>OY744607.1:63096251-63133751 GCA_963556255.1 Allolobophora icterica
TGTCGCCTTCACCATCAACCATCGTCATCATCAATATCATCATCATCGTTAACATATTAAGCAGTATCATACTCATCATCTTCATTGGCGCTATCGTTATTGTCGTCTTAGTTTGGAATTGTGAATGGACGAATGAGCGAATGAAAGGAACGATGAAAGGTAGGTAGGATGGAAGGAAGGAAGGAAGGAAGGAAGGAAGGAAGGAAGGAAGGAAGGAAGGAAGGAAGGAAGGAAGGAAGGAAGGAAGGAAGGAAGGAAGGAAGGAAGGAAGGAAGGAAGGAAGGAAGGAAGGAAGGAAGGAAGGTAGGAAGGAAGGTCGGAAGGATGGAAGGTAGGTAGGTAGGTAGGATGGAAGGAAGGAAGGAAGGAAGGAAGGAAGGAAGGAAGGAAGGAAGGAAGGAAGGAAGGAAGGAAGGAAGGAAGGAAGGAAGGAAGGAAGGAAGGAAGGAAGGAAGGTAGGTAGGTAGGAAGGAAGGAAGGTCGGAAGGATGGAAGGTAGGTAGGTAGGAAGGAAGGAAGGTAGCAAGACTGGAAGGAAGGTAGGAACGAAGGTAGTAACGAAGGAAGGTTGGATTTATGGATGATGGATGGATGAATGAATGAATGGGCGAGTGGATGAGTGGATGATGGCTGGATGGATGCAAGGATGGATGGGTCTTGGTGGATGAATGGATGAATGGAAGGAAGGATGGATGGATGGATGAATGAATGGGCGGGTGAATGGATGGATAGGTGGATAGATGGATGGATGGAAAGATGGATGGAAGGATGGACTGATGGATGGATAGATGGATGGATGGAAGGATGGATGGATCACCGAAGCATTTGCTCTGATTTGTGGCGCGGTCGATGTAGACTTTGGCACTGAGGACGGTTCCAAATGGCAGGAACATCTGCGCCAGTTCCGCATCACCAAACTCTTGCGGCAGATGGTAGATGAAAAGGTTGCAGCCTTCAGGGCCTACAAGATACAGCGACAGATACATATACAGATACAGATAGATACAATCTCAGGTGCAATCACACATCCACCAGTGTTAGCTACCACAATCACTCAAGCGAAACATATGCGAAAAAAGTGTATTCATTGCATCGCATTGCATTGTATTCCATTGCATTGTGTTTTATTGTATTGTATCATTCTGTCCAAAACAGGTGTACAGGATGCTACCACAATCAATGAAAACTTTCCGCAGGTATTACCACCTGTACAAGTCTTATGCTGTAATGTAATCTCATAGCTGAACGCATATGTTTGTATGTATGTATGTATATATGTATGTATGTATTTATGTGTGTAAACATTTATATAGCGCATTTAAAGAACCTCTCATAAGCGCTGTACCTATGACTCTCTAAGATGTGTCTTAAGATGTGTGCTTGAGTACGTGCTGTACGTTTGCGTGACTGCCAATGTGACGTTTGCTTGAATGTAACTTCAGCACGCAAACATATACATACAGACATGCAGACAGACAAAAAGAGGTATGCAGACAGACCTTCCCTTTGAACAGTCGGGGCAGCATTTGAACAGACGATCGTGTGAGGAGATGCAGCGACGATGGGATGAAATGCTGCTGCAACAAACAAACACCTTCATCAGCTACATCACGAGTCATAATTTCTAATTCATTATTTACGTATTTATTTGGGTAGAGCTTATTTGGGAATGTGCTTATTTGGGAATGTGCTAATTTGGGAATGTGCTAATTTGGGAATGTGCTAATTTTGGAATGTGATTATATAGGAATGTGCTTATTTGGGTATGTGCTTAACTGGGAATGTGCGTATTTGGGAATGTGCTTAATTGGGAATGTGCTTATCTGGGCATGTACTGATAAATTGGGGATGTAATTATATTTGGGATGTGCTTATTTTGGAATATGCTTATTTGGGAATGTGCTTATTTGGGAATGTGCTTAGATTTCTATCCATCCGCTCACGTGCTTAACTGTTCATGTCGAACCATGAGCTACTAAGTGTTGTTATCCTCTTATCCTCTTCACTTCTTCTGCTCTCCTTCCCTCTTCATGCTTCTTCAGGCGCTCCATAAGTCATTATTACATTAGGTTAAATTACATTATGTTGTACTAAATTACCAAGGCACCTTTACCTGCCTTCCCATTCTCATCTAACCACTCACCTTACAGTACATTTCTGATTCTCATTCTTCTTATTCTTGTCCTCCTCCATATCATCCTCCTCATTTATATTATATGATCAAGGCATCTCTTCCTCATTTCCCATTCTCATTCACCTAACTGCTATAACTCCGTTACATCATATGACACATTTCCCACACACCTCTTCCCAAATCGTGACTACCATCCCCCTAGCTTTTTTATGTTTGTCCTTCTGCAAATCCTCTCATATTACATCTTCCGTACTCCTCTTCCTCATTCGTAACTGTCATTCTCTTATCTGTCATCCTTATCTTCTAAATCCTCTCATATTACATCTTCCGTACTCCTCTTCCTCATTTGTAACTGTCATTCTCTTATCTGTCATCCTTATCTTCTAAATCCTCTCATATTACATCGTCCATACTCCTCTTCATGATTACTAATTGTCATCCTCCTTCATCTTAATCCTTTTCCAACTCCTCTCATGTAACATCGCCCAGACACCTCTTCCTCGTTCACAGCCTAATTGTCTCGTCCTATTCTTGTATCCGCATCCTCCTCCTCCAAGTCCTCTGAGGATGTGGTGTGCTTACGCATGGCATTCGCGTCTTTTGTGTAAGCAGCCGTTGAACGGAGGAAGTTCGTATTCAGGTCGTAGGAAGAAATGTCGTGGGTCAGGATCGGAACTACAATCGGAGAATAACAGAACACACCTGTTAGAGGCTTTTAACAGAACCTATATATCATGTGTATTTGTGATTGGAGTGTTTGTATTTGTGTGTGTTTGTTTTTGTTTGTGTGTGTTTGTTTATGTCGGTGTGTTGTGTGTTTGTGTTTGCGTGTGCTTGTATTTGTGTATGTGTTTGTGTATGTGTAGGTGTTTGGGTGTGTGTTTGTGCATGTTTGCGCATGTGTTTGTGTTTATGTGTGTGTGTTTGTGTGTGTGTTTGCATGTATGCTTGCATGAGTTTGTGTGTGCTATGTGTGTTATGTGTATGTGTTTGTGAATGCACGTGTGTTTGTGCGTATGTTTGTGTGTTTGTGTATGTGTGTTTGTATGTGTGTTCGAATGCATACCTGAGACAAATTGACATTCTTATCGGAAGGTACATACGATCCATCGTTATTCAGAATAGCAACGAAAAATTGTTGTGTCTGGCCAGACTCCGCTACTCCACGATCAATTTCACCATTATATTACATTCACATTTGCATTCACATTCACATTCACATTACCATTTACATTGTACTGAGAACCAACGAACCATAAGCAGCTGTAGTTAGGCCGGACAGTGACTGGAATGCTGTGTACGCTGATGGGTGTAGGAAGGATTCGCCGTTGACAAAGGCAGTACCTAGACAATAAAAGTTACAAGAAAGACATTTGAAAAGAAACAGAGGGTAACAAAGGACAAACTGCTAGAAAGACAGTTAAAACAGGAGACTAGCAGTTAGCAGTTATAACACCCATGCAGGTACTAACCCTGCTCAGTTCTGCTTAAGTTCACTGTTCCTGCGAGCAACTTATCAACAAACCAAGCTACAAACCAGGCTACCACATGCATCCATCCATCTTTCCATCCTTCCATCCTTTCATCAATCCATAAATCCATCAGCCATCAGTCCGCCCCTCCTCCATCATACATACATATATGTATGCATATATAATCATACATATGTATGTATGTATGTTTGTATATACATACATACATATACACATACATACATACACACATATGTGCATACAATCACACATACATACATACGTATACACACATACATGCATGCATACACACAGATCCATACCAGGGTACTGGGCGATGCACAGGCCCGGATCGATGACTGTCTGTTGCCCGGTCGACTGCTGGTTCCGCTGGTGCTGTTGAGGAGGGACTGGGAATGTTGCCATGGTAATCGGTGACAGAACGGCCGTTGGAATGACCGCCCCTCCTCCTCCGCACCCTCCGCCGATGACGTCATGGGAGACTACAACGCTCTGACCTAAAAACAATAACAACGCAAGCACAGATTGTATGTATGTATGTATGTATGTATGTATGTATGTATGTATGTATGTATGTATGTATGTATGTATGTATGTATGTATGTATGTATGTATGTATGTATGTATGTATGTATGTATGTATGTATGTATGTATGTATGTATGAATGTATGTATTTTTATGTATGTATTTATGTATATGTGTATGTATGTATGTATGTATGCATGTATGCATGTATGTATCCTTGTATGTATGTATGTATGTATGTATTTGTATGTATGTGTATGCATGTATGTATGTACACTAGTGGCCAATTGAATGGAAACTTCCGTGTTTGACGGTTTTTAGTTCTATGGCTGACTGTTATTAGGCTATGGCGCTATAAAATTATACAATGTAAAATCCAAATAAGTTTTAGAAACACTCCTACACATATTCAATGAACATCCGGCTGTATTTTATTACGAAAAAGCCGTAAACAAAGAAATATTAACTCATTTCTCAGTAATTAATTATTGATTCCTGAACAGGTAAAAAATGCGTTTATTTCTGTATTTGTACATTCTTCTTGTGACTATTTTGTTCGAATTTTTCGCAGTTTTTTAACAATGCGTTTGCTGAGTTCGACTACAAAACGGGTAATTTAATAAGTAAGGAAAGAATAATAATATGGTACATTATTTTAGAAATTTTTATTGATTATATCTTTATTATATCTTTATATTTTTATCTTTATTTTATTGTAATATCTCAAAATATCTGTTGCACTTCAATTTGTGGTACTGTTTTGTATGCTAACTATCTTACTTTAGTTTTATAATGAAGTACAAGCTCAATTTGCTCAGTAAAGATAATTTTACCACAGGAAAAGTCTTATCTTGTAGAAGTTTACATGTAGTCGTATCTTGTAGAAGTTTCCAATGAATTGGCCACAACTGTATGTATGTATGTATGTGTGTATGTATGTGTGTATGTATGTATGTAAGTGTGTTTCTGGACTTTTATAAAGTGCATTTTAGGAACCCATCATATTTCAAGAAGGCAGAACCTATGACCAAGCAACTACGTAGAAGAAGTAAGAAACAACTTTGGGACACGGTAACCGAATGGTTTGAGCACTCGCCTTGTAATGTAGAAAGCACGGGTTCGAATCTCGTCCTCTGAGACAGTAACTGTGTGGGGACCATAAGCTAGTCCTTCACTCATAACTGCTCAGCGCCATCGATGGATGCTTAGTCATTAGACAGTGGCGCATAATAAATGCATAATAATTATAATAATACTTTACATGTAACAGTCAACTAACAGGAGGACGGGGTGGCGGTTGGGGAACCAAGGCCGTTGACGACGGAACCGTTGACAGGAGTCCTATGGACGGTTGGCAGGGCACCTGCTGGTACAGTCTGGCGGATGTAGTTGGCTGGAACGGTTGCTGCACCAGGAGGCGGTGGGGGAGACAACAGCTGTAGAACAACAACACAAAACAACCAGAGAGATGGAAACTCAGTCTCTCAAAGACCGAGGAATAATGAGACGGCGTTGGCATTTGAGATAATTAGCGGAGCAATTAAAACACGATTTCCTGCCCCACAGCGGAAACCAAGTACCAAATTACAATTCAAGCAGTGTCTGAAATGCTCAGAAATTTCAACTGCACACTCCTCAAGCCTTAACGCTGGACTTGAGCTGGTCAGTAAAATTTCAGGTATTATAATGAAAAATCGTGTGTAGTTGACTTGAGCTAATCTCTCAACAAATTCATATTGCAAACACGGGCGTCCGGAATGGGCAAGGGGGCATTTGCCCCCTCGGATTTTGAAAATATTAAAATAATAAAATCTTTTAATTATTATGATTATTACAACAGTTCCAATACAATTTTCAATGCAAAAACTTAATTATTTAGGTAGTCCTTGACCACTATTTTTTTTAAATTTTCACATATTCTGTGTTCATGAATAGCTATGCAAAAAACGTCATTTTGCTTTCTCTTCAAAAATTTTGCATCCTAAAAAAATTGGGCCACCCCAACACAAAAATTCCTGCGGACACCCATGACTGCAAACTGCATACTACAGACAAGTCAACTGCACAATTTGTGTCGGAACATACATTATCTTAGACCCTGTAATGTGGCATATGGTATTTCACCTTACGAGACGTTACACTGGAATCCATCGAATTATGCAGGATAACATGAAACAACGTTACACTGGATTACGCCTTGTTACAATGCGTTACATCGAATTCCAACGGATTAGTTGGACTGCGTTGCATTTTCTTGCATGTTACATGAATTTGCATCACACCGAATTGCATTATGTTACATTAGAATACATTGCAGAACATTAGACTACAGTATATTACAGTGATTACAGAGCATTGCATTGTGCTAGTTTCCACTGCATTGCAGTAACTCACATGAAATAATTCTTAATCACATTCCAATACGTTACATTACACGACATTATATGGAAATACATTACGGAACACTATTACAGTGGATAACACTGTGGTACACTACAGCACTCGTTACTTTGTTGCGTTAAGTTACAGTTGTTAAATTACATTGGAATACATCGCAGAGCGTTACATTACAGGCAATTACAGTTGATTATATTATTACAATGGAATACGTTGCAGAACATTAAAGTAGAATTAATCACAGTGGATAACCTGCAAGTGCTTTACATTACACGGGAGTACAATGGCATACATTACATCGCAGTTAAAAAAACGTTACTCGAGATGAAACGAGGAGAAGCACTGACTGCAGTGGCTCCGGTTGGTGTGACTGCGATCGGGGGGTAGTTGGCGTAGGGTGAGACGAACTGCGACAGGGCGAATGTCGGGTTGAAGATGCTCCCCAGCGACGATGCGGCCACCGCTGTCACCTGCTGCTGCTGCTGCTGGTTCATCCGACGAACATGTCGCTCCTTATCAGTGTCGGCGAATTTAACAACCAAACTGGAGGACGCACCCTGGAAGAGAAAAGTAGAGTTCAATGGGTATATCCATAGACAGGGGCGTCTATCCACCCCTAAGTCATTGGAGCAACTTCCCCTTCCCCCTCTTCTTCCGCCCTTCCCCTTCCTTCCCCTAAAATGGTGGCACACACATTGACAGATCCCCCCTATTTCGTGGATGGAACATTTGCTCCAAGGTTTCTACGGTGTAGACGCCTCTGCCCATAGAAACTATTGTGTAGAAGAGGGATACACTAAGTTGGCCCCTCTAGTTGGAACTATCTTCCTCAGGAATTGTGGCTTGAGCTTCTCAGCCGTTCTCTTCTTCTGTTCCGGAAACGCCTGAAGTCCATTTTATTTGTTAGTGATAGCATTGATTTGGGTCGGGAGTTCCTCTGAGTCGCTGAGTGGCACTGTTATAAATGTTTAGATTACAGTTACAATTACCGGTACACCAGTCTTTTCTGTTACTGGAACTAGATTTTTGAACTCTCTCCCCAAATATTCTTTACACTTTCAGTCTACCTTCCGATATATTCAAATATATTCTTTCCACTTTCTCTCTACCTTCTTATATATTCTTTCCACTTTCTCTCTACCTTCTTATATATTCTTTCCACTTTCTCTCTACCTTCTTACATATTCTTTCCACTTTCTCTCTACCTTCTTACATATTCTTTCCACTTTCTCTCTACCTTCTTACATATTCTTTCCACTTTCTCTCTACCTTCTTACATATTCTTTCCACTTTCTCTCTACCTTCTTACATATTCTTTCCACTTTCTCTCTACCTTCTTACATATTCTTTCCACTTTCTCTCTACCTTCTTATATATTCTTTCCACTTTCTCTCTACCTTCTTACATATTCTTTCCACTTTCTCTCTACCTTCTTACATATTCTTTCCACTTTCTCTCTATCTTCTTATATATTCTTTCCACTTTCTCTCTACCTTCTTACATATTCTTTCCACTTTCTCTCTACCTTCTTATATATTCTTTCCACTTTCTCTCTACCTTCTTATATATTCTTTCCACTTTCTCTCTACCTTCTTATATATTCTTTCCACTTTCTCTCTACCTTCTTATAATTATATTCTTTCCACTTTCTCTCTACCTTCTTACATATTCTTTCCACTTTCTCTCTACCTTCTTACATATTCTTTCCACTTTCTCTCTACCTTCTTATATATTCTTTCCACTTTCTCTCTACCTTCTTATATATTCTTTCCACTTTCTCTCTACCTTCTTATATATTCTTTCCACTTTCTCTCTACCTTCTTATATATTCTTTCCACTTTCTCTCTACCTTCTTATATATTCTTTCCACTTTCTCTCTACCTTCTTACATATTCTTTCCACTTTCTCTCTACCTTCTTATATATTCTTTCCACTTTCTCTCTACCTTCTTATATATTCTTTCCACTTTCTCTCTACCTTCTTATATATTCTTTCCACTTTCTCTCTACCTTCTTACATATTCTTTCCACTTTCTCTCTACCTTCTTATATATTCTTTCCACTTTCTCTCTACCTTCTTACATATTCTTTCCACTTTCTCTCTACCTTCTTATATATTCTTTCCACTTTCTCTCTACCTTCTTATATATTCTTTCCACTTTCTCTCTACCTTCTTATATATTCTTTCCACTTTCTCTCTACCTTCTTATATATTCTTTCCACTTTCTCTCTACCTTCTTATATATTCTTTCCACTTTCTCTCTACCTTCTTATATATTCTTTCCACTTTCTCTCTACCTTCTTATATATTCTTTCCACTTTCTCTCTACCTTCTTATATATTCTTTCCACTTTCTCTCTACCTTCTTATATATTCTTTCCACTTTCTCTCTGCCTTCTTATATATTCTTTCCACTTTCTCTCTACCTTCTTATATATTCTTTCCACTTTCTCTCTACCTTCTTATATATTCTTTCCACTTTCTCTCTACCTTCTTATATATTCTTTCCACTTTCTCTCTACCTTCTTATATATTCTTTCCACTTTCTCTCTACCTTCTTATATATTCCTCCCACTTTCAGTCTATAGCTACCTAAATTTTCTTTCCACTTCCAGTCTACCTTCCCATTATATTCTTCCCACTTTCAGTCATTGCAACAACAGACAGAGAAAGGAAGATATAGAGACAGGCAAAAGGATGAAGACAGGCACAAAGAGTGGTAGTTGGAGAAGGAAGGGAAAGGAACAGCCACAAGGAGGGCGGAACGAATGATAAGATAGCAGTAAGACAATTCAAGAGCAAAATTAATAGGAATGCAAGGAGAGAGAAGAATGAAGGCGTGGCTGGCTTTTTTAAAAGACAGGAGGTGTCGAAAACACTTGTCCGAAGAAATCAAACCATAAAGCAAAATTCTCCAAGAAATATTTCTCGAATCACTGACAGTTGCTTTGTCAGTCGATCATTAAAGAAACAATGCGTGTCAGCGAAGAAAAACAAAACGGACGTAATCTGTGAGTAATACCAGACCACGGACATACGCAGAGACATACAAGCGAACATTAGGACAGACAGACAGGCGGACAGATAAAGAGACAGACATACACGGAGGCAGAGACACAGAGACGGACAGACATACAAATGTTTACATGCATACAAGCAGAAAGACAGACAGCTAGATAAAAAAAGACAGAGACTTGTATAGAGTCAGACAAACACATGCAGAGACAAAGAGACAGACAAGCAAACAGACAGCTGCGGACATACATATATTGAGACAACCCAGAAGACAGCCAGGAAATTACAGCTATACAGAGTGATCGACGTACAACAGACAAAGAGACAAACAGCTACACAGAGACAAACATACACAGACAGAGACACACAGGCAGACACCAATACAGGCAGACACGCACAGGCAGACAAACATAGGCAGACCGAAGTACACAGGCAGACTGAGACACACACAGGCAGACAGACACAAATGGGCAGACAGGCATACATAGACAGACAGACACACACACATGCAGACTCACTCACAAGCAGACAGAGACACACACAGGCAGACTGAGACACACACAGGCAGATAGACACACACATATGCAGACAGACACACACATGCAGACAGACACACACAGGCCAACAGACACATAGACTGACACTGAGAGACAGAACCAAATACACTCACTGGCATCGTCTGGCTCCCGTGAAGGCCCTTGATGGCTACCAGAGCTTCAAAATGGTGACTGAATTTGACGAAGGCACAACCTATAGAAAGACAACAACATCCTCACAGTCTTAGTCATCACCTTCCTCCTTTTGCCTATCTCAAATCCAACGAACTTTCATTCCTTCATCTCTTCGTTCATTCCTTCGTTCATTTCTTGTCTTTGATACAATAAAATACAACTGTATTTGAAACAATACAATACAACTGCATTTGACAATACAACTGTATTTGATACAATACAACTGTATTTGATACAATACAATACAACTGTATTTGATACAATAACATACAGCTGCCTTTGATACAATACAATACAATACAATACAATACAATACAATACAATACAACTGTATTTGATACAATAAATACCCAGCTAGACTAAGAACTGAACTTTACTGAAAAAGTCTGAGAAATCGTTCAAACGCAATTACATAATTATGACACCTCGATTCACTTGAAGGTATTCGTGGAATGCATTTGTATGATATGAATTGTTAACACAAATATTCTGCGTTTTTATTTCATGTGAACTTCTCGAGATTTCCACAGCGCCCAAGAAAGCGAGGTCGCGGGAATCTGCTTATTCCCAAGGGCCCTGTCTAAACAGAATCGATAGGGAGGTAAGAGTCAAAAGGCAAGCAGGCAGTCAAGCGGCTACGGTGGATGGTGTTTAGAACTGAAGCGGTGAAAGAGGTAGCCGATTAGGTGCAATCAGGGATGGACTGGTGGAAAAGGAGTGGATTCAGTTTTAGTGAAACTCCGTGCAGAGATATCAAGAGGTGAGGTTTTAGTGTGCCATTATGAGGAATTCCTGGCTAACTACCGGTGCAAAGTGCATGGCCCGCATCGCTGAATGATTTGTAAACAACTCGAATTTTATGGAGCGCCTTTTAAAGATCCCACGTCAGGGAAATAGTAAACAGTTGCTGTCAGGGAAGTGAAAGTCTGGATCGCGTTATAAAAAGTGAACGGATGAGAGAGATAAGCAGTAGGAGGGGAGGGGAGGAGTAGGAAGAGGAGGAGGAGGTGGAACAGGAAGAGAAACAGGAAGCGAAGGATACAGAAAAGGAAGAGGAGAAGGAACAGGAAGCGGAGCAGGAAGAGGAGGAGAAGGAGATGGAAGAGGAGAAGGAACAGGGAAATGAGCACGAAGAGGAGGAGCATGAGATGGAAGAGGAAGAGGAGAAGGAACAGGGAGAGGAGTAGGAAGAGGAGGAGAAGGAGATGGGAGAGGAGGAGGAGAAGGAACAGAGAGAGAGGAGCAGGAAGAGGAGGATATGGAAGAGGAGAAGGAGAAGGAACAGGAAGAGGAGCAGGAAGAGGAGGAGAAGGAGATGGAAGAGGAAAAAGAGAATGAACAGTGAGAGGAGGACGAAAACGAAGTGGGAGACGGAGAGGAAGAAGAATAGAAGGTGCACGGTAAAGATGACTGAAAGGAGGAAAATAAAGGGGAAAAGTAGTGGAGAAGGTAAAGAAAAGAAACAGCAGGAGAAGCAAGACGAAGGTAAAGAAGACGAAGAGGAGAAGGGGAAGGAGAAGAAGGAAGAGTAGGAGGAGGAGGAGACGGTACACAAAGCGTAGGAGGAAAGAGAGAAATCTGCAGAGGAAGAGAAATTGGACTACTTCTTAAGTGAAGCAGAAGGAGAGAGAAAGTATGAGAAAGAGAAAGCAACATAGGAGGCAAACGAGGAGTAGGAGGAAGACGAACAGAGAGGAGGAGGTCGTTAGGACATTTCCTCGGTTGCCTAGCAACCGCATCCATTCAGACATCAATATTTGGCGCCCGAATGGCAGACACCTCGTCTGCCTCAGCACCCGCCACCACCGTCTCCTTCTCTCCCTTCCCACCTCCTCCAAGGCCAATGCCCTTCCCGGTCGGTCTAACTGCCTCCTCCAAACCTTCATTACACCATCCCTCCTCCACCGCCCTCCCTCCCTCCCTCCTTCCATCCCTGCCTTCCTTCTTTCACCCTTCCCTCCATCCTTTCATCTCTCCTTCCCTCCCTCCCTCCCTCCCTCCTTCCCACTTGTCCTCGTGCGCAGCCAATGATGGGCTCTCAAAGAAGGCAAGACATCAATAATTCTCCAATAGTACCAACTGCTATGCAATTCTCACAGCCGATTGCCCCATCTCAGCTAGGCAATATGAATGCTTGATTGCCCTGAGCAATATTCTACCATTGATTGCCCTGCTCAGCTAGGCAATATGCATGGTTTATTTCCCTGCTCAGACGAACAATATCCACGATTGATTGCCCTGCTCAGCTAAGCGATATCCATCATTGATTGCCCTGCTCAGCTGAGCAATATCCATTGCTCATTATCTGCTAAAATGGGAAATGTACATAGTCGATCGCATTGCTATCTGAGCAGTATACACGATTGGTAGCCATGCTCAGCTGAGCAATCAATACAGCCATATTATGAGCCCGAATCACATTATTATCTGCTCACCAACTCATTTGCTCACTTGAGTCAGTCGTATGCAAGAATTAATGCATTTCCAGCCGAGAACAAGACACAGAAAATATTAAAAATTAATCATCGATCAGTTATCAGTTACAATTAATTCTTTCTCGTCATCCGACACTGATGAATAATCGGGCAACGCTTCGATCATCAATTCTCAACGATAAAAAAAGCAGATAGACAGATAGGAAAAGCATACTGAAAGCATAGACATATGCACAGTCAGACAAA
This sequence comes from Allolobophora icterica, assembly GCA_963556255.1. Classification (NCBI taxonomy): domain Eukaryota; kingdom Metazoa; phylum Annelida; class Clitellata; order Crassiclitellata; family Lumbricidae; genus Allolobophora; species Allolobophora icterica. The sequence goes on from OY744607.1 coordinate 63,109,228, forward strand.
CAGGCAGACAGAAAGAGACAGACAGACAGAGACAGACAGGTTGTTAGGCAGGCAGGCAGGCAAACATACAGAGACAGACATACAGAGACAGACAGATAGAGTCAGACAGACAGGTTGTGTAAATTGTTAGGCAGACAGACAGACAGACAGACAGACAGACAGACAGACAGACAGACAGAGATGTTTTCTTGGTCATAATCGAGTGACTGATTGCTCAATCAATCAATCAATCAATCAACCAACATTATGATCGATCTGTTGGTTAATTGTTGATTGATTGAACGATTGATTACTTAATTTATTTAGAAGCATAGCACATTCACTGACACTGATGTTAAACGTTTAACACATAAACCGAACACTGTTGGCTGTATGGAGGCGAAATGAAACAGACAGACAGACAGACAGACAGACAGACAGACAGACAGACAGACAGACAGACAGACAGACAGACAGACAGACAGACAGAGATGTTTTCTTGGTCATAATCGAGTCGACCATGGGAGTGTATGTGATGTTGTATTGTTTAGAATTCCGTTACGTCATCGTCTCCATGGAGACAGGCCATTGTCTCGAATGGTTGTAACGTTTCAGTCGACACAGTTTTTGATTAATGTTCTGTTTCATCGCTCCGAGATTAACGATTCAACAAAAGGTCAGCACCCAACATTGTAAATTCCAATTCAGTGTGTCAGTTCCAGACCCATTAATTCATTCATTCATTTGTTCATTCATTCTTTCATCCATCCTTTCTTTCCTTCCTTCCTTCCTTCATTCATTCATAATTTCTTTTTCCTTCATTCCGTCCTTCATCATTCATTCATTCATTCATCCTTTCTTTCTTGTTTCTTTCCTCATTCATTCATTCATTCATCCTTTCTTTCTTCTTTCTTTCCTTCATTCATTCATTCATTCATTCATTCATTCATTCATTCATTCATTCATCCTTTCTTTCTTCTTTCTTTCATTCATTCATTCATTCATTCATTCATTCATTCATCCCTTCTTTCTTCTTTCTTTCTTCATTCATTCATTCATTCGTTTAACATTCATTTGTTTAGTTCTTCATTCTCTGGTTCTTTGGTCTAAGTTGTGAAACGAATTCGTTATTTTTATTCGTTTATTCCCTCATTCACTCATTCACTCGTTCATCTATTTTTTTCTTTCTTTCGTTCTGTAACTGAGTGAGCTAATGGGTGAGTGAGTGATTGTTGATTGCTTGATTAAGTGAGTGAGTGATTATGCGATTGCTTGGTTGATTGAGTGAGTGAGCGAACGGGTGAGTGGGCGAGTGAGTGAATGAGTGAGTGAGTGAGCGAGCGAGTGTGAGTCATTCTACATAGCATCTTTCAAGACGTCTAGTCAGATAGGCCTCCAGCCTATAGCTACAGCGGATCACAGTCCATTTCGAGTGTTACTGGAAGGTAGATATGTCCTGTCCTTGGTCTGGTAAGATCACAGACCAGGAGGAAAGCTATTTCCAGGAGGATAGCTTAGTTTTACAGAAGGCACTAACCTACGATCCAACATTTTAGAAAGGGAGTTTCTAACAAAGGCGGTACTTAATTTCACGGTAAACAGTTTGAAAACCATTCGAATTACAACTAGAATTATTCATCAGGAATTTTATGCACATTAGCTAGGTCTTAAAAAGTTTGCCGGACCATAGTTGGCGCCCTCCCAATTAAAATAGGCCCTTTTAACTTTAACTACATTTTTCGTTTTCAAAGTTTTAGTAATTCTCTCAATGCCTTTAAAGTCAGATGTGTACATTTGGCGATATTAGTTTATCTGAAACAGTTTTAGTAATCGTTCCTGGCATACCTTCCAAACCTAATAGGTAATTTAGACATGCACTACCTTTCAAATTTTACTAACTTTCGGCACGCCTTACAAACCAACCAGGGCCTTTTAAACTGTCAACATTTTGTCACCTTTTTCGTCATCCTACAAGTAAGGACATTGGCGGATTAGAAAATGGCAGGTGTAACGTTGATGTGGTTCCATGAAAGGCAGAACGAGGGAGAGAAGGAGTGAGGGAAAGAGGAAGAGAAGAAAGGGAGGCATAAACAGACGCAGGTGCAGGTGAGAAGAAAGAATTCGGACAAAGAACGACGAAGCAAGTCCAATAAATCGACGGAATTAGCGTCGAGCTATTGTTGCGGTTGTGATCACCATGGAGACCATTTCTGTTCGTCGGGAGAATCTTTTGTAGGTATTTTATGAAAGCAAGTCGATGAAAAGATGACAGGTAGAATTACATCGTTATAGAATCATCATCATCATCATCATCATCATCGTCGTCGTCGTCGTCGTCGTCGTCGTCATCGTCATCATCAACATCAAAATCATCATCATCGTCATTAAAATCATCAAAAAATTCATTATCGTCACAATCATCATCACAATCATCATCATTGTCATCATCGTTACCATCATCATCATCATCATCATCATCATCATCATCATCATCATCATCATCATCATCATCATCATCATCATCATCATCATCAACAACAACAACATCATCAGCAAATCATTTTCATCATCATCATCATCATCATCATCATCATCATCATCATCATCATCATCATCATCATCATCAGCAGCAGCAGCATCATCAAATCATTTTCATCATCACCATCATCATCATCGCGTCGTCATCGTCGTTGTCATCATATAAACATCGCAGCCACCACGATCCATCACCATTCCGCTATTAACACCAGCCATCAATCATTACTACTACTACCGTTGTGACAGCAGTAGTAGTAGTGACAACAACAATAACAACACTTACAAAATCAGTATCACCTCCACACCAACCTTCCACCACCATCACTTCCATTACTAACCAACCAAACCAACCATCGGGATTCTCACCACTACTACCACCACTACCTCCCAGCACCCACCACCACTACCACGAGCACCATTATAGTCAGCGTTGTCGTTGTCATCATCATTCTATAGGTACATCATCATAGAAGGAAATTCATTTCCATCAGAATGAATGAGGTCAAGAAAGCTTGGAAGCTGAAGCCATGCACAAAACGCAGGAAGCCATAAAAAGCCTTTCGGCCAAAGCAACCCCGTGAGATATGGCTTTAGCACCTACACGTAACACATTCCCATTAAGATAACCAACCCCAACACAATCAATCGCCTCCCTCTCTCTTACCCCGTACTTCTCAGTACTGTTCGGGCTTCAAGCAAGAGGAGCCTCTGCACAGCCAATTGGAGGACTAGCCTATTCGATAGATAGTCCAACGATTGTTAGTCCGGGTCTGCAGAGCGGACTCCGCGTAACAAAGATGTGAGACACGGTGGCAGATTGGTTACAGCGTTCGCCTTGTATCACGGAGAGTGCAGGTTCGAGGCTCCCTTGAGACAGTCCCTGTGTGGGGGACCCTGAGCAAGTCCTTCACCTACAATTGCTTAGCGCCATCGATTGATGCTTGATCATTAGATAGTGGCGCTTAATAAATGCGTAATAGTAATAACGAAAATGGATAAGTTTTTTGCGCACTTCTACCTTGTGCCAAAAATTCAGACTTGTTGACCCTGACCGCGTAATAAGGAAAATAAAAACTGAAAAATAACTAAGATAAGCTGGATTACTAGAGCTTGAGGAAAGCCACGTAGTCCTTCCACCCCTCAAGGTGGTTTTTTAAAATCCACCCCTCCACTTGGTTTTGAAAATCCACCCCTCCCGTTGGCTATGCAAAATCCACCTTTCCAGTTGGCGGCTCAAAATCCACCCCTCTATATGCTGTTAAAAATACACCCCTATATTTGGCTGTTAAAAATCCACCTCTCCATATGCTGTGCAAAATCCACCCTAATTGAAGTCTACAAGATTATCAGTGGAAAGGAGGCAGTGCAGTGGGAGACGTTCTTTGAATTAGCACCAAACAAGGCGACCCGAGGACATACGGTCTAGGTATAAATTATTTAAGAAACCGAAAGGAACATTACGGCAGAAGTTCGTAAGTGCAAGAGTTGTAGACTTGTGGAATGGTTTGGGTGATAGTACTGTCTAAGTGGACACTATCACAGCTCTCAAGAGGAAGCTAGAAGGGATGGGCTACTAAGCATTCCAGGTTAATTTGCATTGGCTCTAACACAGACTACACGTCTCCTGAACCACTTAAAACCCTTGTTATGTTATGTTATGTTATGTTATGTTAGGTTATGTTAGGTTATGTTATGTTATGTTATGTTATGTTATGCTATGTTATGTTAGGTTAGGTTAGGTTAGGTTCATGGGCGCCCGCAGGAATTTTTGCAGGGGAGGTCAGTATATATATATATATATTCAATTCAATTCAATTCAATTCAATTCAATTCAATTCAATTCAATTCAATAAATCTTTATTGGTACTCATGACAATTTTTAACCAAGTTATGAACATCAGCCAAATGTATTATGTCTAGTGTAGCATTGTTTTACTGTCCGACAAAATCAAGAGTAAGAACATTTGTTAAAATTAAGAGTGTGTGGCTTGTGGTATATTATGCATATCCTGTTGTCTTAAATACCAAAGGGTAACCCTAAAGGGATGGAAGTCCCGCTAAACCAGGGATGCCCTATTATTTAATTTACTTTTTTGAATTATGGCAGCTAAGATGATCCATTGACGGATTCAACATCTGTTAAGAAGTGCATTTGATTAAGTACTCAGTTAGGTCTTAACTAAACTTAATTATGAATTATGAAAGAACAACAAGAAATGGAAAAATGGAGAAACAAAAAAACAAAAATGAACCCAAAAAGAAAGAACTAAGTAAAAGAAGCCTACCAAAGCAGGCTACAGTAAGTCCCTACTGGGACTCTAGTCAATCGCTTAAAGTAACAACCAATAACTTGAACCAAGTTACCAAGGAGTATACGATGAGCGATACGAGACTCTTATACTTGACCCCATTGTGACTACTACTACTACTACTTCTACTACTACTACTACTACTACTACTACTACTACTACTACTACTACTACTACTACTACTACTACTACTACTACTATGCATTTGCATATATATATATATATATATATATATATATATATATATATATATATATATATATATATATATATATAGAGAGAGAGAGACAGAGAGAGAGAGACAGAGAGAGAGAGAGAGAGAGAGAGAGAAACCTAAGCTATCTTTCAACAGCCAACACCTGTTTAACCTTTCAGAGCGAGAGAGTATACGGTTTCCAGTATCCATGGTTCTCTGGGCAGTCGCCTTAGCTTGCTAACCCTAAGGTCAGGGCTGGTATTGGCCGGCTCTAGGTAGGTTCCAGTAGGCCTACTGTGTTATTTCTATTAATTCCATAGTGCATCAACTCTGGGGTTACTGTTGCTTTCAAACTCAGAGAGTTAGGTTTTCAGCATCCATGATTCTCTTGGCAGTCACATCATGATTTCCAGGGGGGGTCACGCGACCCCACTTGACCTATGCTGCGGGCGCCCATGGTTAGGTTAGGTTAGGTTAAATTTCGTCAAACTGGAAACGCGAAAAAGCACACGCAGAAAGTGGAAGACTGCTTCCAAACTTAAGCAAATCGCATTGGGCTTAGACCTATTCAACTACAACCGTTTCCGTATAACACTCTATGTAAATTGATATAACTAGATATCCTGAGTAGGTAAAATATTTAACCTTTCTAAAGTCCGTCCGACCCTGAGGGGAAGACGGTCTGAATTGGCGCCGGAGCTTACCTTTACTGTTTCCGTTCTGATCGCGTAGTATCGTACATTCCTCGATGGTTCCATAGACTTCGAATAATTGTCGCACATCCTCTTCTTGTTGATGCTTACTCAGCATCCCGACAAATAACTTCCGGTCATCTGTAAACAAAACAACAGCGCCATCTACGATGGTATTTACAGGTATCGACCTGGTTACGGTTTGGTGTCTAATGGTTGGTCATTAGTTAATGGCGCTCAACAAATGCATAGTAGTAGTAGTAGTAGTAGTAGTAGTAGTAGTAGTAGTAGTAGTAGTAGTAGTAGTAGTAGTAGTAGAAGTAGTAGTAGTAGTAGTAGTAGTAGTAGTAGTAGTAGTAGTAGTAGTAGTAGTAGTAGTAGTAGTAGTAGTAGTAGTAGTAGTAGTAGTAGTTGTAGTAGTTGTAGTAAGCTTAGTAGTAGTAGTGGTGGTGGTGGTGGTGGTGGTGGTGGTGGTGGTGGTGGTGGTGGTGGTGGTGGTGGTGGTGGTGGTGGTGGTGGTGGTGGTGGTGGTGGTGGTGGTGTAGTAGTAGTAGTAGTCGTGGAAGGAGCATTAGTAGTAGTAGTAGTAGTAGTAGTAGTAGTAGTAGTAGTGGTAGTGGTAGTGGTAGTGGTAGTGGTAGTGGTAGTGGTAGTGGTAGTGGTAGTGGTAGTGGTAGTAGTAGTAGTAGTAGTAGTAGGAGTAGTAGTAGTAGTAGTAGTAGTAGTAGTTGTAGTAGTAATAGTAGCAGTAGTAGTAAGCTTAGTAGTAGTAGTAGAGGTGGTGGTAGTGGTGGTAGTCATGCTGGCGGCGTTGGTGGTGGTGTTAGTAGCGGTAGTAGTACAGTAATATTAGTAGCTTTGTTGCTGTTCTTTGTTAATATTATGACTGTTTTGTATTCTTTATAATTTTGCATGTATTATTGTGTTACTGTTATTGTTATTGTTACACTACTCATCTTCAGTTCTCCAACCGAGCCTTATCCAACACAGCACCACGCCTCTGGAACGATCTCCCCTCTGAATTCCGCAGATTCTCGGTTCCTCCATCATCATTGTAACCCGTCCTCTATCCTCCTCCTCATGTTCCTCTATCTATCAGTGATAGACTATCACCCCGGGCTTTCCACTCAAAACTGAAGTGTCACCGTTTCAAGTACTCCTATTCAAGTACTCATCTGATCCTCTGTCTTCCAATTCTTCTCGCCCTAAACGACACCCGCCTTAACAGCTGCTCTGCCTCCTCTCTTGATCTGGTCCTCTGGAAACCGAACTCGGACCTCTTTTGGACTACTCTCTGGAAAACCCCATCTGATTTAACATAGCGCTCTGAAGAGGCTGATGTCCTGCGCTTGGCCTTCGGGTGGCACATTAGAAGTTTAGAGATTACGATTACGATTGTTGTTTTTTTTTCTACGCCCTGAGGTATACAGGATCCCTCACGGACTTCAATATTAACTGGTGTAACACATAAAAAGTCCGGAATGGCCGTATTAATTAATCTATTATTATTATTATTATTATTATTGTTATTATTATTATTATTATTATTTTTTTTTCCCCCGAGGTACATATGATCCCTCGGGAGTTCAAAAATTAGGGGGGTAGTTGTAGTTGTGGACTGGTTTATTATTATTATTATTATTATTATTATACAAATTTATTTCTTCATCCAACCAGCAAAGTCATATGCAGACGAATTGTTAACTGTATCTAAAAGATTCTAGGGATTCATAGGCTATAGACCGACATTCAGTCCTGTCTGCACGGTCTCCTTGTTGTTGTTATTACTATTATTACTATTATTATTATTATTATTATTATTATTATTATTATTATTATTATTATTATTATTATTATTATTATTATTATTATTATTATTATTATTATTATTATTATTATTGTCATTGTCATTGTCATTATCATTATCATTATCATTATCATTATTATTATTTTTATTATTATTATTATTATTATTATTATTATTATTATTATTATTATTATTATTATTATTATTAGTGTTGTTGTTATTGTTTTAGGGCCTAGCTGTTGCCTGTAAACCTCACCATATCATGATAATAATAGTAGCCTACCTTATATCGCTCGTTTTGGATTATGACGTTCAGCCAAAATGCTTATTCACAGTCACATTAGATATAATATTGTTGTCACGTCACTCAATACCATAGCAACTTGAAATTACGTCATTTTGTTTTCTGCGAGACTATTAGCAGACTTCAAAAGACCATAATGGCACCATAGTCCACAGACCGATTGTATATTATCAAGCGGAATTAAATTATTATTACCTAAAGGGAGGGATTTTGCCTGATTTTCAAAAAAGGGCTCGAAACACAGACACCTAGTCTGGAACCATATTTAGTGCACTCTATTGCGGAACAAATATGTCTGTGTGCATTCTGGTCTCCTTAGTGTCTGCTAACGCAACCACATTACTTTTAGCATTCTACATATGAGACTCGGCCATTCTGATACCGATAGTTTCTTCGTTGTGGTATCAACCAATCAGAGACCACTGAGACCGCTTTGGAAACCCAAAAATACATAAAAGGCGCCGGGAATAAAGGCGGATAATGAATATTGCAATAATTAACTAAAATAATTAATAATAATCAACACAAAGGGAAAGTTTTGTCTTTCAGCACCCCCGCGGTTCCGGGCGGAGAGTAGGACCGCTGTATCCTCCTGCATGTCGTAAAAGGCGACTAACTGGAGGCCCCTGCGCAGTGAGGTAAAACATAGATTAGGTACCCCCGCGGTTCCGGGCGGAGAGTAGGACCGCTGTATCCTCCTGCATGTCGTAAAAGGCGACTAACTGGAGGCCCCTGCGCAGGGAGTTAAAAAAACATAAAATAACATAACATAACAAGGGTTTTAAGTGGTTCAGGAGACGTGTAGTCTGTGTAAGAACCACTGCAACCTCGAACGCTTAATAGCCCAATTTTCCTAGCTTCTTCTCAAAAGCTGTGATAGTGTCCGCTGAGACAGTACTATCATCCAGACCATTCCACAAGTCTACAATTCTTGCACAAAAGAATTTCTGTCCTGATGTTCCTTTCGGCTTCTTAAAATAATATTTTGTATCTGTGTCCCTGAGTTGCCTTGTTCGGTGCTAATTCAAAGAACCTCTCCCACTGCAATGCTTCCTTTCCAGTGATAATCTTATAAGGTTCGATAAGATCTCCTCTGCTCCTCCTTTTCTCCAGTGTTGTTAGTCCACATCTCTTCAACCTTTCTTCGTTCTCTCAAATGCTTGTAACCCCAGATCATTTTGTAGCTCTTCTTTGCACTTTCTCCAGTTTTTCCATGTCCTGTCTCAGGTATGGATTCCATACCTGGATACAGTATTTTAACTGTGGCCTAACTAGTGATTTGTACAACCTCAGTATTGTATCCTTGTCTCTAGTGACTATCATACCTAAGGTTGAGTTAGCCTTTTTGATGCTTCAGCACATTGCCTTGAAGGTTTTGCACTCGTGTGCATAATCACTTCCAAGTCCCTTTCTTCCTCACTCACTTTCAATACCTTACCTCCCATTTCATATGAAAACTCATTGTTTCTCTTCCCCATATGCATCACTGAGCACTTTTCCATATTAAAGAGCACTAGCTGTAACCCGTGAAAAATCACGGTGTATAAAACAATTATTATTGCAGTGATAACAATAACGTCATATTATAAGCCTATAGCCGTCGTCAAGACAACCGCCAAGACAACCGTCGCCAAGGCGGCAGTATAGTGACGTCACAATAGTGTTTGTTTACGGGACAGACAGACAGACAGACAGACAGACGTACAACGGTTATTATGTAAGTTGATTTGCCAGTCCTGTGACCACCTGAACATTCTTCTTAGATCTTCCCGCAGTATATCTGCTTCTTCATCATCCACTGCTCTACATAGTTTTGTATCATCTGCAAACTTAGAAATTTTAGATAAAATCCCATCGTCTATGTCATTAATAAAAAGTACGAACAGCAGTGGCCCAAGCACTGATCCTTGTTGTACCCCACTTAGCACTGTCGTCCAGCTAGAATGTTTATCACCTATGCCCACCTTCTACCTGATAGCCAGCTTTGAATCCATGTTAGTACCTGCCCTCTAACCCCACTTGCTTGCAACTTTTTGGCCAGCCTTACATGAGGTACTTTGTCAAATGCCTTGGTAAAATCTAGGTAAATTATATCCACTGGTTTTCCCTCATCAATCCTCTCATAGACCTCATCAAAGAACTCCAACAAGTTTGTCAAACACGAACGGCCTTTGATAAATCCATGTTGACTGCCCTGTATAATATGTTCATTCAAATGTTCCACAATATTATCCTTGATAATTCTCTCCATAACCTTGCACACCACACTGGTTAAACTGACTGGTCTGTAGTTACCTGGTTCACTTCTAATTCCATTTTTAAACAATGGCACTGTGAGTGCATCCCTCCATTCCTGTGGTACTTCTCCAGTCTGCATTGATTTATTGAAGATCTGGGCTAATGCCTCTCCAATTTCTTCCCGCACTTCCTGTTAAAATTTTGGATGGAGTTCATCTATGCCTGGACTTTTGTCGGGTTTTAGCCTTTTCAGTTGTTCCACCACATTTTCCTTAGTAAACATTACCCGTGTTAATCTCTCATAACCAAAGTCTGTTTGCTTAGGCTCTGGGATATTTCCTAATTCTTCTAAAGTAAACACTGAGCTGAAATATTTATTTAGTACTTCAGCAGTTTCCACATCATCCACATTTACTTCTCCCTTTCCATCTTCCTTTTGCAGTGGCCCTATCATGTCTTTCCTTCTCTGCTTACTTCTAACATAGTTGTAGAAACTCTTACTATCCTCCTTTACATTCCTTGACAACTTCTGCTCTAAGCTTTTTATTGCTTCCTTGTTTGCATTATTGCAGGTGTTTCTTTTGTTCACATACTTGTTTCTTAAATCCTCAAGTTTGGCAACGGTCTCATAGATTAGATACCCCCGCGGTTCCGGACGGAGAGTAGGACCGCTGTATCCTCCTGCATGTCGTAAAAGGCGACTAACTTGAGGCCCATGCGCAGGGAGTTTTAAAAACAATCTTGCATGTCCTCTGTATATATTAGGGTCTAGGTGTCAACTTAGATACCCCGCGGTTCCGGTCGTAGAAAACACGACCGCTGTATCCTCCTGCATGAGTTCCTCCGTCCCCTTGTTCCACCCTTATTGAACCCTTACCATCCATCTTCCCACCGACAGTGTACTGATTATATCTGAGTTGGCTAGGGGTTGCAGGTGGAGCAGAAATCTTGAACGAAATTTCTGCTCTGGCGGGGATTTGAACGTGAACCTCTAGCCTCTCGTTTGACAGTCTAGTCATTGCATTATAAATATTGACACGCTAACCACTGCACTATTGAGTAAAGGCAAAGAATTATACAGCGGGAATGAAATATCCTGTTCAATTGATCGTAGTGGTGAGTGAATTTATACTGTGAAGATTGAGCCTATCAGCGACACTGCTAGCAAAAACGTCGAAATACAGAATACACGTGCATTTGTGAACATTCTAATGTAAATAGCCAAAGCCTATCTTAGTGTACATATTTACATATCTGCGATAACCTAGACTACTGACGAGAACTGAAACAATTTGAACTCTCGAAAACGAACATTCTAATGTAAATAGCAAGCCCTACAAAATAATGTAACCAAGACGGGGAAGAGGAGAAAATCCAACTCCGCTGACCGAGCATGGGAAAATGCTACCACCACTTCCCCTACGGGGGTTTCTTGGTTGGCAGCCGGCCGTCACCACACATGTCTTGGACCCCAAACGTGATTGATTATGCACCTGTACACATGTTCTGTGTCTGACGCCAATCATCGTCCATATGACGGCGTCGTTAAATGAACGTTACAAACCATTTGTGAACAAGATACGATATATATATATATATATATATATATATATATATATATATATATATATATATATATATATCCTATCAATTCGACTAGGCCTATATCATTACGATGACTTCCATGCTATCATGATGATACTATCACGGTGACTGACCACCAATCACGATGTCCTACCTCTTTTCATGATGACTTTCATACTATCATGAGGACTTACCTCCTGTAATGATTTGCATCTTATCATGGCTTACCTTCTATCACGACGATGAAACAACTCCTATCATTATGACTTACCTCCTATCATGATGTCGTTTCCTCGTGCTGTCAGAGAAAGATAATCCTGTTACTGTTATCTCCGTCGAACGCAATTACTATTGCTTTCGCTATTGCTCGTAGCAGCGCTCTTGCTCCTGCTGCTCTTGTCCTTAGTACTGATATTTGTAGTAGTCTTGCCCTCAGTACTTTTATTGTTCTTAGTAACGCTCTTGTCCTTAATAGATTTTGTCCTTAATACTCTAGTCCTTACTACTCTAGTCCTTAGTACTCTTGTCCTTAGTACTTTTGTCCTGAGTACTCTTGTCCTTAGTAATCTTAGCTATAGTACTCTTGTTTTAGTACATGTCTTGTCCTTAGTACTGCTATCGATAGTACCGTTCCTGCGCGTCTTGTTAACTCCCTCCTTCCGGCGTCTTCCTCCTCCTCCTAATCAACACTACCGACTTCTACAGCGCCTTTTATCATAGTTCCCAAGAAATCAATTGACGGTAAAGTCTAATCGGGTCAGTTGCCGCACCGTTTGCTTCTCTGCACGCAACAAGGACCACCTACACGCAAGACGTACACTGAAAGCGTTCAACGCTGTTAGTGGCTCCGCAGCGGCCTTGCAACAGCAGCTAGCGATGCTGCCTCTGCACGGGTATCTGCTCCGTCGAATGCGCCTGCTCCGAGAACGATGCTGCTGTAGCTGCCGATGTTGATATCGGTGAAGCAGAATCTGTGTAGATAAAATCAGACAAACAGAATTTGTAACGGAGTCGGAAGATGCGCGGCCACGGCTAATGATGCTACGGCTGCTGATGGTGGAAATCCTATCACGGCGAATGAATTCTTCAAAGGCGTAAAAAGTTTACAAATCTGCGAGTGTTGTTGGTGGAAGAAGTCTTCCTCAGACACCGGCCGGAAGTGCGGTTATTTTTAAGATGCTCCGTCAAATGGAAAAGGAAGCGAAGAGTATACAAATGCAGTCGCTGCAGCCGGAGAACAACGATCGTTCATCACCTTTCATCTTTCGTTGTAGATGTCTTATCAAAGAGGAAGAAGAAGAAGATGCTTTTGTTGCTGATGTTCGGAAGATGTCGGTCGAACGGCATCGCTTGGAATTCTACGCACAACGCGTGGTATGCCCGAGATGAGGCTTCTGACTCAGCAACTAATCCAACTGCTTCTGCTTTCGATTCACCGGCGCCTCCGACGCTGCCTGGGATTCTGTTCTTGATTAACGACATCCCTTCCCGGCTTCTTCTCCTTCTTTCCTCCTCTTCCTCTGCTTATATTCTTTGTCTCTCTCTCCTCTTATTATCCACTTCTCCTTTTTTTATTGCTCCAACCTCTTTTCTTATTCTTTCTCATCCTCTTCTCCTCTCTCTCCATCTCTCCTTCTTTTCTGCTCCTTTTCTTTTGTTGCTTCACGCTCTGTTCCTCTTCTCTTTCCCAATCTTCTTTCTTTTTATCATCATCAGCGCCTATTCTTTTTTCTTCGACTTCTCTTTATTCTCCTATTCTTACTGTTATATCTTCCACTCAACTCCTAGATATCACTTTATTGCTTCTCTTCTTCCTCCTTCTCCTTCTCTTTTCCTCCTTTCCCTCTGTTTATATTCTTTGTCCTCCTCCCCTCCTCCTTCTATCCCTTCCTCTTCTCCTCTTTTTCTTTCTCCTCCCCTCGACTCCTCTATTCTCCGCATTCTCATTGTTATATCTTCGACATCACCTCCTCCATCTTCCAGTCTTGCTCCTCTGCTTCCTCCATCTTTTCCTCCTGTACCCTTTCCTCCTCAGGCTCTTCCTTCCTGTCTCCGCCCTGCTCCTAGCACTAGCGCATTCCTTAAGCATTGCTAACCTATCAACAATCGGCAAAATGTGGCAACAATAGAAACACTTGCATTTCCTTTGTATGGAATCAATTATAATACTATACAATGTAACGTCAATCAGTGTAAATTCTTATTGTTATAGGCTATTAATCTAAACCAATCCATTGTAACGTATTGTAACGCAAGTTTCCGAAATTCCTCAGCATCACACCAAAGCTGCCTCCTACAACTCACTACAATACTCCCAGCCAAAGTACCTTCGCGAACTTTTCACCATCCAGTCATGCACCCCGCTCTACCCGTTCGTCAGCCTTTCTCACTTCCCCCGTCACCCCAATCCTTCACCACCGCTGCCCGTTTGAATGGATGCCACACCCTTTAAAGTCCTCGTTTACGGACAGTGCTACCTCGGGAATTCCCAAATCTCTGCAACTTGGGCGTTTTTGTAGGGGGAATTTTATTGGGGGGGGGCATTTTTGTAGTGGGGAGAAAAGTGACGATTTTCATATTCATGAACACAGAACACGTGGCAACTTTAAAAATAAATAATGGTCAAGGACTTACCTAAATAACTAAGTGTTTTTAGCATTGAAAATCGTGTTGGGACTGTTGTAATAATCATAATAATCAAAAGATTTTATTTTTGTAAAATATTTGCATTATCCAGGGGGTAAAGGCCCCCTAGCCCCCTCCGGACGACCATACTCTGGATCAAGCCAGGTAAACAGAAGGTGGAGGAGAAGGGGAAGTGGAAAAGGCGGAATAGGATCAGGACGAGAAAAGAAAGATCCGAATACTAGTAGCATAGGTTTCCATTGTACGTAACTGCAGCAGAATCCAGGTGGAAGCAGTTCCCATTGTCTGCTTACATCAGCTGCGGCAGCATAAGCGCAAACATCCTCAGACATGAGCAACTGAGCGCAGCCAATGAGGAATTTTATAGGAAGCATCCGAGCACAAAGATGCTCACGGTTGATGCTGCAGTTGCCTGAAGCATCTCTTAGTCATCTCTGTGTAACACATGAAGAGGGGAGTTATCAAGAGGCAGACACAGACAGACTGGCAGACAGACAGACAGACAAACAGACAGACGGCCAGACAGACAGAGAAATGTGTTTCACATGTATGCAAGCATGTATGAAGATATAGATGGATGGATGCATAGATGTATATATTATCTGTATGTATGCATGATTTATTGTATGTATGTATATGTCTGTGTGTAGCTACATATATGTATATCTACATGCATGCATATATATATATATATATATATATTTAGGTGCACTTATGTATGTAGATAAATTTCATAATGTACCTACGTGTTTCTGCTTGTATGCCTACATTGCATAAATTGTTATAGCTACAATATAACTGAGGCGCAGAAAGAACTCTTCCTGAATTTCCGATATTTAATCCAATACTAAGAGTTATTCTCAGATGGTGAATGACAGACAATCTCCAGCCTAACTCACCTGGAAAACGTCTACGACTGGCTGCACCTGATGAACTCTTGTCCCTGTCCCTCCGTCTGTGTGTCTCTGTTCGCCTGTCTGTCTGTATGTCTGTCTATATGTGCCTCTGTCCATCCGTTTTGGATGGAACAACGGACAGTGAAGGAATCTGGTCTGTCTGTCTGTCTATCTGCCTGTCTGTGTATCTGTCTGTCTGGCTGTGTCTGTGTTTATGTCTCTGTCTGTATGTCTGTCTGTCTGTCTGTGTCTGTGTCTATGTCTGTATGTATGTCTGTCTGTCTGTCTTTGTCTGTGTTTATGTCTATGTCTGTATGTCTGTCTGTCTGTCTGTCTGTCTGTCTGTCTGTCTCTCTGTCTGTCTGTCTGTCTGTGTCAGTCTTATGAGTGAGCGAGCGAGTGAGTTAGCGAGTGACCGAGAAATTGATTGAGTGAGCGAATGTGTGTCTGTCTATCTATCTCTGTATCTCTGTCTATCTGTATTTTTGTCTGTGTCTGTCTGTCTGTGTCTGTCTGTGTCTGTCTGTGCCTGTCTTTCTATCCGTCTGTCGATCATAAACTACACCAACGCTTAAGAAACGTGGAGAATATTTAATCCTGTTGCATTCTTTTCTTAATGCTTTTCTTAATGTTTCTTTTCGCAATTTAAAGCAAATTATCTGATTATCCGTTGGCAAGCCTATTCCGTGTGTTCTGCTGTTGGTCCGAAGATAAGCAGACTCTTAAAAGCCACGTCAACAAAAGCCAGACACAACTGCATTCGTGAAACCAGACACTGGATCAGCTGATGCTGTTGCCGAAGCTGCTGCATGCTTCTCCCACTACTGCTACTGCTACTTCTACCACTACTACCATCACCACCACCACTACTACTGCTACTTCCACTACCGTTACAACTTCCACTACAACTACTACTTCCACTATCCCTGCTACTACAACTCCTACTGCTACTACTACTACTACTACTACTACTACTACTACTACTACTACTACTACTACTACTACTACTACTACTACTACTACTACTACTACTACTACTACTACTACTACTACTACTACTACCTCTACCACCACCAGTGGCCTACCACCACCATTATTACTACCACTACTACTACCACTACAAATCAAGGATCTACAAAAGATCGCAGTGATATTTTGTTATAATAGTCTATGAACGTGCTTTTTTACCCGATATTTTTGGCCAAACTAGAATCTGCTATTTCTGGGCATTACTTCTGAGGGTAAGCCTGACTTCACTTCCTTCCAATAGACGCCCTTATCATAAGTTAGCCTTTGACCTCTGCCGAGTGGAGTCGGGAATTAGGTCAACTCTTATCGGGAGCCGTAGAATAACACACGAAGTCCTGATGGGGTAAGAGTCTGCGAAGGACACCTCCAAGGTCGGTAGAAGGGCGTATCCAGGAGACCACTTCGGACATGCCGCCCATGAAACACCGAAGGGTCCTGGCTGGCCTGCCTCCCTCTGGATCCGTCCTTTTAGTACAGCGTTGATTCGAGAAACTGGGTCAGGGAAACTGATTAGGGGCAGGTTGCCGATGCTAACAGCAGTGCAATTTGTGGGTTGAGATTGGAATGAACATACAATGTTCCAAATTTACCTGATCTTACCCTATACTGTCTTGCCTAACGTTATCTTACCTTAAATTAAATTACATAACTATAGCTTCAATTGGTTAGATCGTTGGCCTTGTAACGTGGAGAATACGGGTTCGATCCTCCTCCCCTGAGATGGTTACTATGTAGGGACCTTGAGCAAGTCCTTCACTCACAATTGCTCAGCACCAATGATTGATGCTTCGTCATTAGTTAGTGGCGCCTAATAAATGCTTAATTATAACACCATCTTGCTTTACATCACCTTTCCTTATGGTATAACCTGTCCATACATTACTTGACATTACTCGACATGCATACATTGCCTTACACTACCCTAGCTAGTAGCTAGCATTACCACGCCCTTTCGATTGCCGCCAGACTTACCACAGGGAACAACCACAGCCGGGCTGAACTCCATACTGACCTTCCTCGTGGCACGATTAGCGATACCGAGCAGTGGTTTGAGGGGGAGGGTAGAGGGGGTTTGGACATCTGGTTGGCTGCCCCACTTAATTGGCAGAACAAGACCAGGGTTCCGGCTGATAAGCTAATTAGCAACGACTTTTAAATCCCTTCCGTTAAACTCTCCACGTGGTACAATGTTAGTTCCGACATAAACACAGACAGAAGAACACAGCAACAACTACGCAGACAGACAGACAGACAGACAGACAGACAGAAAGAAAGAAAGAAAGAAAGAAAGAAAGAACATACATACTGACTGACAGGCACAGACAAACAGACAGATAGACAGACAGACATACAATCATGTGACAGACATACAGACAGAAAGACAGACATACTGACTGACAGACAGACAGACAAACAGACAGACAGACAAACAGACATAACCTTACCTTGCCTTACCTTGATGTCGATCAGAAAGGTTCGATGCTGGTGTTGATGGGTTTGTAGGACGGGTCTAGTAATCTTTTTATTATTGAATAAATCTTCAATACATATATATATATATATAAAATATATTATATATAAGGTTAATATATTAATAACATTAACATATCACATTCATACACACACACACACACACACACACACACACACACACACACACACACACACACACACACACACACACACACACACACACACACACACACACACACACACACACACACACACACATATATATATATATAATCAGTGGATACTTATAATTATATCGATATGATTAGGGATCTTTCGACTGGTTCCCTGTCCAATGAATTATTCACTTGGACTGTGATTTCACTCTAAGGTCATCATCGATTGATTCGTCATTCGTTACGATTACGCCGCTATAGAGATTTCCAGATTAGACAATGAAATCCGTACTATGCAGTGCATATTAATTATTTTCTATTTTGTATTGTTTAAACCTAATCTAATCTAATTACTTCCAAAGCGCTGTAGTAATTAGGCACAATGCATCAATCGAAGTTTAGGCTGAGAATAATATAATTGGAGCTTATTACCGCCTGTCTTAGAAATTTACACGTACAGTGAAAGAGAGGAGTTATTTGATTGCTAATTGCCTTATTGATCAATACCAATCAACTCGTTCTTCGTCTGTTTCTGGACAATTACTTTAACGACTTTTGAGTAGATCACAAAACTGCCTGCGCCAGTCTTAATGATGTTAATGTCCTTACAAACAAAAAGTTAATAATTACATCATCAGCGATCAGGTAACTAGAAGAGTTCAACACTGGTGAGCTCTCGCAGACAAGTAGAACCCAACCGAAGGATTCGAATCCAGAGCTGAGAGTACATAGTCCGGAGTTCCTGGACTACGTCGGTGAAGAGGAGAGACGACGGGAGAGGAGGTCTATATAATGTATGGCAATATATACAGGGATATCACGCACCTACACTCACATACTTACATACACACACACACACAAACATATACACACCGAGACACACACACACACCGAGACACACACACCTACACGCACACCTACTCACACACACACCTACACACACACACACACACACACACCTACACACACACACACACCTACACACACACACACACACACACCTACACACACATACACATATACGCCTACACATATACACACACACACAACCACACACGAACACCTACACACACAAACACACACACACAAGCATACATACATACATACACACACCTACACACACTTATACAAACTTACACACACACACACTAGCATATATATACATATATACATGCACACCTACACACACACCTATGCAAACAAACACACACACACTAGCATACATGCATACATACATACACACACACACACACACACCTACACACACACACACACACACACACACACACACATACCGACACACAACCGACAAGCATACACAGACGTAAGTGTAGAACGTATAATTGTGTGGGTGTTTGTGAATGAATAGCTTAGTCATCGCTTGGTTTTCAACAACAAGACGAACATCGTTTCCCGTCGAAAGGGAAAAAAGAAACCAGTGAACCATGTTGTATGAAATGTTGTTCTGCTTGGCTGCCTTTCAGTCTGCGTCAACGTTCCCCGTGTAGAAAGAGAAAAACTGAACGAAACAGTCCTTAGGTTAAAGAACGAAACAAGTCATTCACGTGTGTGTGTTTGTATGTGTATATGTGCGTGTTTGTACGTGTGTATTTGTATGCGTGTGTGTGTGTTTGTATGTGTGTGTTTGTATGTGCGTGTGCTTGTATGCGTGACTGTGTGTGTTTGCATGTGTGCGTGTTTGTATGTGTGTGTGTGTGTTTGTATGTGTGACTGTGTGTGTGTGTTTGCATGTGCGCGTGTTTGTATGTGTGTGTGTTTGTATGTGTGTGTGCTCGTATGTGTGACTCTGTGTGTGTTTGTATGTGTGTTTGTATGTGCTTGCGCGCGTTTGTATGTGTATATGTGCGTGTTTGTACGGGTTTGTTTGTATTTGTGTGTGTGTTTGCATGTGTGTAGGTGTTTTTGTGTGTATGTGTGTGTGCGTGTCTGTGTGTGTAGGTGTGTGTGTGCGCGTGCGTGTGTGTGCGTGGAGCGACGATCGTGAGTTAATGAGTAAGTGTATAGAAGTCTAATGGGGTGAATATAATGTGATTAACGGATAATTAGAGAACTAATTATTCGGGGCAACTAAGCTGACATGTAAGGAAGTCATGATATGATAATAAATATTTAATATATGAAGTACAAACAATAAAACAATAGACTAGGTATTACAAATTATGAGGTGGTATGATATGACAATATAGAATGGCCTGTCACCGATATATGAATTGGCAGCCTTGCCGGTTAGGAGAACAGTCAACTCCAGAGTCTAGCAGAAGCTTCTCCAAAGTGGACACAACAGCCGGGGGCCGGATAAGATAGGACCTATGGTTTTATAGTACCTGGTCAGTGGGCAAAACACAGCTAGCCTGTAATAGCAAGGTCAGTTAAGATGCACTCCAGCCAAGCTAGCCTGCATAGTGACACACTGGCCTCCTAGGGATGGATATTAAAAGATAGCCAGTGGCAGATAGGTTATACAGAAATGAGTATCTAGGCTAAGAATAGACCAGCAGTCCTTGTACTAGATAAAGAGAATATACATATCATATATACGTCTATAAACATAATATATATAATCCATACAAATGCACCCCGTGATAGAAGCTTAAGACGTCACTAGTAACAGGGCAAAGGCTAAGTCGCAAGATTCTTCCAGGCCTCTTCCTGGTTGTCATTGACGGTCTTCGCAAAAGTACGAGTGCTGGTGATGATGATGATCATATTGACGACGACGACGACGACGACGACGACGACGACGACGACGACGACGACGACGACGACGATGATGATGATGATGATGATGATGATGATGAAGATGATGATGATGATGATGATGATGATGATGATGATGATGATGATGATGATGATGATGATGATGATGATGATGATGATGAAGATGATGATGATGATGATGATGATGATGATGATGATGATGATGATGATGATGATGATGATGATGATGATGATATGTAGGCCAAAGTTAAGAAACGCAAAGTACGAAGATATATATGTGTAATTAATATAAAGTAATAAATCGAAAAGGAACAGAAATTAATCATATAGGAAATAAATGAGAACGGATTGGAAAAGAATTGGAAAAAAGATTAGAAAAGAAGGAAATGGAAATAAAGGGAAGAGAATGGAGGGGAAGAGAGGATAAAATAGAAGACAAGAAACGGAGTGGATGAACAAAGACGAGAAGGAAGGGAAAAGGATGGGAAAGCAAGAGATGGAAAGACACGAGAATAGAAGGGAAGAATAGAAAGGAATAAAGAGAAAAGGAAAGAGATGGGTGGAAAGGGAAGAGAAGGGAGGGATGCGAGGGAATCACTGGATTATTAAAGGCATGTAAAGTCTTGTAGGAGGTTGAATGATGATGTTCCAAGAATTAATTTGATTCAGAGGCAGAGCAGTCTTTTCACACAATCGAAACCTATTCCAATTGCCGTAGATTTAACTGCTATTGAAACGAATTTTCGAGAATACACCTCTCACAGTCGACCACACTGGCCAGAAGAATTTAGAGGTCAATGGCACGTTAACCTCGATAGTGTAGTGGTTAGAGTGCTGGACTGTCAGTCGAAAGTTCGGGGTTCGAATCCATGCCAGGGTAGAAATTTGGTTCGAGATTTCTGCTTCATCTGCACCCCTAGCCAACTCAGCTATGATGAGTACACTGACCGTACACTGTCGGTGGGAAGATGAGACGGCGAGGAAGAGGACTGGACACCCGCCCTCATATTCCGAGGCTAAGAAAATGAAGTCGGTAACACGTCATATCCATGGCTGCTCTTATTTTTCTGACCATGACCAGTGTTAGCCTTGTGTTCGGAAGGGGAGGGAAATACCTAGGGCAAGTCGCTAGACGGATGAACTCACCCCATTTGGAAGATAGTCTAAAATCCTAAATCATTAAGGGCTAGGCTTCCTCGTGATTACCCCCTACAGATATACTCCCGGCCTTTGTTAGTGCATGCATCCCGAATATAAAACGGTGTCATCTTTTGTTCACTAGATTGACAGTCCCAGTGTTCGGCACGATTTATTTCCTCAACGCCTATTGTACACACGACCGTGCCCTTGGCGTAAACTGTCACTGCAGACGACTTTTCTGCCCATCGTCATAAATAGAAAGACGTATGAGCTTTCAGAAGTATGAATCTAACGGTAAACGAAACAAGCTCAGAAGGACCGCCCTCCATTCAAACGAAAGCAACACATATTTCCTCCAGCACGTACAGGCCCTACAAGTGACGACCTACCACAATGCTCGTATTGTGACCCTCAACTGAGTTATTTGTTGGATTTGACGTGAAACTCGGCAACAAACGACTAAGAGTTTGCCCCACGTTGACAAAGAAGCAGTTCTTTGTGTTGGTTTTATACGCGTTCTTGCTCGCGGAACGAGAAACTGTAAAGAAAAACAGAAGCTGTGCCGTGAAAGGGAAACTGATCGGCACCCACACTCCTATAGCATCGTCGGAACAGTTCCTGGCTAAAAGCGTAAAAGCAGGTGTGCAATTAGGCTTCCCAACGATTTTAAGCCAAGCCCAACTTTGAAGGTTTTTGGTCAGAAACAGGACTGAAGCTCTTTTGAAATACACGACTAATTAAGTGATCATGCATTCGTTACTAAGTGTACTAAGTAAACCCTAATTACTAATCAAGGAAACCGAACATGGCAAACAGTCAGGAATTCCAAACCCAAAGTTTTATTATCTATCCCAATTTCCAATTTAGAAACTTAGTTGTGAAAGAGATCGAATGACAGACCTATATAAGGTGCAAAAGCAACCATGTTCAGTAGCAAGGTACGAAGTGCATCCAAAACATCGAAGAGAGCAACAAATCGTTTCTGCAAAAGTTATACTGCAGTAGGTGAAATAGAGAGCGATGGCCGGATTGCTGAGACAGAGAATGTGCGTGCTGGTAACAATTGCTTCATCCGTGGTGATCATTATGATGATGTTACGGATTGTGTCGGGCAGATCGTTGGCTGTCGATTGCACCTCGCAGCACCATCTAAGACACACGTGGAGACATCCGTGCCGAGGATCGAATGAACTCTCCATCGCTCCATCCGATGAAGCAGCTACGGAGGCTGCTACTCCGGCGCCCCTCGAGAGAATCAGGCAACAGCTTCGACTGCTGAAGCAGGATTCGGCTACAGTTGAGCGCAAAGCTCTGAGACTGAAGACGCGTTACGTGAGTACATAGGAAGCCACTACTTTCTATGCCTATAGAAGTAACTTTTGAATTGTGACGGTGTTGTCAGGTCACCAACATTTTTTTAAGTGGTAATGACATTCACCATCACTTTTTGATATTGTATTGAAACCCACTTTCCGACATGACGGAGTAATTTTGGTGTGAAGAAAGTTCAGTGTATGCCATGCTTGACCCTGCACTGCTTAATTCGTATAATAAGAAGAGAGGTAGAACGGAGGGAATTACACTCTTGTCTATGCCTGAAATGGAGTGCGTAATCGAAAGTATATTCTGTATTTCTATAGAACCCTGAACGACTAAGTGCGGGAACCAGCAGCTCCGGTCTATGGACTAAGTTGCTTAGGGTTGCTAGTCGACCCAAGACTATCTTTGTCTTGGTCGATTCATATTATTTACTTGAAGAAAATTAATCAAGTGCAGCAATTCCTTTCCGAACAACGTGTATGCCTGTTTGAGAAACAGTGAACCAGATGCTATGAACGTAAACTTTACCAGACATTTATGGCCATATCTGCTATTACTTAGGATAATCAGTGTAGAAAAACAGAGATTCAGTTCAGAATAGTGCGATAAAATGTGGCAGAAATTGTAATGAGTTAGAACTGTTAGAATGATGTAATAATACAATAATAATAATAATAATAATAATAATAATAATAATAATAATAATAATAATAATAATAATAATAATAATAATAATAATAATAATAATAATAATAATAATAATAATAATAATAATAATAATAATAATAATAATAATAATAATCAATCAATCAATCAATCAATCAATCAATTTTTATTGCAACGATATTACATACATCAGTTCAACATTATGTTACAAGAAAACGTTGACAAAGGGAAGGCCCAAAAGGGATGGAAATCCCGCTAATAGGGACACCCAATTTGTAAGTTAATTACGTTGAAGATAGAGGTTCGATTGAGAGACACAGTGATAAGCTTAACTAAGTGATTAAACAGAGGTATTCATAAGCATACAAAAATAGTGCACAGTGATTTGATTATGAACATTATAGTCTTAGATTAACAGTTGCAAGACGGCATGTCATCCAGTTTAAATCAGTTCATAAATTGTCATTAATTAATCCATCCGTTAATTGAGAACGCAATAGTTTTTTTAAAAAGATGAAGATTTGGTACCAGTTTAATATTTGTGGGAACACAACTCCAGATCAGAGGACCATTGTATTTAGTTGAGAAACGGCGAATATTTGATCTAGCAAAAATAGTGCGATAGGATTTTGCTGCTCTGGTATTATGAAAGTGATAGTCAGCACCAATAATAATAATAATAATAATAATAATAATAATAATAATAATAATAATAATAATAATAATAATAATAATAATAATAATAATAATAATAATAATAATAATAATAATAATAATAATAATAATAATAATAATAATAATAATAATAATATA
>OY744607.1:63138751-63366251 GCA_963556255.1 Allolobophora icterica
GGTGAAGAGTGAGCAGAGAGTGGATCAGACGTGAATGAAGAGGAGGACTTTAAGGATGAAGGTTGGAAATAGTTAATGTCGAGATAAGAGAAAGAATGCGGAAATTACTCGGAGATAACAAGAGAAGGAAGTTCCTTATCAGGCGTGGGACGAAGAAGAACCTGCGAAAAAGGAGAAGGGCGCGAGAAGGATAACAAGCCTGTGTGGGACGAGGTAGCGGAAGCAACTGAAAGATGATACCGATGTTGATGGATGGGTTGCTGAGGAAGACAGAGAGGCAGTGAAAACGACTCTTGAGACGGTCAGTGGAGAGTTGTACAACGTCACCTTCACCAACAAATGACGACATAGGATGACGTCGATGGCTCAGTATTACCAAACTCCATCCCTTCCTTCCTCGATCCTTTTCCGTATCCTTTAAGGAGGGCGATAGTCAAGTGATTAGCGCGCTGGACATGTCAATCGAGAGGTCGCAGGGAAATTGGTTTCGAGATATTATGCTTCACCTGCGCCCCCTAGGAAACTCAGCTGTAGGCACTGGCGTAAACTTGTCCAAAATATTTGGGGGGGATTTGGTTATTTATTTTTTTCTACACTTACTGCATTAAGTGTACAGTCCATCTCAATTACTGGGGGTGCACGTGCCCCGGCTTCCCCCAGAGTCTACGCCTATGACTTGTAGGCCCTACTAAGTACACTGGCCTTTCACTGTCGGTGGGAAGTTTAGACGGCGAGGGAGAGAACTGGCCATCCGCCTTTAGGCCTATAAGTCGAGGCTAAGAAAATGAAGTCGCTAATGCTTCATACCCATGACTGTCTCTCGGGGTTATCTTAAGGGACTGTTCTTCTCTTATCTTGTTCTTCTTAAGGAGAGCAGTTTGTGACACTCACCCTCCACTCGTCACTCTTTCCCTATGTCCATCCTTTCCCGCCTTCTTCAAAAGTGAGAGCAAGGAAAGAGTAAGAATAAGAGAATGATGGAAAGACAACAAAGATGCCGAGGAGCGACAGACAGACAGATAGACAAACAGACAGACAAACAGACAGACAGACAGACAAACAGACAGACAAACAGACAGACAGACAAACAGTCTGACAGACAGACAAACAGTCTGACAGACAGACAGACAGAGAATGCAAGAGACATGAGGAATTGGGAAAAGAACGGATAAAGTGACAGAGAAAAGAGGAGGAAGAAGAGATGGAGGAAGAGAAGGGGGATGAGGAAGTGGAGGAGGAAAAGAATGAGGAAGAGGAAGTGGAGACGGAGGAAGAGAAGGAAGAAGAGGAAGTGGAGGAGGAAGAAGAGTAAGAGAAAGAGAAGGATGAGGAACACGCGGAGGAGTAGGAGGAGAATAGGTTTCAGACATAGTTCGAGAATTCGCATTTTACGAATTTTAAGAATCTTAAAAATTCACGAATTTTAACGAATTTTAAAACTGCAATTTTAAAAATCGTTAAAATTCGTGAAATAATAAAATAATGGAATTCTTTGCCATGGCAACGAATTTTATTATTTGTTTACTTCACAACTTTTTAAGCAAGTAGGCCCTAAATGTCAATGTCATAGGCAATCAATCAATCAATCAGCCGTAAAGATAGCTGACTAGCAACGCAATAGTGCTGATATTCAGTAACTGTTCTACTTGGAGTCTTGAACTTCGATTTCTATCATAGTTGGGGTGTGTGACTGTGAGTGTCAGTGAGCAGAACGAAAAACCACTAGTGCCCCAGCTTCAATGTGACCAGCAAGTCACTAATACAAGTCACAGAACAACCAACAAATTCCTTGTCACACAAACAACACTGTATTTTTGGATTGCCCGTTCCTTCTCCTCCAAAATTACTACATGCTTCCACTCCAGTCCATGTTCTTTCATCTTTAAGAAATTAGATTTTAACTAAATTAACTCGTTACGCAATAAACTTTTATATTGAATTTTACATTAAATTCTAAGCAGAAATTTGACACAACAAATCATGATGTCATCACATTTGTTGTTGTTGCTTACGCTATTTTTGCAAAACGCCACTGTCAATGTAAAAAAGGCCCAACAATGGCCCAACGAATTTTTACGAAGTTTTACGATTTTTAAAATAGATAAAAAATTCGCGAATTTTTACGAATTTTAAAACCAAAAGTCACGAATTCTCGAACTATGGTTTCAGATAATGTTTCATTTGCTGAATATTTCTAATTAGAAGGTTAATAATTTGTAAAGTAACATTAAAAGTAGAGTAATACCTGGGACAACTAACCCTAACCATACTGGGACAAATCCTAAACCTATTGTGACATTTGTCCCACTAGTTATACAGTCATAGGCGGCGATCCCGGGAGGGTCGAGGGGGACAAGACCCCCTTTTAGAGTGGGGGGACACGCCATGCATCGGACCCCCCAAATTTTGAAGAAACCCCCCAAAAAGTCATCAAATATTTTCGTGCTAGAGTTATGAAATTCGTTCGCGCGTGAGCGCGAAAATTTTTTTAACCTTTTTTTGGACCAGATCAGTTCAAAACTCTTTTTTGACCAGATCAGTTCAAGAATGTCCCCCCCACCTGTCAAACAAGATCGCCGCCACTGTATACAGTTAAATATGCACTGGGAAGAGGAAGAAGTGGAGGAAGTGGAAGAGGCGATGGAAGAGGATCACAGGACGGGACAAATAGTAGAAATAGAAACAACAACAAGAAGAGAAGTAGGAGTAGGAGGGGGCAGTTGAGAATGCGGAGGGTCAATGACACCGGAACTGTCGATGGCAGTCATGAGGATAACTGAGTTTTGAAATATTTATAAAACTCCGTCGTTTCGTTTTGTCTCTTCCGAGGAGAACAGTCTGCGCCAAGATCACAGAGCGTTAATCACTCGCATCGCCAGACACTGTCTGTGACTCTGCCTCTCTGCCTCTGTGTGTCCGTATGTATGCGTGCGTGTCCTTGTGTCTCTTTCGGACTATCCAAGCACCTCTGTCTGTCTGTCTGTCTGTCTGTCTGTCTGTCTGTCTGTCTGTCTGTCTGTCTGTCTGTCTGTCTGTCTGTCTGTCTGTCTAGTGTCCTGTATGTCTCTCATTCTTCCTCTTTCTCTCTCCATCTTTTTGTATCCCTCTGTTTCACTCTGTCTGTCTCTATGTCTGTATGTTTCTTTCTTATTTTCTCTCTCTTTATGTCTCTCGGTCTCACTGTCTGTCTGTCTCTGTCTGTCTGTCTCTGTCTGTCTGTCTCTGCTCCTCTGTCCGCCTGTCAGGACAACACACAGGTGGGCAGTTACACATTTTTTTGACCCCGCGACACCCACTCAACTGACCAGTCATAACACAGACAGGGCGATGTATATAATGAATGAAAAACTGACGACCCTTCGATTTATCTAGCTCATTTCCTGTATGCGTTGTTTGATGTTTAAAGTAAATTGTTTTGCAGCTGCGTAAGGTCGTCAACAAAGCCTGACTCGGCGTCAATAATTATGCGTGTGTGTCAGTGTGTGTAGGTGTGTGTATTATTTGTGTGTTGATGAGTGTGCGTAAAGTGTGTGTAGGTGTGTGTATGACATAGTATGTATGTGTAGGGGGGTGTGTGTGTGTGTGTGTGTGTGTGTAGATGTGTGTGTGTGTGTGTGTGTGTGTGTGTGTGTGTGTGTGTGTGTGTGTGTGTGTGTGTGTGTGTGTGTGTGTGTGTGTGTGTGTGTGTGTGTAGATGTGTGTGTGTGTGTGTGCGTGCGTGTGTAAATGCACGTGTATGTGTGTCTAGGTGTTTGTATAGGTGAGTGAGCTGCTTGATAGGCAAATTCATTTTAAAACTAAGAGGTTGTAGAGCGAACACCATAGCCTTGGTTCAACTCTGCCATTTCTGAGGCTAAGCGTCGAAGAAGTCAACAGTAGCGTTGGTGGCGCCACTCTCGTCTGCCTTCTGATGACACTTAACTTAAGCAACAGTGCGAACATGTGCGAAAACTTGGTTCATCCACCTAATCTGCATACTTAACCAGGGCCGGATTAACAAATGTGGTGGCCCTGTTCAGTGAAACTGTGGGGGCCCCAACAACTGTATACTGTAGTGTACACAATAAAATGGCGTCATTTTATAATGTGTCACATAGCATTTG
Organism: Allolobophora icterica; assembly: GCA_963556255.1. Lineage (NCBI taxonomy): Eukaryota > Metazoa > Annelida > Clitellata > Crassiclitellata > Lumbricidae > Allolobophora > Allolobophora icterica. The sequence continues at coordinate 63,142,855 of OY744607.1, forward strand.
AGTTACGGTCAGGTCAGAGGCGTAACTTTGGTCTAGAAAGTGGGGGTACCAAATTGCGCATAGTTTCCCCTTCAAGACCGTTAAATGATTATAATACGCCCATTTATGCGCAATGCCGAATAGGCTTAATAATAATGATGATGATGCTGATAGTAATGATAACAATAGCAATAAATATAATAATAATGACAATAAGCGTAATAATAAATATAATAAGAATAACAATAATTATATAATAATGAAAATAAAAATAATAATTTAAAATTAATAACAATAAACGAGTTTCATTATGGAAGCGTCACAGCGTGTGTCGATCATAATTGAAGTGACGTAACAATAGGTCTTTATTCTCTAGATTTAAACCTAATAGGCCCTAACAATAGACTTATTCATAATTGAAGTGACGTAAGAATGGCCTTTATTATCTAAATATAAAATTACAAACGATAGACTTGTTTCACAATTGAAATGACGTGACAATAGGCCTTTAGGCCTATTCTCTAAATTTAAACTTAATAACAGTATTAGACTTTTTCGTAATTGAAGTGACGTAACAAAGGCCTTTATTCTCTAAATCTAAAATTATTAGTTATAGACGTGTAACGTGTTCCATAATCTTTGAACTTAATAATAATAGACTTTTTCATAATTTAAGTAACGTAACCAAGGCCTTTATTCTCTATATCTGAAACTAAAAATAATATATACGGTTTAACTATTATTGTCATGACGTAACTATAAGGCTTTATTGTTTAAATTTAAACTTAATAACAGCAGAGTTTCCATAGCTGAAGTGACGTAACAAAGGCCTTTATTTTCTGAATGTAAACTTATAATGACAATACACTTCTTCATAATCGAAGTGACGTAACAAATGCCTTTATTCACTAAATCTAAAAATTACTAAATAACGTGTTTCATAATTGAAGTGACATAATAACGGGCCTTTGTTTTAAAATTAAACTTATAGGCCTACAATAGACGTGTTTCATAATTAAAGTGACTAAAAGGGCCTTTATTCTTAGAATTTAAATTTGTAAAAAAGCGTGTTTCATAATTGAACTGATGCAACAATAGGCCTTTGTTGTACCATCAGGTAGTAAGTATTTAAATAAGCAAGTAAAAATAGGTCTTACTAGCATTTCTGGCTGATTTTGAGACGAATCTGCCTGATAATGGAAACTCCAATAGGGGCCCACAAGTGCGAAAGTTGTCTATTTGTGTAGCCTATATTAAATGAGTAGCTTCGAATAATTTGTTCCGAGTTTTTTGCTCATTTTTACTATTAGACTTAACAAATAACAATAATTATAAAATATTGAAAATTTTTTTATTTCTTTTGCATGTGTGGGGGCCCCTCAAGTGTGGGGGCCCCTGTTCGGCCGAACATGTTGAACATGCCTTAATCCGCCTCTGTACTTAACCAATTTTATCGCTGAAAGTTCTGCATCACCCAAAACCTTGTGGTTGGCCTTGCATAAATTGTTGCATCTGGAGAAGTTACATTTGTTCCCTACTGTATGCGTAGCTGCCCATGACCTTGAAAGTAAATTCTTGACATTTATGGCAGGCAAAATATCTGGTAAACTGCTTCAATTGGTCAGTTCCTACGCATTGGACAAATTCCTCCATCGAAATTCTACACTTCCTATCATGGAGTACTTTCTGCCAACTACCGTGGAAGAGGTTCGAACACTTATCTTTTCCTCGTCTGACAAAGTTGGTCTCCTTGACACCATTCCTACTTGGTATCTGAAAGAGTGCTTTGGTGTCCTAGGTCCAACCATTACATGGATTATATCAATTTCTCATTGCACGATGGATCCCTCCCATCTGCATTTGCTCATGCCATAGTTCATCGGCTGCTTAAGAAATCTTTTCTTGTCCTGATGATCTGTCATTTTACAGGCCAATCTCAACCTTTGAATTTTATATCTAAAATCCTTGAACGGATAGTCATGAATTGCCCGCAAACTCATCTATCATCAAATTCATTAGTCTCCTCTTGTCAGTCTGCAAGTCCTAAGTTTCACTCAACAGAATTCGCGCTTCCTGCTGTTCATAATGACATCATATGCTCAATGGACCGGGGTAGGACTACAGCATTTGTTCTTCTTGACTTGTCTGCTGCTGTTGATACTGTTGATCATTCTCTTCTTCTTCATCGTCTAAGCACTGGTTTGGGATCTCTGGTTCTGCACTGAAATGTCAACATGTTGTGCTTGGTTCTCCTTTGTTTAAATTATACACCACACTACTAGGAACATTGATGGATAATCACTTGCTGCATGGGATATCATTTCTATGCTGATGATATTCAAATACACATTTTATTTGTGTGTGTGTGTGTGTGTGTGCGTGTGTGTGTGTATGTATTGTATATGTATGTGTGTGTGTGCGTGTGTGTGTGTGTGTGCGTGTGTGTGTGTGTGTGTGTGTGTGTGTGTGTGTGTGTGTGTGTGTGTGTGTGTGTGTGTGTGTGTGTGTGTGTGTGTGTGTGTGTGTGTGTGTGTGTGTGTGTGTGTGTGTGTGTGTGTGTGTGTGTGTGTATGTGTGTGTGTGTGTGTGTGTGTGTGTGTGTGTGTGTGTGTGTGTGTGTGTGTGTGTGTGTGTGTGTGTGTGTGTGTGTGTGTGACGAATAAGCTCCGAAAGGTAGCCTTGAGTGTGAATATGACGATTTAGCATAATATTTATGAGATCGGGCATTCGGGCGCCTAGTCCTCCGCCTAATCCCTCGCCGCATAATCTTCCCTCCGACAGTGTACAGTCATTGTACTCATTTTGGTTGAGTGGGCGACGGCGCACGTGGAGCCAAAATATGGACACAATGTTCATCACTCTGCACTGGTAGGGCCTTGAACTTCCGACCTTTCGATTGACAGTCCAGCACGTTGACCACTATCCCATAATTATGTTATTATAGTCAGAAATATTCACTGGTTCTATAATGAGTATGTATAGATTCTATGTTGTGCATGTATATATATGCATGCGTGATAAGTATGTACATCCTATATACTTAGCATACATAAGTGATAAAATATACTATGGCTATATTGGACACGGTTCAGTTGGTAGATGGGTCATTATCCGAAAAGTGCAGAATCGATGTCCCATGCTGGTTTTTTCTAGTTTTTTTTTAGATAATTTCTTCAAATTTTTTTGCCTATCCTTCTAAGAATGAGCAGATTAACATTTCCCATCATTGTTTTAGCTGCTAGATTTTGGAAATTTTGAAAAAAATTACTAAATGTATACAAAATATCATTACCATCCAATGTCCGAGACGGTGTACAATGCATTAAATTAAGCTTTTACGCAAATTTATTCCATTGCAACCTGTAACAAAGGTATATTATTTTGATTAATTGGTAGCTAGCATATGCAATAATTAAACATTTAGACTCATTTTCATAATATTTATTTCTTTTTGGACCTATTTAAACTTGTCCATAGAAATAAGCATCATAGCCATCCCAATTTTTGGGAAGCCTATAACTTTTACAGAACGTGCTTACTTACTAAAAGAAGAGCATCAAGAACGAGATATTGTCAACTATGAATGGAATCACACAGATTTGTGTTGAAATTCCTAATATTTTATTTTTAATTAAAGTTTGTGTGTTCCAAATTACAAGAAAAGTAAATTTCTGCTTCATTACCATCTAGTGTTGTATTTCCTGGTTTAGGTAGATTACAACATTGACAACTTGTTTTATTTGTCGCTTTTGTTGAACTGATTGAAATAACTTATCTGATGGAGTAATTCACGTGCAAATGTTTGACGGCTGTTTTAAATTTCATCATTTTGTCATTACCATTTCGCGGTTGTTTATCATCATTACCATCCGAATTCATCAGATTTTTGCTATTTTCTCATGACGGTCTCATCTTGTCTCGGATGGTAATGACGCATTGCTCAGAGTGACTTACATGTATTGTTTGTGAATTATTTGATATAAAACTAAATTGCAAGTAATTAGAATTTACTATCAACTCTTAAAATGTTGTTCAACTTGTATCTAATGCATATAACATACAGTTATAGCTAATACTGCACAGATTTTTTTCTGCAGCTGAAAATTATATTTCTTTTTTAAAATAATTTAGAAAAATGTGTTAATTTCTTGACACCAGACTAATATATTGTGTGAAGGAAAGGCCTGTTGTATTCCTACTCAATGCTGGCATCATCTACTTTTAAGAAATTGCCATTTTATAAGCACCAGAGGAATATTTCAGGTTCCCGCGATTAAATATGATTACACAAAAAGGGCGGATTTCAATGAAAAAAGAGGAGTTTTGACTTCATAATTTCTGAAAAAAAATTAACTTGTGATTAAAAATATAGTGGATTTCTTTCAAATTAGTTAAATTTAACTATGTACATGACTAAAAAATACACTTGCAACCAATTTTGGGGAAAGAAATTTTTCTGTTTTTCGGAGACGAAATTTGTAACATTTCGGATAATGACCCAGATATGTTTTTATAAGTGAAATATAGGGATTCTATACATATGGTATATATTTAAGTGCTATATATACAGATACATTTATCAGTATATACAGATATTCTATAGCGGAATACAAATGGAAAGCGTTCTAAATGTTGGTAAGGCGACCGCGCGGAGTAGTGTAAGTGGTCGGTGAGTAATGCGAATAGGCCTGGATGCATTCTGCCGTTCAATTATGATCTATTGTGTTGCCCAATCTGCCCATTTAGAACAATGTAATCAAGTTTACAGACGATGAACAGTAGGAGACGCAGCAGGACAGGTAGGCGTACGCACAGAGACAGAGAGAGGGACACAGTCTGCACACCTGAAATTCTGTCGTCTCCTCTTCCTGCTCTCTCTCTCTCTCTCTCTCTCTCTCTCTCTCTCTCTCTCTCTCTCTCTCTCTCTCTCTCTCTCTCTGTCTCTCTCTCTGTCTCTCTCTGTATCTCTCACTCACTCCCTCCCTCTCTATGCTCTCTGTCTTTCTCTCTGTATGCTCTCTGTCTTTCTCTCTATGCTCTCTATCTTTCTCTGTATGCTCTCTGTCTTTCTCTCTGTATGCTCTCTGTCTTTCTCTCTATGCTCTCTATCTTTCTCTCTATGCTCTCTGTCTTTCTCTTTATTTCTTCTATCTCCCTCTCTCTGTTTCTCTCTTTATTTCTCTCTTTCTCTCTCTCCCTCGCTCTCCTCTTTTCCGCTTCCTTATAACATTGCATTTAATCTCTATCCTCCTCCACCAGTTTTCCTCCTCTTGTTCTTCCTCCTCCTCTTGTTCTTCCTCCTCTTCTTCTTCCTCCTCTTCTGGTTCTTGCTTTTATTGTCGTTTTTCTTTCTGTAGTTAATTCTTTTTGTTCGTTTTCCTCCTCTTCCTCCTCCACTTCCTCTTCTTCATCTTCTCTTACAATTCTTTTTCCAATTATTCCTCAGCGTCTCTCTTCACCATTTCCTCAGCCTTGTTGGAATTGCCTGAAAGTGTGAAGCATACATTGGAAGGCATACAGACAAACGGACGTACGGACAGACGAACGGACGGAGAGAAAAGGTGTTGTTCAAGGGCACGAAAGTGTAGGCAAGGTCTGTGTGCGTGTGTTTGTGTGTGTGTGTGTGTGTGTGTGTGTGTGTGTGTGTGTGTGTGTGTGTGTGTGTGTGTGTGTGAGAGAGAGAGAGAGAGAGAGAGACAGACAGACAGACAGACAGACAGACAGACAGACAGACAGACAGAGACAGAGACAGAGAGAGGAAAGACAGAGACAGGGAGACAGACAGAGACAGAGAGACAGGGACAGGTACAGAGACAAAGACAGACAGAAACAGAGAGAGGCGGTTGTTAAAGAGACGACTAAAATAAGCAAATTACGCCCACTTGCATTCATTTTGTACGGCTTTCCATTAAGCAAAAAATCCGTTTAAATAGTTTGGCATACAGTTTACAACGTACTGCATTTTAAGCAACCGACCTGGTTGATTAGTTGCTGTTTAACGACACTGTGTCACGACAAAGATGATTAGCGTCGCTCTCCTCCCTTCTCTGGACTTGGGACTGGCACTATATACCTTGCTCATCTCTTATACAAATAGACATTGCAGTCTATCAGTGGCTGCTGTGACTCTCGCAGTGTAGGTCTCTGGGGATTTCTCGGTTGCTGGTTCAAAGTTTTGGACTTCGCTGCCCTGTTAGTTCCGTTTTCCGCCAATTCCTCCTGCGCTTTTTATCATCTTTCTTATTCTTTCTCTTTCTCCTCTTTTAATTCCTCATCGTGTTTCTTTTCTCCTCCTATGTTCCTCCCATTCTTCCTCATTTTCTTCTTCCTCCTCTTTCAATTCCTTCTCCTCGTTCTTCTATCCTGCAACTCCTCTTCCTCTTCTTCCTCCTCTGCGATTTCTTCACTTCATCCTCCTCACATAGTCTAGTGATCGTTTTCCATTTCGCATTCTATTCCTCATTTATTCCTCCTCATACCACCTCCTCCACCGACTCCTCATTTACGACCACGTCTTCTTCACCTTCCGTTTCATCCTCATTCTTCCCTTCTTCCAACTACAGGAATAGAACCTTATAATTTTCCTCTTTTTCTCCTCTAACTGAACCAAATTCTCTTCCTCCTTCTACTCAGTATACCCTTCCCACCCTCCTCTCTTTCTTCCTCTGCGAAAGGACCTTTTTTATCCTCCTCTTCCTCCCTGTCCCTTCTTATGATTGCTGTTCCTCCTCCACCGACTCCTATTCCTCTTAGTGCTCTTCCTCCTGTTTCTTATCAGCTCCCTTTTTCTCCTGTTAATGCTTTCTTCTTCTTCTTCCTACTCCCCTTCTTCCTGCTAATGCACTTCCTTCTTCGCCGCCGCTGCTGCTCTTCCTCCTAATGCTGTTCCTCCTCCTCTTCCTCCTCCTCTTCCTCCTTCTCCTCTCCCAGCGTCATACACTTCCTTTCCCCCGCTGCTGCTCCTCCTGATTCTAATGTTATTCCTCCTCCTCTTTACAATCTTCATCCTCCTCCTCGTAATAATAATGTTCTTCCTCCTTCTCATTTTCCTCCTCAGTGTTCTTTCTTCTTCTCCTCCTCCTCCTACTTCTCCTAACAGTGATCTTCTTCTTTTTCTTCTTCTCCTACTTCTCCTTCTCCTCATAATGCTCTTCCTCCTTCTTCTTCTCCTCCTACTCTTCCTCCTCTCTTCCTCTTCCTGCTAATGCACTTCCTTCTTCCCTGGGGCTTCCGCTCCTCCTTATCCTCCTCCTAATGTTCTTCTTCCTCCTCCTAATGCTCTTCCTCCTCGTTGCCTATAGATCACCCAATACTATTTACTTAGTCGGTTATGACAGAACTGATGCGCAAATTCATTCAATTACCATTCGCCCAGCCTCATTCAGGTCCTGCTGTTGCGGAGGCTGCAGATGGGGAAAGCGATGGAGGATGCGACCTCTGCTAATACTTATCGGATGGCTATGACAGTATTTTGGACTCCATAGACCATTGTCCGCTAGCTTTCGGGCATTAAGGTAAATCAAAAATTAAGTGAGGCTAAATACATACACAGACAGCAGACAGACAAAGAGGCAGGCAGACAAACAGGCAGACAGACAGACAGAAAGACAGACAGATAGACAGACGGATAGGCAGACAGACACACAGGCAGGCAGACACACAGACAGAAAGGCATACAGGTAGACAGACAGGTAGACAGACAAACAGGCAGACAGGCAGGCAGGCAGGCAAGCAGAAATATACCGATGGACTGCCTGTCGATTGACTGAGTGATTGATTTACTTACTGATTGACTGACTTATTGACTTACTGACTGACTGACGTGTACGGTCAAGTAAGGTAATATCAGGTAAGGTAAACAAGATATGAAACGAGATGGAAAGACAGGGCAAAGTATGTTAGGTAAGGCAGTTTGACTTAAGATACGAAGAGGCAACGTAAGGTAAGATGACATATGCAAAGTAAGGTAATTAAAGTCACCGTCAGATAAGCAGAGGCAAAGGTAAAGGAAAGGTCAGGTGTAAGATATACTTGTTCAGTCCAACTTCAATCGTCCATGTCGCCTTCGTTTTTCTTCCTCTCTTCCCTCACCTCTCTATTCCTCCTCCTCCTCCTCCACTTCTTCTTCTTCCTCCTCCTCCCTTCTATTTCTTCTCCTTCTACTCCTCATCTTCTCTCTCCTTCCTCCTCTTTTTTATCATTTTTTAGCTCCTCCATTTCCCCTGTTCTTCCGCCTTCTCCTCGCTTTTTCTCCTCCATACATCTCCTTTACCTCCTTCCCTTCCTCCTCCTTCTCCTTCTCCTCTCATTTTCTCTCTCCTCCCTCCTCCTTCTTTTCCTTTCCTGCTCATCCTTTTGTTCTTCCTTCTCTTCCTCTCCTCTTTCCTTCATCCTGCTCATCCTCCTTCTCGACCTCCTCGTCTTCTTCCTCCTCCTTCTAATTTCTCCACCCCTTCCGCCCTTATTCTCCTTTGTTATGAAGACGGAAGGAAGTTGACTCCACATCCGGGTCTTAGCTCCTGCCTCGACTTCTTTTCGTCGCAGTCAGCGAAAAATAAAAGGATGAATTTACGACCAACGCTCATCGCCCAAATATCCGGGCAAGCTGCCGACAGGTCAGCCGTTATGCAGCGCCAGCTTGACCACACTCCGGCGTTTACGAGAGCGGCCGAAGAGACCCAGACCGCAATTCGACGCACCTACCCCTGCCCCCGGTCGACACCTGATACGTGCTGGTGATGCTGGCGAAAGATACAGCGGCAGGCACTTGAGGATGCTTCTTTCCCGCCTGAAGTTGATGCGACGCTATGTCCCCCGTTGGCTGGCGACCGCTACATAAATGCGACGCTGCTCAGTGGCCGAACAGCTGAGCGCCTGAGCTGAGTCCGAGCGGTTGCTGAGCTTGATGATAGCTGCTGCCACCTGTCGACCAGATTAAGATCCGGATTTAAAGCCTGGAATCGAATCCTAAACAGTCTTGTTGAGGACTGTTGCTGTTTACGCTTCAGCTAAGGTAAAAGCCACCTTTGCTGTTGATTGATTTGTCGTGATACATAATTAATATAGTTCTAATTAAACTGTAAGTCTACATTCGCTGATTACTCATTTTTGATCGATATATCTAGTTATTATCATTACATTCTTGCACTAGTTAAAATAATATTTAATAAAATGTTGTTGTATTCTCATGGTTATTATTATCTTTTTTGGCTCCGGGGTATCAAGATTCCCCCAGCTAGATACAAAAATTGTCCGGAAACATATGATTCATTGACTGCAGGGCTCCCTAAAGCGCGCCTTTCATCTCTGCACTCTGTTCTGAATGCGGCTGCCAGGCTCATTGCCCGTTTTCCTCGCTTCTCTCACATAACTACCTTTATGACTGATGTACTTCACTGGCTTCCTGTTGCTTCCCGCATCCAATACAAGGTTCTTCTCCTGGTCTCTAGGAGGAATCAACTAGGAAAAGCTCCTAAATATCTCTGTGACCTAATGCGTAAACATCTATCTGCTCTCTCTTCCCGCCCTCTTCGGTCTGCTGGCCACCTTGATCTACTTCTCCCTCGCGCAAGAACTTCAATGGCTCAGCATCGTGCTTTTGCCATCCTTGGCCCTTCCCTATGGAATGACCTGCCTCCCTCTCTCCGTAGCAAGATATTGCTTGGGATCTCGCCCTCTTCTCTCCGCTGCCTAAAGACCTTTCTTTTCCCTCGAGGCTGACACGCTGGGAGCGCCTCTGAATAGTCTATGCTGTGAGAGGCGCTTTATAAATAATCACATAAGATAAGATATGATAAAAGAAAAAATTACCCTAGGTGAGCGACTGCATTATTATTATTATTATTATTATTATTATTATTATTATTATTATTATTATTATTATTATTATTATTATTATTATTATTATTATTATCATCATCATCATCATCATCATCATCATCATCATCATCATCATCATCATCATCATCATCATCATCATCATCATCATCATCATCATCATCATCATCATCATCATCATCATCATCATCATCATCAGCATCATCAGCATTATTATTATTGTTGTTGTTGTTGTTATTATTTTTTTTTGCCCGAGGTATTAGAATCCCTCACTCCCTCAGGCTCCTAGAAGCAATTCCGAAGAATTACTGTTGCTACTGGGGCTCGTGGTCCTCGTACCCGGTGTTGTGCATGAATGTGCCTCTGAATGCAATTGCATTGTAACGTTGTGTTCAGATTGAAAGGCGCTGGAATAAATGTGCGGTCTTGCGAGGGTCGCCGGTGGCGGTGGTCATACTACGCCCCAGTTCTGTTAGAAATTCACAGCCCTCTCTATTTATGGGACCCAGTGATTCTAAGGCTATGGGGGCGAAGTTATTATTATTATTATTGCCCTGAGGTACTTCATTCCCCAAGCACTTAGAAATATAATTATTAGTGTTTTGTTTCCCTAACGGCTACACCTCTTCCGTGTCGGGCAGAGCTTTGGCTCCGAAATAAAAGCAAAGCCCTTGTTGATAATGGGGTCTAACGTTTCCACAGTCGGCGAGATGAAGACATGCGACGTTGTATTTCTGAGTCTTTCTGTCCTTAGCCGTCTCGACCGCTGCTCCGGCTCGAGAGGCTGTTGCGGGGAGATGAGATGGAGCGAGCGTAGCCACCATCGTGGCGTCCAACGCCAGACCCCTGCCAACTCTCCAAGGGATGAGGGCAATGCCATCCGACCTTTCATCGTCCGATCGATTATTATCATTATTAATATTAATATTAATAACATTATTATTATTATTTTTTTATGATTTTTTTTTCGCCCGAGGTAAGTAAGATCCCTCAGGCTCTATTATTATTATTATTATTATTATTATTATTATTATTATTATTATTATTATTATTATTATTATTATTATTATTATTATTATTATTATTATTATTATTATTATTATTATTATTATTATTATTATTATTTGTAGTATTTGTAGTATTAGTAGTAGTAGTAGAATTATTATTATTATTATTATTATTATTATTATTATTATTATTATTATTATTATTATTATTATTATTATTATATTTAATTATCTGAAGCGCCATCTTAGCGTCACTCAGTCAGAGGTGGCAGTGTCCTGGAAAGGCAGATGGCATTTCCACGTTGCAGGGCCACTGAAATCCGCTGGAACAAATACGATGTCTCCAGTGGATCGTGCGTTGAGTCCGATATCCGGCTTCCCAGCTCCACAACGAACTGTAGGCCTTCACCGCTCCAAGATCCGCCCGTCTCCAAGGCGATCGCCACAAAGGTATGGGTGTTGGTGATGGTTGCGTATTTCGCCCTCTTGATCAGAACTGCATGTTCCGCGGCTTCGCCAGCTCCGATGGATGTGTGGGCAAGGTGGGAGGTGGCGTAGGTATCGGGCACTGTCACGTCCCATGTCAGGCATCGTCCGCGTGACCAAGGAATCAGCGTGACACCGTCTGGTCGCTTTCCATTTCCTCTTGAGAGGCCGAGAGGCTCTTTCTGAGCAGGGATTTTCGCTCTGCTCAGCGCTCTCCAGATCACATCGTTGAGCATAGCGTGCCGCTGTTGTTTCCCTCCTCCTCCTCTACAAACCAGACCATGAAGCCCTCTTGCGTCGACATTTGCTCGGCAGTGGTGGCACAAGTGCGGCTCACAGAGTGTCGTGCCTAGCCTCACCCCGACTGCGATCCGTATCTCCTCGTCTGAGAGGCGAAGGCCCAAAGCAGTCACCGGAGGAGCTAGCATCCAGTCACCAGAATGAGGTGCTTGTGAAGCTAGCAGGCGAGCACGATCGCGAGGACAGCTGGTGGACTCGAGCAGGCCTGTCCGTGCCTTGTCTGTGTATCGGATATCCCACTCCTTTTGGCGATGAGTTGCTGTTCCTGTTGGTGGTTCTGCATCTGTCAGGGCCTTCCACGCGGTGAGTGCTGAATTGACCAGTTCGTATGGTATCTCAGCCGACTCTGTTGGTAAGATGCATGTCTGCAGTTCGATTGTGCTAGCAGCAGAAGCCAGAAAGGCGGAAAGTGCCAGCGTAGATGCACAACGAACTCCCAGACCACCGTCTCTCACCGGCAAAGAAGCCTGGAGCCACCGGTCATCGTCAAGGTTTACATTTAGGATGGTCGATAGACCTTCTCTCAACAATTTGTCGAACCGAGCCAAGCCCGGGCAATCAGCACAGACGGCTGTGCGCATACTGTATAACAGCTTCGGTACACTTAAGCTGTTTCTCAGCAGAACCAGAGCATCATGTGTATGAAGTAAGGATAGTCTTGCGATTGCTCTCTCGAGATCGTTAGCTTTCGTTTCTAAAACCTTATCCACAGCTGGACCTTGTATCAGAGGTGCACCCAACAAGGTCATCTGTTCGAAGGCCATTTTTGTAAAGTCTTGAAACGCCGGGTCATCGATCGGCGTTTGGATGTTCTGGCAGGCGATCTCACATTTGCTGCGGTTTAATAGCAAACCCAGCTTCTTTGATTCTTGCGCAATAAGGTGAACATCGGCGGCCACTGACTCCTTGCTACCCCCCAATGTCAGGTCATCCAAGTATCCAATGCGCAGATCCGAACTCAGCTTTATCAGAACCGGTTGTAAGACAAGGCAGAACTCCAGAGGGCCCAGTGGATCGCCTTGCTGGGTCCCTTCTTCAGATCGTATGATATTCGAGCCATATCGTAACAGTGGACGGTTGGAGTAGGCGGCGTGAGCAAAACGATAGAGCTCTGGGATGTCTCTAGCCACTGCCTCTAGAAGCGAATCTCTGCGCAGAGTGTTAAAAGCGTTAGTGAAGTCAAGCTTCACTAGGACGCTGTCTTCAGGCATCGTGGTAACCCAACGACGTGTTGCATGAACAGCTGCCTCAGCACCTCCTGGAATGCCTACCCCAAGTTGAATGGGGGCGAGCAGCTGAGACAGTCTTGTCACCGCGTATGAATTGGCGCACTTTGCCGTCAGGCGGCGCCAGGTGTAGCCCACCGCGATTGGTCTGATGCCTCCGTCCTTCTTGCTTAGGGCTAAAAGGTTTGCTCCATAAATGACCTCATTCGCCTCTTCAGGTAAACCTCCTTTTAAAAGCATATTGACAAGGTCGGATAGATGTTGGCAGATGTTATCATCCACTCCAAAGGCCACGAGGTCCTTAAGATGCTGTGGGGTGATGCCGTCGGGGCCGCCTGCAGAACCCGATGGGAAAGAGGAGATTGCCCTAGTGACTTCTTCTTTGGAAACCTGCAACGCGATGAAGCGCTCTGAGCTGTCTGGATCACAAGGTGTTCTCCTGTCCACTGGTGCGAGCGGGTGTTTATGCTTAAGTGCGGCCAGAGTTTCCGGTGTTTCCAGCGCCGGCTTATCCTCACTGCAGACGAGACGTATGGCTGCTTTGAAGTTGCCTTCTTCAAGCTTCCTGGCAACTGCCGTCGCCAAATACTTGGTGGAGTCGTATTTTGTTGCCTTGGGTTTGTCCGTCGAATTCAGTCCAACGTTGGTTGAATAGTTTGACCCCCTCGATCTCCAATCGGCAATGCGGGACAGAATCGTCTTCGTCACGTTATGTTTTCGCCCTCCTCTTTTAGGTTTCGCCAGCACGGTTCCTCCGAAAGCCAGCAAGTCAGACCATTTGCCAATGCAATTAGGTTCTAGAACGATAGCTTGTATTAGGTCTCCCAGGAGAGCAGCACAAGATGGTCTTGCGGCTCTTGGGATTCTCTTAATGAGAAGACCAGGTAAAATAGGGTGTGAGAGGTGCGAAGCGTTTGGCGGAAGGTCTTCATCCGCTGACAAACCCTGTGAAGAGGCGATCTGTTGGTTCATGGTGGAAAACGATTGCGTTACGGTCAAAGGGTTTGCAGGGCCGTCCGCCGGTGGCTGGTCAGAGCCCGGACACGGGGCAGATCGAGGTCCGTGCCGATGGATAGTTCCGTCTGAGGCATGTGTCTTAAATGACGACCAACACACCCCGCAAACGCCTCGCCCCTTGCAAGGTTTTTGACTCATTTGGGAGATAGTGTCGTTTATCGTGTTCTAAATCAGTTCAGATTGTTTACAGTTACGCCGCCATTTAAAATGACAATACGTTGCCATTGACGACTATGACGTCGTAGGCCTTTAAACATGGCAGAGGAAAATTTTGAAAGGCGGATTACCGGTATCGTTGATGATATAAAGAAAGTTTATCGAACCAGACGTGTCGTGTTCTGGGCGGATCGTCCTCAACTAATAAGATCCTCTGAGTCACGAGTCGTAGGTCGATGAGATGGTGTGAAAATCCAGATCTAACGATTGCGGAATCCGCAAAACGAATGTAAAATTAGGAAGACTTAACATTTTCCAACCTATACGGTCCGCTGATGACGTCATTCATTATTATTATTATTATTATTATTATTATTATTATTATTATTATTATTATTATTATTATTATTATTATTATTATTATTATTATTATTATTATTATTATTATTATTATTATTTTCTTATGCCCCAAGGCATAGGCGCCGACTTTTGCTTTTGTCTCTGGGTGCCACTGGGTGCATGGATCCTCCCTCCATTTCCATACTCCCTCCCCATAGGTGGGCAAGTTCTAGCGGATTTTCGGAGAAAGAAAAGTATTTTCTTGTCAAGGGTTCCAGTGTTATTATTTATTTATTTAAAATAATAAATAAATAAATGATTGTTTATGTACGGAGTGTGACTGTGAGATCATGCAATGTTGGGTATTTGTGTTGTAGTTGTACTTCTCACGTTGTGAGATTACTGCTTAGGTGTAAAAAATTGAATTTCGGGTCTGAATTCTTCTGGGTGCCAGGCACCCACTGAACTTTCTCTCTGGGTGCATTGGCACTCAAGGCCCCAAGAAGTCGGCGCCTATGCCCCAAGGCAAGGGCGTATCCAGGGGGAGCCAATCCGGCCATGGCCCCCATTTGAAATTTATACAGGACGTGGCCATGAAGTATAGCCCCCATTTGATATTTACAGAGGACGTGCCCCCCCCCCGTGACGTTAAGGAGCATATATATACGACTTATTTTTCTATCTGGAGGTTAAGGACTAAAAAAAGTCATCAGTTTTTTTGGCAGATGAATAGAAACATTTTTGGGGGAAATGAGAAACGAATGTATAATTTTTGCCCCCCCCCCCCGATGAACCTTCTGGATCCGCCCCTGCCCCAAGGCACGTGATCCCTCGGGGACTTATATATTACTTAAGAGAAGTAGATAATCTGTAACGGCCACTGTTCCTCAGGTTCTGACAGAGGGAAAGTGCCGCGGAAAGCTACTGCGTTGAAGCGTTAGATTGTCAACGTCAGGCGTTGGAAGAGGTATGATGTTTCTCGTACATCACCAGAGATGGTGCTCAGGCTCTTTCCAAGCGCCGTGATAAAGGCCAGGCCATCGTTATTAGTTTTTGGGGCCCATGGTTTCGAAGGCCAAGGGGACAAAGTGGTAGGTAGCCATGAGCTAATTGTATTTCGTGTTTTTACGGATAACTGCCATCTCAGCCGCAGCACCTACGGTCGCTGAAGTGTTAGGTAGGTAGGAAACGGCCAGGGTATCTGTCACCGTAGCATCCCAAATGAGGCTTCGTCCCGCACGCCAAGGTATTACTGTGAGTCCATCTGGTCTTTTAAAGTGGCATGTCGAGACGAGCGGCCGGGGCCTAGGTTGCAAGATAGACCGTGTGTACCGTCAGCCGTCACCAGAGAGCCGCAGATGCACCCATGCGGTTCACAAAGCGTAGTGCCAAGGCGGAGGCCAACAACGATTCTAACTGCCTCGTCATCAAGTCTCAATTCGCACGCTGTAATTATTATTATTATTTTTTCGCCCGAGGTAAAAATGATCCCTCGGGCTCTTAGAAACTGCCCTCAGAGAGGCGTTATGTTCAGGAGTTAGCGGTCCTCGTGGGATGAACCATTCTATCCCCCCTCGTCATACGCATCACGATAGCCTCGACGAAATTCCAGTCAAAATCACCAAAAACAAAGTAAATTGATTTCAGGTCGACGTACAAACTAAAGATACGCAATTCAAAAATTTTATGTGTGCAATAAATCCAAACAGTACGACTGAATACACTTAGAAACCGCCAAAAATGCAAAGTAAACCGAATACTCCATTTCGCTAAGGGGGATACGCATATATGGGGGATACTCTATTTCGTGACACCGGCGTTGTATGTTGCCTTTTCTAAATGTACTAAATGTATGAAGAAGAAGAGCAGTCCTTTAAGCTAGCACCGAGGTAGCTATGGGTATGAAGCGTTGGCGACTTCATTTTTAGCCTTGGCATATCAGGGCGAGTGGCCCTCGCCGTCTCATCTTTCCACCGACAGTGTATGGTTGGTGTACTCATTATAGTTGAGTTGGCTACGGGGAGCAGGTGGAGCAGAAACCTCGAACCAAAGTTCTGCCATGGCGGGGATTTACTAAATGGACCAAAAACAGAGATGAAGGTGAGACTGGATTGAGAGGAACTGGGGCAAGTCACAGAGTTTGTGTTCCTGAGAGGATTAATACCGGAAGATGGCCAATGTACAAAGGACATAAAACACAGGATTGGCCTGGCGTCAAGGTGCGACCGTACGTACTGTACGTACGTTATTTTTTTCCATAACGTACGTACAGTACGCGTACGTTATTATGCCGTACGTTACCGTACGTTCACATCAATTCATGACGAAAATAAATACATAACATTATGCCCAACAAAAGTCAATAATAGTTGGTGATTGACGGTCGTAACCAATTTTAACCATTACATCAGTCATCTGTGGCTGTTCAATGATCTCTACTTTCAAACTTTTAAAATCCAAATTGGTAATATTCTGTCTAATGTGAAGAATATTAAGATTTTACGGCACACTTTATAGGATGGTCATTTTATTGGTAATACTAAATTTCCGTACCGTTCGTAAATAAATATGCCTGCGTACGGAGAGACTAATAGGCCTACTGTAGAGTTAAACTGATCATTTTGACGTACGCATACGGTACGCGTAACGTATAAGATCATAGTTATATTGAGGTTCTTTGTGAATGACCAGATAAATTTGTGGCATTTTTACCGTACGCGTATACGTTATTTTTTTCGATAACGTACATACAGTACGCGTACGTTATTCCGGGAGGTAACGTACGGTCGCACTATGCCTGGCGTCAACTATGTTTGGCAGATTGAGATGGATGTGAAAGATGAGCAGCATATCAACGACAGAGAAAATAAAACTGTATATGGCATTTGTAATCCATTACCGAGCAAATCAAATCAAATCATTTTATTTCTGTAACCAATCACAAGAACAAAGGAAACAAAATGAATCAACATGTAGGCCTACTGGCTACTCGAGGAGGCCCAAAAGGGATCAAAGATCTAGTTACACAGGGACACCTAAGTAAATTCAACATGATGTGAAGAAGGCAGCCAACTGATTCTAATTCATAAGTAAATCCAAAGCACCTGGCTAAAAGAAAAAATAGAAAATAAAAGAGAAAACAAAGTAATAAGAAAAAATGTTCATCAAACAACAGCAAAAATGAAATATGATATATATAATCGCAATCATAATAACAACAAGACAATGATGTGTGGATCTGAGTGTTGTTGTTTACAGAAGAACGAAAAGAGGATCATAGTGGCGGAAATTAACTGGCTAAGAAGAATATCGGGTAGGCCCAGACGAGATAGGATTCGTAATGAGGTAATCCGGAAGGAGTTGGGGCAAAGGGAAACACTTTTAGATGAGATTTTAAAAAATTACATGGTTTGGACAAGCAACGAGAATGGACGACAAGAGATTACCAACAAGGGCATCATGTTTCCACGTTGAGGGAACACGGAGTCGAGGAAGACAAACAACGACATGGATGTAGTGGCGTCACTAGTGGGGTGCGGGGTGCGGGCTGCACCGGATGACACCTTCAGAGGGCGATGACACCAAAGTGACAAAATGACTGTCTAAAAAATTATTTTGTCTGCAGAGTTTCAGCAGAAATTTATTATTTTTAAATTAACAATTACTTATAACAACAAAAACATTTTTCGCAAGCCCAGGTACTGTGTCAATATCAATTTACCTAAAGCTGAATGAAACTCTATTCTTATTTACTGTTTTGAAACTTTTAATGCGCTCCGGTCAGTGCCCTCATTATTACCCAATTACAATCAGGCTTGAAATCACGTGGTTTCGTAACTTTCGTCTACACAACAGTCCATGCAGACTAAGGGCTTAACTCTCGACAAGGTGGTGAAAGAGCTATGATGAAGTGAGGGATTTTACCTACCTTGGGCGAAAAATAATAATAATGATGATGATAATAATAATAATAATAATAATAATAATAATAATAATAATAATAATAACAACAACAACAACAACAACAACAACAACAACAACAACAACATACGTTTATTAAATTCAAACTGACAAGTACGCAATAAGATTACATGATATAATAGTAACAGCTGACAAGTTTAACAGGAGTCGAATTTAACTCTATGGCAGCTGACTGCTCATTTTACAGTCGTGAAGTGTAGGGAGTCAACCTTTATGGGGCTAGCAGGTATCGACCCCGCGTCCTTCTGATCTTCGTGCCAGCGTGTTGCCATTCAACCATGAGTCTTAAGTTTAGAACTGAATGGCATCAAAGAATTAATTAACTGAAGTGGACAGTGAATTCCAAAGCCTCCGACATCGACTGATAAGGGCCGAGGGCCCGATACTGTGTCAGACGCTTACAGCCTAGTTTCGTTGATATCAAGACATCCATCCAAATGGAAATGATTTTGAAGAGAACGGAACTTAGACAGAAACTAAGGTGGCAGAGGTCGACAGCTTTAAGACGGTAAGCGCCCAGGGTTTAGCTGAACATCCGAAAAAGAAGCAACAGAAAGTTAATTAGCAACAAATAATTACGACGACTTTTCGACCCTGGTGTAAATCAGGAGAGTTGCGAGTTTGGCGAAAGAATAGAAAAAGAATGCAGTAATTGTAATTGTAATTTATAACTTCTATAGTGCCGGTGTCCAATGCACAAGGCATCAACCGATGGCGTACCAAAACCAAGCCATAATCAGGTCAATATCAGGAAGATCAGTCTGTTGAGATAGATAGACAGCCTATGGTGGATAAGCAATCTGAAAAAAGGAAGTCTTAGCTGAGAACGAAATTATACAAACGACGGAGTAGAACGAACAGAGAGACAGACAGACAGAGGTCGACAGACAGAGACAGAGACCGAGAGATAGAGACAGATACAGATACAGAGAGAGAGAGAGAGAGAGAGAGAGAGAGAGAGAGAGAGAGAGAGAGAGAGAGAGAGAGAGAGAGAGAGAGAGAGAGAGAGAGACAGAGAGAGAGAGACAGAGACAGAGACAGAGACAGAGACAGAGACAGAGACAGAGACAGAGACAGAGACAGAGACAGAGACAGAGACAGAAAGAGACAGAGACAGAGACAGAGACAGACAGAGAGACAGAGAAACAGAGACAGAGACAGAGAGTTCCAAAATCTACGTTCAGCTACTGAAACAGCTCGTTCATCAAGAAACAGTTAACATCAGGTACTTTCGACATTGGATGGAGTCACAGGAGCAACCTCTGTGAACTGTAGGGCGAAATAAAACGCGAGTGTTTTCCAGCAACGACACGACGTAATTAATGTCTGACTTGACTGAGCACGTACGTGTGACAGGGAACATCGACGAGGGATAATGACAATAAAAGAACTGTAAAAAACGAAGAATGCGGCATCATGACAGTATAAGGTACGACATCTTCTGGAGAAACGGATTTCATGTTGATGAACCATGGAATAATAATCAGTGGAAAAGAAGAGCTGAGGAACCAAAGCGAAATATTCAGTGAGGGAATTAATCACTTCCGATTACCGCAATTATGTCTGGCTAAGGCCACAACCACTGCGATTTACTATTATGTATGTGTGTACAATATGATATGTTTGTATTCATACATGAACGTATGCTGGTGAGTGTGCGACTTTGCATGCATGCAGGTGCCTATGCAGTATGCATGTATGTACGTGTGTACGCATGTATGTACGTATGTATGTATGTATGCACGTATGTATGTATGTATGTATGTATGTGCATGGAGTTGTATGAATGTATGTATGTATGTATGTATGTATGTATGTATGTATGTATGTATGTATGTATGTATGTATGTATGTATGTATGTATGTATGTATGTATGTATGTATGTATGTATGTATGTATGTATGTATGTATGTATGTATGTATGTATGTATGTATGTGTATATGCATGGACGTGTGTATGTATGTATGTATGTATGTATGTATGTATGTATGTATGTATGTATGTATGTATGTATGTATGTATGTATGTATGTATGTATGTATGTATGTATGTATGTATGTATGTATGCATTATTATTGTTGTTATTATTATTATTTTTGCCTGTTTTTTGTTTGATTTGTTTACCTGTTCAGTTTGGATACCAAATAAAAGATTGATTGATTGATTGATGTATGCATTATTATTATTAAAGCAGTTTTATATAGCACCCCTTCACGATTTCCTACTTGGGAGCAGTCCCAGCCCAACCACATGTATGTGTGTATGTAAGTAAGTACGTAAGTATGTGTGTGTAGGTGTTTGTGTAAATATGTATAAAAGATAAATGGACTGAGTGAACTGTAATACGATTTATCTTTCAGACTAAATTCTCATCTGGATCGCTTGACAGTTCAACCGGAACAAGAGAAGATGCTTAGACACGCCTCCTCCGTCCTTCCAATCCTCCTCCTCATCGTCCTCTTCCTCCTCACCTCTCTCCACCATCTCGACGCACTAAGTTTTGACGCGGACGCTCACGAGCGTCGCACCCAGCCGGAAGTGCAGACATTTCGCATTCTTCAGCCGCGTCCGGGCAACGTAAGGTCAAAGCGTCAAGCGCTATCCGTCACCCAGGATCTAATGTCCCTGGCTGACATGATCCACGACGAAGCCATCCGTCGCAGGGTTAAAAACGCCAAGCACCAGCTGGCCGCCCTCGGTCGCAAGAGGTCGGAACCCTACTCCACAGATGTCCGTCACCCCGGATACATCAATCAGGTGCAGGACGCCGGACAGTATGACGTCGCGCCATCCTATGACGATTGGTACGAGTAGACATCGTGGCGACGTCCTACGGGCGATTGCTGTAGATGTGGACTCTTGGACGTGTTACGTCGTCTGTGGAAATTGTTTTCATGGTGATCGTGATGACAGTGGTCGTGGAGGAGGATGTTGTGATGGACAAGGTGGTAGAGGTGGTGGTGGTGGTGGAGGAGGAGGAAAATGTTGTGGCGGTGTGGGTAGGGTGATGGCGACGGTGGAGGAGGAAGAAAGCACGGTGGTGGTGGTGGTGGTGGTGGTGGTGGTGGTGGTGGTGGTGGTGGTGGTGGTGGTGGTGGTGGTGGTGGTGGTGGTGGTGGTGGTGGTGGTGGTGGTGTTGAAACAAAGTCTACATTGTTCTTGGTTTTTTGGAGATAAAAAACCGTTGTACCACGTAGTCGTTTTTTCCTCTTAAAAATAAATACATTGTAAATACAAGTAGCGTCTTCGATTTGGTTGAAGTAGACAGGCAGACAGACAAACAGACAGAGTCAGACAGATAACCAAACATACAAATACACCGAAACATAGGTAGACAGACAGATATAGGATAAGAAGAAACGAAGAGAAACAGCGATGGAAATAAAAAAATAGGATATCAATTCACTCCCACTTGAGCACTCTATATATTACTCATAATGTTTTCCAGGTGGGCAGTGCAATACGATGTGATCATGGGTTAGTTTATGGTCTGTGATAGTCAGTCATGTAATTGATAACTGGTTGCATCTCCTCTTGTAACAGATAAGAAATAATAGATGACTGTCACTGCTTCGTCCAATCGGGATTTGCCACGGAGAAGCATGACGTAGTTAGGCTCCCAAGGAAAGGTTTTTAATACAGCCCGCAAGGACGAATTAGTTAGTATTCAGAGAGTTCAGGAAGAGTTCCGAAGAAACCTCTGTGACTGTTGAAGTAAGACTTAATTGTGTTTTCTATGTAAGTTCACCATTTCTGTTTTGGATCATGGAATTAACATAAATTCATTGTCACAGATTTTATATAATTAAAACAGTTATATCTTGAAACAGTAGTTGTTATGTTCGCTTCATTCACTTCTCTTATGAGCCAGTTAGTTTCCCTTCCCTTAGTTTAGATTATTTTTTGTGTACTAGTATAAAGTCCCCATGATAGAGACACAAAGAGGGAAAGAGGTAGAGAATGACACAAACACAGACAGACAGAGATAGCGAAAGGGACAAAGACAAGCAATGAGAGAGAGAAAGAGAGACAACAGAGTGAAGAATACAGGGGCAAAAGGACAAGCATAGCTAGACAGACGCAGAGAAACGGACAAAGAGACAGAAAGACCAGTGAAGAGACAGACGCAGAGAGGAAGAAACAGAGAGAGAAACAGAGAGAGAAACAGAGACAGACAGAAGGAAATAGACACACAGATAGACAGACAGAAAGAGACAGGCAGAGAGGCTTATCAGAGTTAGGCACACACATACAGACAAACAGACAGATAGGAAAAGAGACTCAGACAGAGATCAGAGTTAGGCATATCCAGACGGACAGAGATAGATAAGATAGAGAGAGAGGCAGGGAGAGAGAGAAAAACAACAACAGACAGACAGACCAGAGTGACCAGGTAGGTCTGTAGCAAACCCAACCTTCGTCTGAACTGTTTTCTGATCCGTAGACAAAAGAGAGCATAGTAAACAGAAGAAAAGTTTTCCAATCAAATGAGAGATTTCAAGAGACTCACCCTCGAAACCGACGGACGATTCAGCGACTTAGGAGATTCTGGAGTGGAATTTCCAGCTAAAAGAGATCTAAACAGCGAAGGAACAAAGGTTCGATATAACAGGAGAGAAGATGGTGCACTTTGGTCTTTATTAACACTTTAATGACGAGAGTGTGCTAATAGCGACTGGGAAGCCAATGCAGCTCTTCGCTAAAGTGTCAAGTCGTCGCGCTTTTCATTGGTTGGGCCACCTAACTTTAGATCTACGAGTTTTCTTAGCTAGGGATTCTGCATTCTAGTCTTGTCTTGGCTTCAACATCTGACGTAGAGTGCGAGAGGTAGCAGGTTCGAGCCCCGAAGGCGGACATGCTTTGTAGGCTGCAACTGCGCCGTGTATTGCAGGCGGTCTGTTCTGTTATTAGATAACTAGTTAAGATTGATCGCATAATTGTACATGTACAGCGCAGTGCGTTTGCAGGCGCTTAATTAATGAATAAATATTATTATTATTATTTATAAACGCCACAGCATGGCCTGTTTAACTCTACGTGTGCGCCATTGCGAAATAGTTAGCCCCAGTAAGTCACAGGAAAAACTATGTAGACTACATGTATGAGAAAATGTGTTTGTGTAACGTGTTTTTTTACACGAATGGGTCGCGATTTTATGTTTATATTTAACAACTAGTAGGCTAGGCCTACTACACGCGTAAATTGTCACTGTAGGATTTTAAAGAATTCTTACCCATATGCCCTATATGATTTATTTTCCATATCACGACTTTCCGATGATTGGTGCACCGATAAAACCACATGCCGATGTAATAGTTGCTTATTTTCTTCCTGTTTTGACGTCTCCAAAAATTCGATTAGTAGGCCCTACTGGATATGTAACTTATATAGCGCTGACAAAATATTCCCTCAAACTGATAGGCTACATACAGGCTTAAGATTCTGGGTTTGGATGACATGCAATGCTAGGCATGCAAATATTTCAATGTTTCGAACAGAGAAGCTTTAATCTGGAAGCTCAAATTACCGGTAAGAACTTTAAGTATGTTTACCTTATTGATCAGACTGCGCATGAGTATTAAATAGGCCTAAATGCAGACCACAAACCATATGGAAATTAAGCGCGCCCAGAATTCCGTGCAGCCGAAGTTGTTTGTTCATCGCGGCCTTCATTAGCATAGGACTGGCAATATATAACGATTAGCTCCCCTAAGCCTACATACAAGTGTCGCCTTTGTCGCGATCTGAAGACCCTTATTATTCCATAGCTTGAGTTAATAACTTTAAAAGCATTAAATCACGATTAGGGCTACAATAATATGTCGACCTAATCGTGGTTTCAAACAAGCATGCTGCGAAACCCACTCTGTTTGTACAACGCGGACTTAATTAACACTGGAATGATAATGATTATTTGATAACGAATGATATCGATTGAGACTAACTCGATGTGTTGCGATTTGAGACGGTTTTTATTTCAAAGTTGAGTAAATAATTTAACATCGTTGTTTGTTCAGCGCCGATTCCATTTAACAGAGGAAAGGCAGCATATAACGATTAGGTCTTCAGAAAGGTGTCGCCTTTGTCGTTATTCGAAGACGTTTATTATTCCACAGCTGAGTTAATGATTTTAAAATCACCAAATCACGATTAGGGCTACACAGCGTGTCGACCTAATCGTGGTTTCAAGCTAGCATAATGCGATCGAAATCTTGTTCGCTATTTCAATGACGCTTGTTATTCCAAAGCAGAGTAAATAATTATTTATAAATATCGAAATCCGGATCAGGTTACACAACGTGTCAACATAGGCTAATCGTGGTTTTAATTGGTAAGGAGTCAGAAACGTGTAGCATCAATGTAACAGTTGTAACAGGCGATGTAGGCCTAACAGATTTACAACACTAGCAATGACAGATAACAGCACCTTATCTGACAATGAATAAGCATGCTTTATTTCCTTTTATCAGCACTTTCAAAAAATTTATTGGATTTCTACTGGACCACTTTTCCCTTAGCTATTGCACACACAGTGTCACACAAACACACACACGTACACACACGTACACACATATTTCTATATATACATATTATAGGGGCCTATGCATAAATATATTAGGCCAATATTCCAACCTATATATATGTATTTATGTTATATAATTATACATATATTTTTTATTTATATATTAGGCCTATAGTTTTATAAACAACAAAATAGGCCTATATTAATGTGATTGATGCACATTAATCAAATTTTGGCAATAATGGAGTTTCATTATTTAACCCTGAATATTTGTTGGATCATAAATTTCAGCGCAGACTTCTTACTGCAGAATGGCAATAATAATTAGCTAATGAGCTCCGATTGTAAGTTCCAGTTTTAAAATTCCGAAAATCACTAAAAATCACGAAATAAGTAGGATTTGTTGCTGTTTAACGGGGCTGTTTCGTAACAAAGATGACTAACGTCGCCCTCCTCCTTTCTCCAGACTTGGAACTGACATTACCAGAGTAGACCTAGGCAGTCGTGGAGTTCACCCCGGAGCTAAATCACTTCAAAGTCATATCACTAATGTAAAAAATTCTCACCCCGAGTATCTCCGTGCGCTCTTCACCATACAGGAAATCCGCTACACCCGATCCTCCTCCTATCTCAGTCTTTCTCGACCCAGTCACTACTCGTCTCAAATTTTAAAACCGAACCATATGTAACACAGTACCATACCTCTAGAATGATTCCCCCTAAATTTCGCATAATCTCCGTTCCGCCATCATCGTCGCAACCCGTCCTCCCTCCTCCTAATGTTCCTCTACCGCCCCATGTGAATGGACAGTTTCCCCCCAGACAATTCCCCTATTCTGAGTACGTCATTTCCGCCGCCGGAAAAATTCCCCTATCCCCTACCCGATCAAATGGTAGCTTTGAAATCAAAGATCAAAGACTCTTGGCTAACACCTGTAACCATTTGTATTTGACAATGGAAAACAAAAGGAAAGTAAAGCCTGTATTTTGTTTACTTAGAGTCTCCTAGCAGAACTTTAGCTTTAAAGTATTGGTATGACACGGAGAAAGGTGTATGAGCATTCCTTCTTTTGAACAGTCTGGGGGGAGGGAAACTGTCGCAGATTAGACCAAGAAACACAAGAGGAAAGTAAAACCTGTATTTTGTTTACTTTTGTTTACTTTTTTTCGTAGCAGAACTTTAACTTTGAACAAAAACCTTGAAGTTAACGATCAATGAGATTTCGGTAGCACCTTAAATAAATTTGTGCATGCTTTAGGTTCGTTATCCAAACAACCCCCTCTTAAATGGAGGTATTATAATTATAATGCCGACGTATGTCACTCCTGTTAGACAATAACTAGCTAATAATTCAGTACATGTTTCGATCATTAAAACGTAGAGCCTATTATATGTTTCATTGAGTTTTTGAGTAGCTTCGATGTCGGATGGCAGAGGGGAAATTGTCCTAGTCTGGGAGGAGGGAAACTGTCAGGGAGAAATGTCCAAGGGGTAAATGTTCGGCATTCATCGCCCCAGACTTTCCACTCAACATTGAAGTTTCGCTTGTTTAAGTAGGCTTCACAGCTGCCCTATCTCCTCACTTGATCTGACGCTTTTTTGGATTACTTTTTGGAACCTCCTCTGATTCGATTTGGCCTTTTGGAAACCGGACTATTCTATGTAAATTCCCTCTGATTTGAAGTAGCGGTCATGAATAGCCTGGCAGTCTTGTTGTCAAGACCACAAACCTCAAGACCAAGACCAAGACCAAGACCTTGAACCTCAAGACCAAGACCAAGACCAAGACCTTGAACCTCAAGACCAAGACCAAGACCAAGACCAAGACTTTCAACCTCAAGACCAAGACCAACACCTTGAACCTCAAGACCAAGACCGAGACCAAGACCCAAAAAATCAAAATCATATGTATCCAGGCTTCTATTCTTTACTATAAAAATTGTCAAGTCGGACTACTCGCTATTTTAACGAAAACATGAGTTTTTTTATTTATTCAAGCAAAACAACTATACATGCAGACTGCAGAGAATTCAGAATTCGTATATATAAAAGTCCTACATGCAAAATGTTATTCCTAATGCCTAGTGCGTTTTATAAAAACCAATTCGCTCAGAACTTTCTGACCAAGACGTGACCTGTGGGCCTCATAAAAATTCTGCCGTGTGAAAAAAATACGTTCTATGGGTGATGAAATCGCTGGTAAAAACAGCAGTTTTTCAGCACTGGAAGTAAATGTCGAGAGTCTTTTTGAAATAATACCATGGTAAACAATCGTAAGTCAAAAAATTTTTCCAAAACAACAGTGAAGCCTCATACACACCGTATAAATACTAAAGCAATTGTAGTAGTAATTATTGGATAAGTTAAAAATTCTTGTGTTTGTTAAATGACTGTTCATATTGACAAAAGTCTTGGTCTTGAAAAACCAAGACCAAGACTTTTGGTCTCAAGACCAAGACCAAGACCAAGACTTTGAACCTCAAGACCAAGACTAAGACCTTTGGTCTCGAGACCAAGACCAAGACCAAGATTATTAAAAACGAACTCGAACGCACTCGAGACCAAGACCGAGGTCTCGAGGACAACAAGACTGTAGCCTGGTGCCCTGCTGTAGGCCGTCGAGTGGCGCTTTAGAAGTTTGGAGATTACGATTACACCGTGCTACCATAAAATTTGCTTTGAAGCCGAAAGTTTGATTCTAGAGCCTACATGGAGGATAGTTTTCTGTTCGGTTGGGCGCTAGGTCTTATCTCCAATTATAAGCCTTTTGGTGCTTGCCAGTTAGGGCCTAAAGGGATTTCATGTAGCAAAATGTTTGCGCAAAACTTGTCCCGTGCCGCAATTTTAGATCGAATGATTTCTAAATGCCATGATATTTAATACGAGTAAATTAATAATAGGGATAGAAAGCTAAGGAACAATTATTTTATAGCAACTAGGACTAATGTTAATACAAAATATTTTCACAGCAGATTATAAATTTTCTGTTTCAAATCGATCGTTTCTAAATGCGGACGAAGTGAAAGTAGGCCTAATTGTAATTAGTAACTTCTGTTGGGCCGGTGTCTAATGCACAAAGCAGCAACGGATGGATTTAATCCGATTAATCCGTTAAGAATAAATAAAAAATTGTAACTTTATACAGATTAAGAAATAGGCCTAGTGGCCTATCAAGATATATTACTTAGACCTATACCACAGTGTTCGGTTTGGTTTTAGCGTGAATTAGCCAGCCTATAAGTTCTGGATTTATAGCCTTCACATTTATTATAAACCTTCCTAGTTTCAGGGTTGCATAATTTTAAGATCAGGACGTCACGATTGGGTCTACACAACGTGTCGACCTAATCGTGATTTAAATGAAACGGGCATAGTTTTCTTCTGCAAAATGTCTAATGCTGAACGGAATACCATTAAATTATTTATTTGTCGTGTAGCTTACATGTATACATGCATACACACATGCGTGCATACATACATGCATGCATGAATGAATGCAAGCATACATAGGCCTACATACATGCGTGCATACATACATGCGTGCGTACATGCATGCATACATGCATTAATGCATACATTCGTACATACATGCATTCGTACATGCATATATACATACATATAAGCATACATACATATAAGCATACATACTACAAGCATACATACATGCATGCCTGCATGCAGACAATACAAACATGCATACATTCATGCATGCATCTCCTGCGGATTATGTTCTAGCTTGGTGGATTATGTCCGGGGGATTAAGTCCATAAACCGATTTAGAAATTAAGACTAGTTATGTTGCGATTTGAAAAGCTTATTATTCCAAAACTGAGTAAATGATTTTAAAATCGTTGCTTGTTTAGCGCGGACACCAGTAAGAGAGGTTATAACGATTAGGTCTTCATCATGTGTCGCCTTTATCGCGATCCAGTGACTATTATTATTCCATAGTTGAGTTAATAACTTTAAAATCACTAAATCACGATTAGGGCTACAGAATGTGTTGACCTAATCGTGCTTTAAAGTAAGCATAGACTCATAGTGTGATCGGAATCCAGCGACTTCCCAATGGCCTTCTAGCACTCTCTAGTCACTATACCCGTTATCGATCGAGTCGAGCTGCTACGATCGACTTGGCTCAGCCGACTATCGACTCGATCGACTTGGTCGACTAGTCGACCGCTCGGCGACTCGATGGACTTGGCAAATAAACGATCGACTTGGTCGACTTTGTCGACTTCGCCTGCAGTATCTTAGCCAAATTGCGGACGACTGTTGCGTTCTTATATTCCAGTAACTAAATTACTCATGAATTTCAATCATACACTCTTCATCAAACTGTCAAACTGCAATTGAACTTGTAAGTCCAATTTCAGGCATTATACTGATATCTCAGTCCAGACAAAAAGCTGTACACTGCTCAAGATTAGGACTACTCAAATTAGTTACTATGGTAGTCTGTTACAGTAGTGCATAGCTCAAGGTTAAACAGAGCAGCGAAATAAAGCTTCTCCAATAGGCCTATATGACAATTATTATAACTATTATTAATTTTCCAAACATAGTAAACGTAAGTAGGTATTAGGTAAGTATATTCTTTATTAAAAACCATTATCAAAAGCACAGCGCTGTACATGGTAACAAAATTACAATCAAACATGGTGGTCTTGTTATAATCCAAAAATTATAGGGCCTAGAAGAGAGTAGTTATTACGAATCAAATGGGGCGTAAGGGAGGGGCGAAGACGAGAGGATCACGTAAGGCAGCCAGATCCAGGGAGAGCATAGTTAGGCCTATTCGTATAGCATCCTATAGCGAGGAAGCATTTCTGAGTCAAGTTATCATACCTTGGAAGCTCACGGTTAGGCCTATGGGCCGTGAGCGCAGAGAGTGGCAAGTGAGCTTAATCGACGGCAGTAAGTATGCAATACAATGTCGTTGCAGGGATTGTGCAATATACTATCAAAGAGACTAGCGTCGGCATTATTGCAATGTGCATCAAGTGAGAGGATGATGAAGGCAAGTACCTATGACGCACCAGCCTCCGGACTATATATTCCCTCTAGAGTCTAGAATCTCGCGCTCCTGTTCGTTCTCAAAATCCACCATACGGCGTGCAATAAAGCATCCTGCGGATTCCTGCCAATTGCAGTGTCGCGCATAACAGCAATTAAACAGTCCCCCAAAACCCATGTGACCTCAAAACTCGTTTACAAAGATGAGTTTGGGTATTGGGTAGCCTCCAAAATAGTAAATAGGCCTAAAATATTTCTGAGTCGAGTCAAGTCGAGGAAACAACGATCGACTCGACTTGTCAAAACATTCGATCGACTCGACT
The DNA here is from genome assembly GCA_963556255.1 of Allolobophora icterica. Classification (NCBI taxonomy): domain Eukaryota; kingdom Metazoa; phylum Annelida; class Clitellata; order Crassiclitellata; family Lumbricidae; genus Allolobophora; species Allolobophora icterica. Next base: position 63,173,048 of record OY744607.1, read on the forward strand.
TGCAAGTCGATCGAGTCGACGATTTTGCGACCGACTTGACTTGACCGAGTTTCGATCGACTTGATCGACTGACTCGATCGATCACGGGGTATACTAGTCACTCCAATCTTTTCTTAATATATAATTTAACTGAAATAGGGTCCTAGGCCGACTGAACGTAGCCTACTGTCGCTCGCTCTATGTCAACAGAAGCTGGAACCACTCTTGTGTATTATTTTGTCACATCTCGTCTGCACTATTGCCTTTCTATTTACTCTGGCCTCCGGTCTGCAGGACTAAACTGCCGTGGTTGCATTTATCGATCCGCTGCGCGCCTAATTGACCATATGAATGCCGGACATTTACCCCCGGACAATTTCCCCCAGACAGTTTCCCCCAGGACAGTTTCCCCGGACAATTTCCCCGGACAATTTCCCCCGGACTAGGACAATTTCCCCCCTGTCATCCGAAATCGAAGTTACTCAAAACCTCAATGAAACATATAGTATGCCCTATGTTTTAATGATCGAAACATGTACTGAATTATTAGCTAGTTATTGTCTAACTGGAGTGACATACGCAGGCCTGCATTATGTATACCTCCTTTGGTTAAACCGTATTTTACGTTGTTAAATTGATAGTGGTTGAAAATCCGAAGTTTACGTTGCTAAATTATTTTCATTCAATCCAGCTTCCAGTTCAAATTATATAATATTTTCATCGCACGCTAATCCAGCTTCCAGTTCAAGCAGGCCCGCCGAGAGGGAGGGGCAGGGGGCCAAATGCCCAGGGGCCCGGCGACTTTTAGGGGCCCGGGCCGGGCCCGCAACTGTGAAAAATATTATAATCAGTTATACAAAGTTTAGGATTTACGTCTTTTTAAATAGGCCTATAATATTACTGACACTGAACTAAAATCAGTTTAAACTTCAAGTATCTGAATAAAATCATAGTTGTATAGGCCTATATAAATATTGTATGTTCAAACCTGCACTTTTATTATTTCAATTTTTTTAAATCTAACCCTCATAATAGGCCTATCGGTCGTAACGTTCGTAACTCGATTCCTCGTAACTCGAGGTTTACTATCAAAAGGGCGACTTCGAAAGGGCGATCATCAAAAGGGCGACATCAAAAGGGCGACTATCAAAAGGGCGCGTGTTCAAAAGGGCGCTGATCAAAAGAGCGCGCATTCAAAAGGGCGACAATCAAAAAGGCGAATAATAGGTTTAATGTCTGGTTTTAAAATGTTAATTCGACATTGTATTGTATTGTATTGTATTGTATTGTATCTAAACATTTATAAAGCGCCTCTCGCAGAGTAACTATTCAGAGGCGCTCTCAGCACAGAAGCCCCGGGGAAACAGAAATGCCTTTAGGTAACGCGAGACCGATGAGGAAAAGGTAGTCATTAGTTTGGCATTCTGATTTCGTATACATGTAGCTACAACGCACATTGAAAGCTATAATACGCAAGCACAAAAACCAACAGTTATAGAGAAAATAAGTGGCACTCTAGGTGACAAACAAAAATAAACAAAAATAAGTGTCCCTCTATGTGTAACACGTTTGCAAAGAATAATGATGCATTATCTTCTATGCGTACCACTACTGATTTTACATACATGCATTTAGAACACACCTTGATGTGTATACTATGCAAACATAAAAACCAAACGTTATAAAGAAAAGTGTTTAAAATACTAAATAGTTGCCCAAATCAAAAAGATGAGCTTCCGCGTCAAAGTCCCAAAACAAAATCTTTGATGAAAATCCTAAGTCTTAGATGCCGGTTCGGCACATTCTAAAACTTACTTCAGTCTCCTATCAACACATCGCATATCAAGGAATTGTCATTCGTAATTTTTTTTTGTTTTGCCTACCATTTGCAATGCGTAACTTGCACAATGAAATAAAAATCATTTAGATAACTGCAGCATTAACAAAACAGGTGGCACTCTAGCTAACAAACCTTTGCAAAGAATAATGTACACATCATCTTCTATGCATTCTGATTTCGTATACATGTAGCTACAACGCACATTGAAAGCTATAATACGCAAGCACAAAAACCAACAGTTATAGAGAAAATAAGTGGCACTCTAGGTGACAAACAAAAATAAACAAAAATAAGTGTCCCTCTATGTGTAACACGTTTGCAAAGAATAATGATGCATTATCTTCTATGCGTACCACTACTGATTTTACATACATGCATTTAGAACACACCTTGATGTGTATACTATGCAAACATAAAAACCAAACGTTATAAAGAAAAGTGTTTAAAATACTAAATAGTTGAACACATGAAAATGATGAGAATCCGCGTCAAAGTCCCACTACAAAATATTTGAAGACAATCCTAAGTCTTAGATGCCGGTTCGGCACATTCTAAAACTTGCTTGAGTCTAATATCAACAAGTCGCATTTCACTGGAATTGTCATTTATGATTTCTGTTTGATTGCCTACCATTTGCAATGCGTTACTTGCATATGAAATAAAAATGCTTTTAATTACTGCAGAATTAACAAAATAAGTAGCACTCTAGCTAACAAACATTTGGAAAGAATAATGTACATATTATCTTCCAAAAAAGTTATAAAGAAAGTGTTAAAATACTAAATATTTTCACGAATGAAAAGATGAGCCTCCGCATTAAAGTCCCACTACAATATTTGTGAAGACAATCCTAACACTAAATAGTTGCACTAATAAAAAGATGAGCCTCCGCATTAAATTCCCACTGTAATATTTGTGAAGACAATCCTAGGTGTTAGATACAAGTTCGGCTCATTCTAAAATTTACTTCAGTCTCCTATCAGCACATCGCATTTCACTGGATTTGTCATTCCTAATTTTTGTTCGTATTGCCTGCCATTTGCAATGCCGTACTTGCACATGAAATGAAAATGCTTTAAATTACTGGAGCATTAACAAAATAAGTGGCACTCTAGGTAACAAATATTTGCAAAGAATAACGTACATATTATCTTCTATGCATACTGATTTTACATACATATACCTACATCAAAGGTATAATACGCAAGCATACACACCAAAAGTAATAGAGAAAAGTGGCATTCTAGGTGACATGCAAAAATAAATAAAAATAAGTGGCCCTCTAGGTGAAAAAACGTTTGAAAACAATAATGATATCTTCTATGCATAACACTACTGATTTTACATACATGCAGGTAGATCACACCTTGATAGGTATAATACACTGCATTATATGCAAACATAAAAACTAAAAGCTATAAAGAAAAGTGTTTAAAATAGTAAATAGTTGCACAAATGAAAATGATGAGTCTACACGTTAAAGTTCCACTACAAATTTTGTGAAGACAATCCTAAATATTCGATGCCGGTTGGCTCAAACATTTCCCTCAGTCTTTAGTCAACTCGTCGCATTTCATTCAATTTGTCACTAATGCTTTTTGTTTCGCATTGCCTGCCATTTGCAATGTCTTACTTGCACGTGAAATAAAAATGCTTTAGATTAGGCCTACTGCAGCATTAACAAAATAAGTGGCACTGTAGGTGACAAACAAAAATATACAAAAATGGCACTCTATGTGACAAACCTTTGCAAAGAATAACGATATATTATCATCCATTCATGCTGATTTTATGTACAAGTAGCTACATCACACATTGAAAGGTATAATATGCAAGCAAAAAAACCAAGTTATTGAGAAAAATACATGGCACTCTAGGTGACAAACAAAAATTTAAAAAATAAGTGAAAAACGTTTGCAAAGAATAATGATATATTATCTTCTATGCGTACCACTACTGATTTTACGTAGGCCTACATGTAGGTAGATCACACATTGATAGGTATAATACGCAACCATAAAAACCAAAAGTTATAAAGAAAAGTGTTTAAAATACTAAATAGTTGCACAAATGAAAATGATGAGGTTCTGCGTTAAAGTCCCATTACAATATTTGTTAAGACAATCCTAAGTCTTAGCTGCTGGTTGGCTCATTCTGACACTTCCTTTAGTCTTCTATCAACACGTCGCATTTGATTCGATTTGTCATTGATGATTTTGGTTCGAATTGTCTGCCATGGGTGCGTGAATTGTTGGTGAGTTTCTTTAAATTTCTCGATGTCCAATTTTCCTAAAACAGGAAGCATAATAAAACAATTTGAACAGGTGCAAACATTACAAAAATTGTTGTCGTAAAACTTCGGCCTAAGTAGGCATGATATAATGATATAACACAAACAATTGAAATAATGGTTCTCATTACATCCCCACCAGGGCAGAAACTTGTTTCGAGATTTCTACCCCATCTGCACCCCAAGCCAACTCAGCTATAATGAGACAGCGACAGCCACCCGCCCTCATCTGCCCAGACTCTAAAAATGAAGTCGCTAACACTTCATACCTACCCATGGTTGCCTCAGGGCTAGCTTAAGGGACTGCACTTCCTCTCATTACAATTGTCAAACATCCCAATTGGCAAACGTCCAGCAGAACGGATTAAGTAAGGAAGAATTGAGCCTACTTCTGCAAGTGAAATGACAAATCCACAATAGAGGTCTATGTGTATGCTCATTCATGCAAAGAAATAGCTGTAGGCCTACAATATATATTTGTACGTAAAAATGCGTGCTATCATCAGCCCTGGCAGCACCTGGTTGTGTGGGTAATTGTTGTTTGCCAAGAGCGATTGATATTGCTATTGACATAGTGAGTTTTGAGCCACTTTTTGAATAAAATGAATTTGAGTTACGAACAGCGAATGGGAGAAGAATGGAATGCACCCGATCCCATAACTGTTTTTCATTATACAGTAGCTCAGCTAAAAGAACCATACTTAATGATCGCAGGCAACCTGAATGGATGTAAGGGGTTTGTGATTGAAGCTAGGCAGATGTGCTAGTGCTGAGGGCTTTGTAGGTCAAACACGCCAATTTGAAATTGATTCCGAACTCAACAGGAAGCCAATGCAGCTGATGGAATAGGACTGTCGACGTTATATATTGTCGGCAGCGCCTCTGATTTTGATTGGCGCTATATAAATTCTCGATTACAGTTACAGTGAAGTTTGTTCGTAGTGGGACACACAACACTACGCGACCTATGGAGTTTTGGATACTCTGCAACCTGTTGAGTTGAAGATCGGCGAGACTCACAAAACCGAATTAGAATAATCAAAGTGAGAAGAGACCAGGGATCAAGATATGGTTTGCAACATATTCTTAGGCAGAGTCGACCTGATGTGACATATTTTTGCCCTGATGTGATAGAAACAAGATGTGTGAAGATTGCTATGTAAGGTTGGAATGTGAGCTATGTCCAGGATTATGCTGCGAGATCGATGCTAAGGGAGAGCGTTGGTATGGGGCCATCCACATATTACGTACACAAGAAATCAGACCCCCATCCCCTGTTTCACCGCGTACATTTTGTGGACCCCTATGCGTACTAGGCCTACATCTAAGCTCTACCCTCCCTCTCACAAAAATTAATTAGAAAGTCATCTATAACACATTTATTTTACCGTAGGCTACTAATATTTTTGTTAAACATCATGTTTTGTAGCTGAAATTTGTTAACTGTTATGAAGAAATAAAATACTAACAACACTTACACTTAAATTTAAAAAACTTTAAATAGCCTACTATATAAAATTGATAAAGCAGGGATATAGGCAGTGGCTTTTATATAATGTAATAAAATGCCATCAGACGCCTAAAGACTAGTACAGAGTTATCAATAGGCTAATGTGTACGTCGGGTTAGACATTTATTTTGTGTACGTACATTTCATCGAGACACCTCCCCCGTTAGAAAAATCGCAAAAATCCCAGACCCCTCTGTGTGTAGGTAATATATGGATGGCCCTATGAATCGAACAAAATTGCTTAAGACTTGTTGATGTTGTGAATCAAGTGCAATGTCACTTAGACTAATAAGGAGAGCCTCCAATAGCAGCTTAAACGGCATAATGCAAGTCATATTGATGTCACTAATGCCCTCATACATTAGACAGTTTGGCATATGTACATATAGCATAAAACAAACTTTCCAGGCCAACAGCATGCACTGTGTTATTGCATTAGTACAAACATTTATTGACATCTGTATGAGTTAATTTTTCCTGCTCTGTTATTGTAGGCAATGCAATTCACTACTATACTATTAGAACCACAATATTGTTCAGTTGTAATAGATTAGTTACGCAAACAACCTAGATAGAGCAACCTGAAAACGTACCAGGATTTTTCTCCACATTGAACCACGATTTAAAGTAATCATGGATAGTGTCAGTTTCTCCTTTCGACCATCGCAAATATTGCCTTCTTTTCCGTTTTTCCTGTTTTCGTTTAGTCTCTGGCTCCTCTGAACAAGGGTCAAAATCCATATCACTGTGAAATTCCACGTCTAAAACGGAAGTTCCAAACATTCTCTATGCTCTACATAATATACACATAACAGCTTGCAATAACTTTTATATGGCAGTTTAAGTACATCTGTTAGAGCGTGAGCTGCGTCTCATAAAACTCTGTGAAACGGAGCATGTGGAACGCGATTTGCTTACCGCAGGTGGCTTATTTCAGATATTTAAATCTCGGGCTAGCACAATCCATACACGGGGACCTTAAAGGGCGTTCACCCTATTGAAACGGGCAGCGGTGGTGGATCTCACTCGATCAAGTAAGTAAGTAAGTATATTCTTCATTAAGAAGCGCCAGCAAACGCACAGCACTGTACATGAAAGATAATACAGCATAGAAAGATAATACAGCATAGTGCTTCGTATTACATATAACAAGCAAACAATGTAATCAATTAAAAGTTATCACAAATGAATACATAATCGCTACAAAACATACAAAAAGGCTATTTATATCGCACCCTGAAAAGGAAGCATTTCCGAGACAAGTTATCATACTTAGGTAGTTCTCAGTTATGAGACCGAGGGCGCAGATTAGCCAGTGAGCTTAATAGGTGGCAGCATTGAATGTAATACATGGCACGGGTTGTACAAATCACAATTAAAAGTTTATTTCACACAATAAATATGATGAAAAAACCTGTTGTGCTGAACATACCTAAGTATTTAAATAGTAGGCTTTCAGGAGAGATCTGGAAGGATCTGAATTAGAAGTAGATATTAAAAAAGTCTAGCCAAAAAATTGTGACAACATAATATTTGAGTAGATATCTTGAAGGGGCGCAATATAAATGTTTGGTAAATAGTTTACATGTTGCCATAAGAAATTATTTCATTTTCATGCATAGGCTATTAACATGCTTCAATATTTTGGCAAACTCAAATACTTATGTGAACAGATTTCCCTACATCAAGTTTTATGATAGTGTGAAAAATAATACCATCAGCTGGTGAGGAAACAGCAACCCCATCCTCTTTGTGCGTATGACTGATGGATTCCAGCAACGGGGCTAGAGAACAAACAGTAACGTTAGCCAGCTATTTATTTTGCTTTGAAGTGAATAAAGGCTGTAACTCCTTTTATATTACTGCAACAGCAAGATCTGTGGTAAAACATTATTAAAGATTAAGGTGACTAAAGCTTTAATAATGACCAACAGATAAAGGCGTCGATGAATATTAATCATTTCCGTGTGGATACATTGGTACTTATCTAATCTAGTCTAATGACTTGTATAGCGTCATTATAATAATTCCAAATTAATGCTTAATAATTATGTTATGCTGCAAAGTTTGACAGACGATTTATGTCTTCTGGTGATATTACTACTGCTAGGACAATGATTTCTATGATTAGCAAAATCATGGAACTTATTAAAACACCGAGAATGTTAAAACTGATTTCAGATAGTGGCATTCTACAGAAGTCGTATAAGTTATATACAGTAATGACAAGTTTACAAGTTTATTCAAAATTGTTATTTTTCTGACAATAAATATGATTGTAATCTTTTTGTGTTGCACATACCTAAATATTTATATAGTGCCTTTAAAGCTTTCAGGTGAGGTGTCCGGACAATTGGGAGCCGGACAATTGGGAGCGGACAGTTCGGAGCGGACAATTCGGAGACGGGCAATTCGGAGCCGGGCAATTCGGAGCGGATAAATTGAGCGGACAATTCGGAGCCGGGCAATTCGGAGCCGGGCAATTCGGAGCTGATAGAATAGCGTCGGACTCTCACGTATTTATTTCCTCTGAGAAAGAAAAAAAATAGGGATTTGGACAGTCGACTGCGAAGTGTGGTATTAGATTACGGTAACCGCACATGCATCGAGTTCCTGCGCGGATGCAGCCACAACATAAACTTAAATGACTAATGAAACTTACAACGTAACATGGAATAGATTTTCATGCATAACAGTGTGGTCTTATATAATCAATTGAAACATTAGTAGGCCTACATTTCACTGCAATTTCACTCCGCAGCTTTAAGAACTTTTTAAACTTTTAATTCGTGACGTGTTTGCTATGCATAGTAGTTTTGATTGAATGGCGATCATGGTTAGACTAATAAAACTGAAGAACTTTTTAAACTTTTAATTCGTGACTTGTTTGCTATGCATAGTAGTTTTGGTTAGACATGGTTAGACGCTATTCTATCCGCTCCGAATTGCCCGGCTCCGAATTGCCCGGCTCCGAATTGTCCGCTCAATTTATCCGCTCCGAATTGCCCGGCTCCGAATTGCCCGTCTCCGAATTGTCCGCTCCGAACTGTCCGCTCCCAATTGTCCGGCTCCGAATTGCCCTAGAACCTTCAGGTGAGATATGAAAGTATCTGAATTAGAAAGAGATATTACTTCTATGAAAAGTCTAGCAAATCAAATTTTGACAACATATTTTACATGTCGCCATAAAGAAATTCTTTCCTTTTCATGCAGATAAACATGTGCCAAGATTTTGGCAAAATCTCAAATAGGCCTACCTATGTGAAAGATTTCATTACATTAAGTTTTATGAGAGTGTAGAATAATACCATCAGCTGATGAGGAAACAGCTGCACCATCTCCTTCGTGTGTAGGACTGATGGACTCGAACATCGGGGCTAACAAAACAGTAAAGCCGTTTATTTTGCTATTAAATTATTAAAACCTGTAACTCTGTTATATTATTAACTACAAGGACAAGATCATTATTGAAGAGTAAGGTGGTTAAGCGTAATTAAGAACAACAAACACGTCTATAAAATTAAAAAATCTCAGTTTCAAACTTACTGGAGACAATAATTAGTACTTATTTAATCTTATCTAATGACTTCTTTAGCATCATTATAATAATGCCCAATTAATAGTTACTTAGATGGTATGCTGCAAAGCTTGACAAACGATTTATGTCTCCTGATGTATTACTTCTGCTAGGATAATAATTTCCTTTATTAGCAAAATTATAGAAATGAAATGCTCTAAATGTTAAAACTGATTTCACTTAGCAGTGTTCTACAGAAGTACATTATAAGTTATATAGTTACGAAAGAGCTATATGATTAAAACATGCTTTTCAGTTAATAATCTTACTAATTAAAAACAATCTTAATTCTTACCCAAAGCTGTAGAAGTAGATTTAATTCCACTGTATACGTTTCTTGAAACACTACATCCTTTCATGTTGAGTAGAAGTGGGGTGATGCTATCCATAGTCATCACCCCCAGTGGAGCCTGGTAGTTATTCACATTTGTCCTCATGGAATGCCCCATGTGCTTAAAAAAAGCTGTTTTACACTTTCTGGAACATCCTTGGTGGCAAACAGAGTGCTGACAAAATGTCTCATTTTTGTAGCAGTGAACAGTTTGGCACGCTCACTTGGAAGACCGACTTTACACACTGTATCATGTACCGCGTGCCATCCATCAGCACAATTCAAGGAATTCCCTGTAGATGGAAAAACGTAGCGGTTCTCTGGATGAACTCCAGCACTGCGACGAACTTCTTCACTGCAAAATATTTCCATCGCTTTAACGATATGTTGCAGAAATATAACTGGCACAGAATGACCACCTTTGCCTCTTTGATAGGCAATTTTCAGGCCTCGGATATGGTGTCTTTCTTGCTGTTCCAACTCATCAGCTGCTTCACGCGTCAGCCACTCATCGTTATAGGCTTCGTGCCATTGTTGAATCAACAGTCGAGCAGGTTCTCCCCCTCTGCGTCCATTGAATATTGTCAGTTGAGTGATAAGCAAGTCCCTCAATAGAAGGAAGTCCGACAAGGACAAAAAGGTGTAACTGTCACTTAGTCTAGCAATTTCTTTATCAATGTACGCATGGACACTGCTAACTTCTTCTTTAGTGGGCATGTTTTCTGGCTTTCTTAAAACTGTTTCCCTTCTTTCCTTTATAACTGCCCTTGCACGACCGAACATAGATCTTTCCTCGTGCTTAAAGCATATGATGAAGTCGTCTATCCTCTGAACCTCCTCTCTTTGTCCTTTACGCAGAAACCTACCAAAACAAAGATGCCATATTTTTTCCTGTTTTTATTGAATGTGTAATTGAATTTATTACACAAGAAAGTGACAAAAATGCTAACTTCAATGATTAACCCTTGCAATGGCTGCCTAGCCAACGACATTTTCGGATAAAATAGTTAACCCAAATCACTTTATTTATATAAACATTGGATGTTAAATGACCTTAGTAAACTTTGGGGTTAAAAAGTGATAAAATTATGAGTCACGGTCACTGTAAATGTTTTAAAAATTGACAAGCATATGGTACCACAAATGAAAATAGTATTTTTCAAAGTAAAATGGTGCTACAAGTGCAAAATAAACGTTGTAGCAAAATGAAATGTCAATCAAATGAAAAAAAGGTTTTAGGCAATATATTTAAGTTTCACATTACTACTTGTGATGCACTTTTTAAATTTTAACTTCTTGCTGCATTTATCTATTGGATATCTCATTAATTACTTATAACCATAATCACAAATTTCTGACCCTCTCCCCCTAGGTGCGTGGCGTCATTTATGAACGGCCCCTTACTGCGCCTTACTATGTACAAACTGTATTATGTGCAGTGCAACACGTGTTAGTAAGTAAGTAGTTGCTGATTTTTTAGTTAACATTTTAGTTAGCAACTAAATATTTGTAGTTAAACTATGATTTTAACTAAACTGTTTATATTTAGTTAAACTTCATCCTTAACTAAAAAAATTAGTTTAACTAAAAGTTAGCAACTTTTTTGTTAACTATTGCCCATCACTGCATTTAAACTGTTTATTTTGAATAGGGCCACCTTGCAAATAATTAGAAATACAGAAGATATGCAGTTCTGTGCATATTCCTGATTCCAATGATCAGAAATGACTGGTAAATATCAAACAACGGATATTCCATTCGCTGTTAAGAACAAATGCTTAAGACTAACAGGATAAGATCAGAGGCCTAAAACCAAGACCAGTCGGAAGAGCAAGTCCAAAGGCTTAAGACAGAGAACAAGACAGGAATATTAAGAACAAGACCATCACCCCAAGGTTGGAGACCAATATCAAGATCGCCTTTTTCTGATGTTCATACTGTCTCAAAGACAAGTCTACGGTCTAGAGTAGCGGTTCTCAACCTTTTTTTAGTGCTGCCACCCCTTGATAATATTTCCAAAGTTGTGTATTGTGCTATGGCTGTACAATTAAGAGTTACAAAAATTAGTGTAAATTTAAAGCTCACACATTACTTCAGATTTAAAGAGAAAACATGAAGAAACTACGCTGACAGCTATTTTTAACAAATTTCTGAAGGTTCCAGCCGACCCCTGGCATATCGTAAGGCGACCCCCGTGGGGGTCGCGACCCACAGGTTGAGAACCGCTGGTCTAGATACTCCAACACTGATTTTAAGCAATCTAAAGATGTAACTAAAACGTAACTACAACAGAAATCCGCCTACCTCATCTGGATTCAGGTTATGAAGCTTGTGATTGCCTCTTTCAGGATGGCTGTGCCACAGGGTAACACATTGTTGACAGAAGTTCTTTGTACACCAATCACATGACTGTGTGGCAGTTTTATTTCCGCAAACCATGCAGTCGTTTCTTTCTTTTAGTTTTTCTTTTCCTAGGCCATGATGATGGCTTTCGTTTTGACCATTTTCACCAGTTTTTCTATTAGCATGTGAAGGCCCCAAAGCCACAGGCATACCACCATGACGTGCTTTCGATGCTGCCAACATCAGATGGCCACGTGACATATAAACCGGCTTTGTAACCTTTTGCATGGTGACGCCTGATCTGAAATATAACAGATCCTGTCACTATAATTAATACATATATAGACATATTCATCATCATCATCATCAGTTCCTGACACCATCCATTTGGCGGCGATGGGTATGAATAAATTGTCTTCATCGTTCTCGGTCATTTGTTAAGTCTATTTCCCCTCCTTAGTGTTAGTCCAAGACATATTGCTATGATATAATTTTATTCTTATTTGTGCTGTTGTGTATTTCCTAAGAACCGTATAAATTCGGTACAACTACAGACGGCTATATGAAAGGAGCTTCACATAATGAATGTTGCTTTCAGCAAACACAAAACTGAATTTTAGTTTTATTGGTTGAATACCACTTTAAAAACCTTGAATTTAAATCTTGCCTATAGGCCCCCTATTATTCAAACCATTATACTAAGGACTTATTTTACGGTTCTCAATCTTTCACCATTAATTCTTCCACATTGATGCAGGCAGGCGCGGATCCAGAAGGTCTGACAGGGGGGGCCCAAAAAATATACAGAGGATGTACAACCAGAGGATGTACAACATATAACATTTGGGATCTCTTTTGGTCCGAAAAAGAAAAGTATCCTTTACGAAATAATTCCCCAACTTTTTGACTTTTCAAACCTCTGAAAAAGCTGATGACCTTTTTTTTTAGTCATTAGCTCAAATCCGTCGGAACTATTGCTTTACTACCCCCCCCTCGGAACTTGGACGGAAAAACTATGAAAATTTGGGGAGGCCACATCCTATGCTCAAGCGGCTGCAAAAAACCTCACTCGCTCCTATAAAACCTCTTTTCCGCACTGACATCCTTGAATTCAGCCCTAAATATCTCTATTACTACCCCCCCTCGGCTTCGGTCACACTATGACACTACATCACAGATCAAATCTATGTGTCTATGCGTCTATAATACACTCTGTCAATGGTCTACTTTTTCCTGGTGGGGGCGGGCCACGTCCTATGTAAATCTCATCTGGGGGGGGCATGGCCGGATTTGCCACCCCCCCTGGATCCGCCCCTGGATGCAGGTTATAAGGTATGACCACCTAACAATCATAGTGTCAGATGGAGGTCACCAAGCAGAAATTTATCAGAACTTTCAAGTAGTAATTAAGCATTAGAACCTTTATTTTTGGTTCCGGTCAGCTATTCCGGGGGTCCGCTATTAGAGGTCTGCGGGTACAGCACTTTTGCTACCCAACCCGTACCCGTAATACAGGACCGTTACCCGTACCCGTACCCAACCCGTAGTCAAAATTACTACCCGACTCGACCCGTACCCGCGGGTATACCCGTACCCGTAACGTACCCGCCACGTCATTAGCACGCCTTCCCAAAGTCTTAGTCGCAACCATGCTAATAGGGGTACAACTCAGTGTGATGTAATAATAAGAAATAGGCTGATGACGTTGATAGTGGCAGTGGTAGTAGTAGTAGTAGTAGTAGTAGTAGTAGTAGTAGTAGTAGTAGTAGGAGCAGCAGTAGCAGTAGCAGTAGCAGTAGCAGTAGCAGTAGCAGTAGCAGTAGCAGTGGCAGTAGTAGTAGTAGTAGTAGTAGTAGTAGTAGTAGTAGTAATAGTAGTAGTAGTAGTAGTAGTAGTAGTAGTAGTAGTAGTAGTAGTAGTAGTAGTTGTTGTTGTTGTTGTTGTTGTTGTTGTTGTTGTAATAGTAGTAATCAGTCAACTTATGGAACCCATCAAGTGCAATTGAGTAACAGGAAGAGGAAGAGGAAGAAAGAAGAAGAGAAAGAAAAAGAGGAAGAGGAGGAAGAGGAGCAGGAAGAGGAGGAAGAAGAAAGAAGAAGAAGAGTAAAAAGAACAGGAAGAGGAGGAGATCGAGAGGAGGAAGACGAGGAGGAAGAAAAGAGGAAGAGGAAGCAAGAAGAAGAAGAGTAAGAGGAAGAAGAAGAAGAAGAGGACGAGGAAGAAAGAAGAAGAGGAAGAGGAAGAAAGAAGAAGAAGAGGAAGAGGAAGAAGAAGAAAAAGAAGAAGAAGAAGAGGACGAGGAAGAAAGAAGAAGAAGAAGAAGAGGAAGAAAGAAGAAGAAGAGGAAGAAGAAGAAGAGGAAGAAGAGGAAGAGGAAGAAAGAAGAAGAAGAGGAAGAGGAAGAAGAGGAAGAGGAAGAGGAAGAAATAAGAAGAGTAAGAGGAAGAAGAGGAAGAGGAAGAAAGAAGAAGAGTAATAGGAAGAGGAAGAAGAAGAGGAAGTGGAAATCGAAGAAGAGGAAGAGGAGGAGGAAGAGGAAGAGGAAGAAGAGGAAGAGGAATAGTAAGAGGAAATCGAAGTAGAAGAAGAGTAAGCGGAAGAGAAAGAAGAAGAAAAAGAAGAAAGAAGAAGAAGAGAAGAGGAAGAAGAAGAGGAGGAGGAAGAGGAAGAAGAGGAGGAGAAAGAGGAGGAGAAAGAGGAGGAAGGTCCCTTAAGCTAGAACTGAGGCAGCCACGTGTATGGTTAGCGACTTCATTTTCTTGGCCTCGACATTTGAGGGTGGATGGCCACCACTGGAGATCTCTCCATCCATCGCCGTCTCATCTATATTAAACAACTACGATTAAGAAAGGTATAGTATGGATTCGATGACAGAAAACCCGTTTATGAACCATCGTGTTGACCAACTCAATTTGCCACTGTCTGCCGTGTCTGTTCGAGATTCAGGGCTCACAATCAAACGATTAACCGATGAGCTTATTAGTGTGATGTACGTTAACTTCATTACTTACTTTATCTGACGCAGCTTTGTCATCCGCTATAATTTGATGTCAGAAAACACAGAATCAATTATATTATCGTCTAACTTTTAAAATATCGAACACGTACTGTGCGCACGCTTAAATTGTTGACGTATCATTTAAACTTTGGTAAGCAAACCGTAGGCCTACCCGTAGGCTGTGGATTCAGTGTGGAATGAACTCCAAATATGGGTAAATTATATAGAAGACTTAGGAGTCCATGGCTGTGGCGGCTTATGGCCAAGTCGGTCCTGCCATTAATCATCTCTCCAGCCTGCATTATCTGTCCCACCGACACCCAAGTCAGCAGCTGCACTTGTCAGAACTTCAGAAGTTGAGAATCTCCATCTGGTAGATGTGATTCGATACATCTAAAGGCAGCCGAGCTTATCACGGCTGTTTGCAGCAAAATACCGCTAATTGAACAGTTTAAACATTTCTCAGAAGTTAAGGGATGCCATATATGAAATATATCTAGCTTGGGCTGTATCAACCTGTTGTAAGGAAAACAAGACTGCCAGAATCACGGGCTCCAGCTCAGCGACCTTTGACCCTGTTCTTGCCGGACTGGAAACCAGATCAGACATGTGTAAAAGCACTGCGACTGGAGATAAGTACGGAAGCCCATGGGTGACATGCGATTTTTTTTATTTATCTAGTGCGCACTAGATATTATCTAGTGCGCACTAGATACTTTCTAGTGCGCACTAGATACTATCTAGTGCGCACTAGATAATATCTAGTGCGCACTAGAAAACTATCTAGTGCGCACTAGATAATTATCTAGTGCGCACTAGATAATATCTAGTGCGCACTAGATAACTATCTAGTGCGCACTAGATAAAATCTTTGCAATATGGCCGACGTAAATAAACATAGGTTTATTATATCTATGTAATTAAAAGCCGAGAATAAGAGCCTTACGTAAAAATCGTGGAAGAGTTTGAAATAGTGGAGCAGTTTTGTCATTAAGAGGCATATCGCCAGAAATAACACGAAAGTTCAGTGATTTATTCTGCATCATGCTATTAATAGCGTTAGTTTGTTTGTAAATACTCTGGTATCGAAACCGTAAGCTCGTGATTTCTACGGCTGCATATGATCTGCTTTCCGCGATTTGGCTTTCGTTACAATACAGGCGCTCGGTTAAATTAAAGTCCATAGGAAGGATGGTCGATAGTGCAATGGTTAGTGTTCTGGACTGTGATTTGAGAGGCCGGGGTTCAAATCCCAGCCATAGCAGAAATTTGGTTCTAGATTTCTGCTCCATCTGCGCTCCCTAGCGCACTCAGCTATAAGTACACGGAGGAAGAAGAAGAAGAAGAAGAAGAAGAAGAAGAAGAAGAAGAAGAGGAAGAGGAAGAGGAAGAGGAAGAGGAAGAGGAAGAGGAAGAGGAAGAGGAAGAGGAAGAGGAAGAGGAGGAAGAAGGAGAAGAAGGAGAAGAAGGAGAAGAAGGAGAAGGAGGAGAAGAGGAAGAGGAAGAAGGAGAAGAAGGAGAAGAAGGAGAAGAGGAGGAGGAGGAGGAAGAGGAGGAAGAAGAAGAAGAGGAAGAGGAAGAGGAGGAGGAGAAGAGGAGGAGGAGGAGGAGGAGATATAATATGAGGGCGGCTGGCCAGTCCTCTCCCTCGCCGTTTCATCTTCCCAGATTACACTGTCTGTGGGAAGATGAAACGGCGAGAGAGAGGACTGGCCAGCCGCCCTCATATGCCAAGGCTAAGAAAATGAAGTCGCTAACACTTCATGCCCATGGCTGCTTTAGGACTAGCTTAAGGGACTGCTGTTCTTCTTTTTCTTCTTTTTCTTCTTCTTCCTCTTCTTCTTCTTACTCTTCTTCTTCTTCCTCTTCTTCCTGTTCCTCTTCTTCCTCTTCCTCTCCTCCTCCTCCTCGTCCTCCTCGTCCTCCTCCATCATCTAGTTCTATAGGAAGGAATGGTTCGGTTCCAAGTCAATATCCAAGAGTCAGGCAGGTACTGCCCAATACAAGCAATATAAGTTATTAGTTAATGACAGTGCTATGCATAGGTGTAGACTCTGGGGGGCAGCCGGGGCACGTGCCCCCCCCCCAATAATTTAGATGGACTGTACACCCAATGCAACAAGTGTAGAATGAATAACCAAATCCCCCCAATATTTTGGACAACTTTATACCAGTGATGCTATGCATAGACACATTGAAATGACACAGGAGTATACTTGTTTTGTTTCAATGTTGTTGTCATTTTCAGAGATAGGTATTGAAATGTTGTCAGTGATATCATGATGATGAAATGCAGATTTTTTTTAACAGTCATGTTGTAATTGAGCAAGGCTGATAGCTAAGAAAATTAACTGAAACGGCTGATAAGCAATGCTTTCCTTTGCAGATAGCACATAAGTTTGTGAATGAAAGAGAAATAAAAATTGATTGATTGATTGATTGATTGATTGATTGATTGATTGATTGATTGATTGATTGATTGATCTACATACATAAGAAATTAATGTATAATGCTTAACATTGTACTTCAAATGTAAGATCTGCTATGTTCTTGTTACCTTAGCACAGTAGGACCTACTACAATTTTTGAATGTTGACAGTAATTTTACTTTCTTCGTTTACCTTAGGATATCAGGTGAACTGTCACAGTTCACTACTGGATTGGGAGAGTTCTGGACCTTGTTCGTGGCTTACCCTGGTATCCTAAAACATATCTTCCTGGTCAATGACGTCTTGATGTCATTTCAACGGCTCAGGCAGTCGCACTCCATCGATTGGGCTGAGCAAGATAGTCACAGACGAAGACAGAAAGAAGATGCTATTTATAAATTTGAGACGTTTCTGTAGAACTGTAAGAGTGAGTAAAATTGGGTCAATTTAATATGGCAGTAATTATGATTGAAAATGAGGTAACTGTGATTAGCAACTTTTACTGTGCCGGTGTGTAATGCAAAAGGCACACCAAAACCAAGCCATAATCAGGGGGCCCGTAGGCTAATGGATAACACACTGGCGTGAAGAGCAGTAGGTACCAAGATCGAATCCCGTAGACCCCGTAAGGTTTATTCAGCCTTCCACTCGCTAGGTGGAGGCGGTGGTTAAATGAATAGTAGGCCGTGATTGGCGCCTTGGTGGCTGCCGTATAAACAGTTATATTCGACTCCTGTAAAACTGTTACCATGTGCTTCTACTGTATACATGTATGTAAGGCGCCCTGGGTGGCTGCCGTTTCTACTATATGTGTTCACTGTACAGCGCAGTGTGGTTAGCAGGCGCTTGAATAAAGAAAAGATTATTATTATTACTATTATTATATTCAGAAGATCAGTTCGTAAGACAGATAGGCAGTCTATGGTGGATAAGCAGTTTGAAAGTGGTAAGTTTTAAGTTGTGAACGAAAGAAACAAGCGACTGAGCAGTGTGCACAGACACAGGGAGAAAGTTCCAAAAGTAGATCCAACAACTGAAAAAGCTCGTTCACCAAGAAACGTCCTTGATTTAGGTACAACCAGACAAAGATAATCAGATGAGCTCGTTGATTAATGATAAGTCTGGGGAATAAGAACTTATTTCAAGTATCGTGGCTGGCCAGAATTCAAAGTTTTATAAACTCGGAGCCCCAATTTTAAACTAATTTTTTTCCTGAAGAAAAAGCCAATACAAAAGATTTCAGCATAGTGGTTATATGTTCATACTTGGTGTATTTAGACTGAACCACTGAACCTCATCAAAGACAGCATGACATGTTTGTTTGTTTGTTTGTTTGTTTGTTTGTGTGTGTGTGTGTGTGTGTGTGTGTGTGTGTGTGTGTGTGTGTGTGTGTGTGTGTGTGTGTGTGTGTGTGTGTGTGTGTGTGTGTGTGTGTGTGTGTGTGTGTGTGTGTGTGTGTCACATTCCATAAAAATCTTCATGTAACTTATTTTATTTTTCAGGTGGCACTAACTGCATCGCGTTAAGTCAAGTCTTGGCATTCTGGACCGGTTCTGAAGCTGAACCCCTAATCGGCTTTGGAATTACTGCCCTGATGATGAATGATAGTCAGTCGTCATTAAATAAGCCACTGTTGGTGGACTTTTACGACGATGTTGGTCGTCTTCCTTATGCAAGCACTTATTCTTTGTGTCTGTGGTTGCCAGTTAATGTAACTGAAGTTGATTTCCAGGCTCTACTCTTGCGCTCTCTAACAGCTTTGGAAAGGTGTGAAAGCTGTTTTGAATTTCGTCAAACTATTTTAAGCATCCCATATTGGTTGTTTATAATACGTCACCCTACAGAGCAAAACGTTGGACGCTTCTCCAGGATTTGCCACTGGTTAGAGTTCTTTACAATAGACTGTTGGCTGCTGTATTACTGGAAGTGCTAATGTTCTAGCTAACATGATGAGATTTAAGAGACATCTGTTTCTGGTGTTAAAGACATTACTGTGTGTAGTGTTAAAAATATGAATGGAGCTGAATACGAGTTCATTGTTATGGCATTCTTTTAAAACATACACAGTTACAATTGCAATAAATTAACTTCAGTCCTTAAATTCAGTGCCGGATTAAAACATGAGCCAACTAAGCCATGGTTTAGGTCCCCACAAGTTCCACAAAATCCAGAGCAAATTCCTAAGTGAGTATAATTTTAAATAATCCTAGTACAATAATACGCCTACAGTAGTACTAGTAACATACAGAGTTCTGTAACGTGCAAGTTGTGCAACCTAAATTAATAAAATAATTTTTAAATAATTATTATAAAATGCTTATAAAATGATAAAATGATTAGTTAATTATTATTTAGTCTATATTTCATTAGAAAAATCATAGCTTGTATTGTATTGTATTGTATCTAGAAATTTATAAAGCGCCTCTCGCAGAATAACTATTCAGAGGCGCTCTCAGCACAGAAGCCCCGGGGAAACAGAAATGCCTTTAGGGAACGCGAGACCGATAAGGAAAAGCCAGTCATTAGTTTGGCCCTGAGCAGAGGGGAAGGTCATTCCAGATCGTGGGACCCACTACAGCAAACGCCCTTTTATATTCTAATATAAGCCCTTTATATATTTTTTTCTATTGTAAGTATTTTATAATAAGCTTGTACGTTTAGAACTTTGTCTTCGGATAGGGCCTACCTGTAGACCTACTTTGGTAATTGGCTTAGCTTTAGGGTTAGGGGTTAGGGCCCCTGTATGTTTTAACCCGACTCTTGGCTTAGGGCCCCGGAAGTCTTAATCGGGCCCTATACAGCAGAAGCATTTTGGAAATTTCATACGGGAAAATCCATTGACTCTCTTATTCATAACGCAGTAGCAGGGGCGTAACTTTGGTCCAAAAAGTGGGGGGTACTAATTTCTTACATAGACGAAGCAAGGCGGAGACGGCGATCTCTGGGAAGGCACAATAATAAAATATTGGCATTGTTCAAAAAGTGGGAGGTGCGGTACCCCAGTCCCAAGAGTGGGGGGTACGGGTACCCCTCGTACTTCGACAAATTACGCCTATGCGCAGCAGCACTGTTCAAAAACATCTTCGTCATTTGGTACAAGACGACACACTGTAGCTGCTTCAAAGCTGACTTCTATGTCCCCTGTAGTGACGTGAAGCAAGTAGTGATGCAAAGTTGCCGACTCGGGCGTGAAGAAGAGGATGTCTGGTCGACCGAAAGGCACATTTGCATTTCGTGAGGGCCGAATATGATGTGAATTTCAAACCGCCTTCACTTGATCTAGTTCATCCTGGCGAAAATACATAAAGTGACAGTTTATTGAACACAAATGAACTTGATTGAGGAGTAGGTAAATTTTCGGCGTGATGCAGCCGAGATTACTGTGAGAAATTGTGATTTACAGGTTGCTTTTCTCAGCCGGAGCACAATAAAAATAATGGCGATCTCATTCTTTCTTTCCTTTTTGGTAATTCCAAATGTGATCCCTGCTCATGCCTGTGTTCCCTGCACATGTCTGTAGCCTACTCCAAAGCTGCTGGCGCTGTACCGGTGGACTTCGCCCAGCTGTAGCTGCAGGGAACAGTAACTGTTATGCTAGTGATTCATATACCAGCTATGCCTCTACGTCTGCAGTGAGTCCATATAATACAGTCAGCCCGCTCATTTATGTTCATTTAGGTTAGAACCATTGATAGCTTATTTGTAATAAAAGTTAGTTTTCGTTACTTACTTAGTCTTCGCGATTACCCGTCGGCCATATTGCAGATTTTATCTAGTGCGCACTAGATAGTATCTAGTGCGCACTAGATAGTATCTAGTGCGCACTAGATAGTTATCTAGTGCGCACTAGATAGTTTCTAGTGCGCACTAGATCGTATCTAGTGCGCACTAGATCGTATCTAGTGCGCACTAGATCTTATCTAGTGCGCACTAGATAGTATCTAGTGCGCACTAGATAGTATCTAGTGCGCACTAGATAAATAAAAAAAATCGCATGTCACCCATGGGCTTCCGTAGTTCTTTGTAACTGTAATTTGAACATCTATTAATAAATGCCAAGCTCACGAAGGTCCACGGACAGACGGTCAACACAGGCATATGGTATGTGTGGATACGTGGCAGAGGCAGAGGCAGAGGTCTTCCTCCATTCCACTTCCTCCTCCTCCTCCTCTTCCTCCTCGTCCTCTTCCTCTGCCTCTGCCTCTTCATCTTCCTACAGGACTAGACACTAGACTACAAGCTAACGCTGTACAGAGTAGATATATATATATGTTTGATCTGGTATATATATGTGTGTGTGGAAGTGGACCTATGGCTATATATATATATATATATATATATATATATCCACAGGTCTGTAGTAGTACTTAGATTTAGGATATGCCAGTTAACCTATAGTGAGTCTTTGCCTGTGCAAGATTCACTATTAGGCCCTATATGTAACGGTAACTACAAAACTTGCCTTTTGTACGGGTAAAAACCGGGTGTTCTGGGAAGTCAACTCCACGAGTCATTTGGTCACAGGAAAAATCAATTCCACAAGTCAGTTGGTCCTAAATAGAATCAACTTCACAAGTCATTTAGGCCTATAAAGAATCAAATTAACCAGTCGTATAAACAATAAACTCCCCCATTCAATCTGCCCTAGGAAGAATGAACTCCACAAGTCGTTTGGTCCCAGGAAGAATCACCTTTACTCGGTGCTTTTTTTTCTAGACAAAAAGGTTATTGAACAATAGCAATAATTATGGAAGGGCTAAAATCCCGAGAAAAACGGGATTTTTTGGAGATGGGATGGTCTCAGTAAACGCTGAAAACAATTCACAGCAATGAAATTAAATTAAAATAACTAAATTATTGTTTTTAATTTAAAATATACTAATTACTTTTAAGTAGGTGAAAAAGGTTCATCAGGAAACTGGGAAAAGATCTTGGCCAAGAGCTAAACGAATAGCGACGATCTGTTGCAACTCATCGAGAACTGATTAGCGACACTCGGCAACCTCCAAAGAAACGAAGTCGTTGCCAAATTTTTCCCAGACAGTCGGAGTGACACTAACAAGGCTTATGGTTTATACCTGAAAGACATTAACAAGTCCTTAGACCAGTGGTTCCCAAACTATGGTCCGCAGACCGGTGCCGGTCTGCGAGCCCTCAGTTGCCGGTCCGCCAAGTGAGTCAAGAAACTGGACAAAAAAGATGCTAGACGTTTTCTAGATTGGGTATCACTTCAAACTATTTTCAAGAAACAAGATTGTCTCGCAATTAAAACATATTTTTCATATAAATTAAGATTTGCTCTGGGAATTAATGTATTTCAGCTATTGTAATCTAAAATTGCCGAGGAGTTAGGCCTAGTTATTCAACGAATTGCTAACAGATCAAATAGAAGTTGTTATTCGTCATTACTATAGGCCTAAATTTTGATCGTATACGATTTTCAGTTTTTGACCAGCAATTATTAGAAACCGTATGTGACGTATCTCTTTCATCACTGATTCTGTCAATAAAAATAAACACATCTGCTGTTAGATTCGATATTGTCAGTTTAATATAGGTCCCCTATTATAAATTTGAAATCATAGCAATTAATAGTACCACATACACCCCGAAGACGAGGACGGCAATCTCCAAGCTTAAATACACACTTCTGTTAAGTAGTCTTTCAGAGCCTGAGGGATTTTCATAGCTCGGGCGTTAAAGAAAATACTAAAAAGCACTAGTGTGTTTTATTTAGAAATTTAAAAAATGCAACTTTTTATTCATATCCGATCATTAAGCAGTGTTTAATCTAGTCCCCCTCTGCTGGGAGGGAATTGAAGGTTGACGGGGGGGGGGGGTGGCGATATATAAAATATACATGAGAGGCCGAAAAATTTTCATACGACAAATTTCTTTTCATCAACAAATTTTTCATACCTTATCAAACCTCTCGAAAACTTTCTGACCTTTTTTTAGTCATTCGCTCTGATAAACCTCGTTCCCACACCCAAAATCGACGATAAACTCAGATACCTCCGCTACTACCCCCCTCGGCCTTCGATTCCCGAACTCCACCACAAATCCTAAATATCTCTTTTACTACCCCCCCCTCTTGACTTTCGGCTCGACTCTCTTTACTACCCCCTTGGCTTCCCAGACCCTATAACAACACTGCGTCAAAAAATATTACTACTTTTTTTCTCAGGCGGGAGCTATCCTGGGGGATTACCCCCCCCCCGCCCGGGAAGATGGCTAGATTAAACACTGTCATTAAGCTACAAAGCATTCAGTTGAAATTTAGGACTGAATTAGATACCCACGCGGCCATTAAAAAAGATTTACTTTTTGACCCAATTTATAGATAAAAGTAATGAATAAATTTGGTACCGGTCCTGCTGCAATGGGAAAACTCCTGCTGGTCCGTCGTACTAAAAGTAAATTCTTGCCGGTCCGTCACACTGAGAAGTTTGGGAACCGCTGCCTTAGACTACCCCCTAACGACACTAACAAGCTGACCCAACGAACACAAACTTGGCAAATAATGTTCATCAATTACATGTTGATATTGCACAGAGGGGGATTTTGTCCGGGAGGATTATGTCCTAGCCTAAATCGGGAGGCTTTTGTCCCGGCGGCTTTTGTACGGGGTTTAAGTCCGGGGGGCTTTTGTCCTACACTCGTCTCTATAGTGGTGCAATAAAAATTTGCAATTACAATTACTTAACATATGTAGACGAGGAGTTCGCACGATTTGATCATTCTTATTACTGAATTGAGAATTTAAAAAAAATAGAAACCCATATTTGCATGGAGCAAACAGTGCCAGATAAGTCATTCTTGACTTCGATAGGGCCATTTTAAAAGTGTTCATCATATCACTTGGTAGCCGCAAGACGTATTCAAGAGGCTTGACCTGGTATCCATTTCACCCCTCCCCGCCGATCGATTACGAAATGTCAGTGAACTGTTACGGCCCTAATTAGCACCTGAAGCGGCTTGCGTATCTGTGAAGGCCTGCAGTAGTCACAATGCTCCTCACTCTCGCCTACGCATTCTTAATACCTCCTTGTTTGTGATAAGAATTGAATTGAAAGTGTGCTGCAACATATTAGACACCTGAATCATCGTAATAAGCAAGCGGTACTCGATTCTTGGCTGTTAAAGCAAGATAATTTTTAAAAGAATATACAGAATTGTCGTCTTATTAAGTTAATAGACAATAATCAGAACAAAACAATCCTTCATACGAGATCCATTCCAATACTTCCCTAGCTGTGATGCCTCCATTGTCGAATTGCGAATCGTCTTGGTGGCATCCATTTCTGCCTTGCATGTACCTAATTAAATTCAGTGCACACACGAATCTATATAATTGCTTCTGTTTTATTAGTAGGATATCAGGAGCTTTGAATTTAGTACTATAACCAAATGTAGCCTAAGAATTTGATGGAGAACTATGTAGACTACATGTATGAGAAAATGTGTTTGTGTAACGTGTTTTTTTACACGAATGGGTCGCGATTTTATGTTTATATTTAACAACTAGTAGGCTAGGCCTACTACACGCGTAAATTGTCACTGTAGGATTTTAAAGAATTCTTACCCATATGCCCTATATGATTTATTTTCCATATCACGACTTTCCGATGATTGGTGCACCGATAAAACCACATGCCGATGTAATAGTTGCTTATTTTCTTCCTGTTTTGACGTCTCCAAAAATTCGATTAGTAGGCCCTACTGGATATGTAACTTATATAGCGCTGACAAAATATTCCCTCAAACTGATAGGCTACATACAGGCTTAAGATTCTGGGTTTGGATGACATGCAATGCTAGGCATGCAAATATTTCAATGTTTCGAACAGAGAAGCTTTAATCTGGAAGCTCAAATTACCGGTAAGAACTTTAAGTATGTTTACCTTATTGATCAGACTGCGCATGAGTATTAAATAGGCCTAAATGCAGACCACAAACCATATGGAAATTAAGCGCGCCCAGAATTCCGTGCAGCCGAAGTTGTTTGTTCATCGCGGCCTTCATTAGCATAGGACTGGCAATATATAACGATTAGCTCCCCTAAGCCTACATACAAGTGTCGCCTTTGTCGCGATCTGAAGACCCTTATTATTCCATAGCTTGAGTTAATAACTTTAAAAGCATTAAATCACGATTAGGGCTACAATAATATGTCGACCTAATCGTGGTTTCAAACAAGCATGCTGCGAAACCCACTCTGTTTGTACAACGCGGACTTAATTAACACTGGAATGATAATGATTATTTGATAACGAATGATATCGATTGAGACTAACTCGATGTGTTGCGATTTGAGACGGTTTTTATTTCAAAGTTGAGTAAATAATTTAACATCGTTGTTTGTTCAGCGCCGATTCCATTTAACAGAGGAAAGGCAGCATATAACGATTAGGTCTTCAGAAAGGTGTCGCCTTTGTCGTTATTCGAAGACGTTTATTATTCCACAGCTGAGTTAATGATTTTAAAATCACCAAATCACGATTAGGGCTACACAGCGTGTCGACCTAATCGTGGTTTCAAGCTAGCATAATGCGATCGAAATCTTGTTCGCTATTTCAATGACGCTTGTTATTCCAAAGCAGAGTAAATAATTATTTATAAATATCGAAATCCGGATCAGGTTACACAACGTGTCAACATAGGCTAATCGTGGTTTTAATTGGTAAGGAGTCAGAAACGTGTAGCATCAATGTAACAGTTGTAACAGGCGATGTAGGCCTAACAGATTTACAACACTAGCAATGACAGATAACAGCACCTTATCTGACAATGAATAAGCATGCTTTATTTCCTTTTATCAGCACTTTCAAAAAATTTATTGGATTTCTACTGGACCACTTTTCCCTTAGCTATTGCACACACAGTGTCACACAAACACACACACGTACACACACGTACACACATATTTCTATATATACATATTATAGGGGCCTATGCATAAATATATTAGGCCAATATTCCAACCTATATATATGTATTTATGTTATATAATTATACATATATTTTTTATTTATATATTAGGCCTATAGTTTTATAAACAACAAAATAGGCCTATATTAATGTGATTGATGCACATTAATCAAATTTTGGCAATAATGGAGTTTCATTATTTAACCCTGAATATTTGTTGGATCATAAATTTCAGCGCAGACTTCTTACTGCAGAATGGCAATAATAATTAGCTAATGAGCTCCGATTGTAAGTTCCAGTTTTAAAATTCCGAAAATCACTAAAAATCACGAAATAAGTAGGATTTGTTGCTGTTTAACGGGGCTGTTTCGTAACAAAGATGACTAACGTCGCCCTCCTCCTTTCTCCAGACTTGGAACTGACATTACCAGAGTAGACCTAGGCAGTCGTGGAGTTCACCCCGGAGCTAAATCACTTCAAAGTCATATCACTAATGTAAAAAATTCTCACCCCGAGTATCTCCGTGCGCTCTTCACCATACAGGAAATCCGCTACACCCGATCCTCCTCCTATCTCAGTCTTTCTCGACCCAGTCACTACTCGTCTCAAATTTTAAAACCGAACCATATGTAACACAGTACCATACCTCTAGAATGATTCCCCCTAAATTTCGCATAATCTCCGTTCCGCCATCATCGTCGCAACCCGTCCTCCCTCCTCCTAATGTTCCTCTACCGCCCCATGTGAATGGACAGTTTCCCCCCAGACAATTCCCCTATTCTGAGTACGTCATTTCCGCCGCCGGAAAAATTCCCCTATCCCCTACCCGATCAAATGGTAGCTTTGAAATCAAAGATCAAAGACTCTTGGCTAACACCTGTAACCATTTGTATTTGACAATGGAAAACAAAAGGAAAGTAAAGCCTGTATTTTGTTTACTTAGAGTCTCCTAGCAGAACTTTAGCTTTAAAGTATTGGTATGACACGGAGAAAGGTGTATGAGCATTCCTTCTTTTGAACAGTCTGGGGGGAGGGAAACTGTCGCAGATTAGACCAAGAAACACAAGAGGAAAGTAAAACCTGTATTTTGTTTACTTTTGTTTACTTTTTTTCGTAGCAGAACTTTAACTTTGAACAAAAACCTTGAAGTTAACGATCAATGAGATTTCGGTAGCACCTTAAATAAATTTGTGCATGCTTTAGGTTCGTTATCCAAACAACCCCCTCTTAAATGGAGGTATTATAATTATAATGCCGACGTATGTCACTCCTGTTAGACAATAACTAGCTAATAATTCAGTACATGTTTCGATCATTAAAACGTAGAGCCTATTATATGTTTCATTGAGTTTTTGAGTAGCTTCGATGTCGGATGGCAGAGGGGAAATTGTCCTAGTCTGGGAGGAGGGAAACTGTCAGGGAGAAATGTCCAAGGGGTAAATGTTCGGCATTCATCGCCCCAGACTTTCCACTCAACATTGAAGTTTCGCTTGTTTAAGTAGGCTTCACAGCTGCCCTATCTCCTCACTTGATCTGACGCTTTTTTGGATTACTTTTTGGAACCTCCTCTGATTCGATTTGGCCTTTTGGAAACCGGACTATTCTATGTAAATTCCCTCTGATTTGAAGTAGCGGTCATGAATAGCCTGGCAGTCTTGTTGTCAAGACCACAAACCTCAAGACCAAGACCAAGACCAAGACCTTGAACCTCAAGACCAAGACCAAGACCAAGACCTTGAACCTCAAGACCAAGACCAAGACCAAGACCAAGACTTTCAACCTCAAGACCAAGACCAACACCTTGAACCTCAAGACCAAGACCGAGACCAAGACCCAAAAAATCAAAATCATATGTATCCAGGCTTCTATTCTTTACTATAAAAATTGTCAAGTCGGACTACTCGCTATTTTAACGAAAACATGAGTTTTTTTATTTATTCAAGCAAAACAACTATACATGCAGACTGCAGAGAATTCAGAATTCGTATATATAAAAGTCCTACATGCAAAATGTTATTCCTAATGCCTAGTGCGTTTTATAAAAACCAATTCGCTCAGAACTTTCTGACCAAGACGTGACCTGTGGGCCTCATAAAAATTCTGCCGTGTGAAAAAAATACGTTCTATGGGTGATGAAATCGCTGGTAAAAACAGCAGTTTTTCAGCACTGGAAGTAAATGTCGAGAGTCTTTTTGAAATAATACCATGGTAAACAATCGTAAGTCAAAAAATTTTTCCAAAACAACAGTGAAGCCTCATACACACCGTATAAATACTAAAGCAATTGTAGTAGTAATTATTGGATAAGTTAAAAATTCTTGTGTTTGTTAAATGACTGTTCATATTGACAAAAGTCTTGGTCTTGAAAAACCAAGACCAAGACTTTTGGTCTCAAGACCAAGACCAAGACCAAGACTTTGAACCTCAAGACCAAGACTAAGACCTTTGGTCTCGAGACCAAGACCAAGACCAAGATTATTAAAAACGAACTCGAACGCACTCGAGACCAAGACCGAGGTCTCGAGGACAACAAGACTGTAGCCTGGTGCCCTGCTGTAGGCCGTCGAGTGGCGCTTTAGAAGTTTGGAGATTACGATTACACCGTGCTACCATAAAATTTGCTTTGAAGCCGAAAGTTTGATTCTAGAGCCTACATGGAGGATAGTTTTCTGTTCGGTTGGGCGCTAGGTCTTATCTCCAATTATAAGCCTTTTGGTGCTTGCCAGTTAGGGCCTAAAGGGATTTCATGTAGCAAAATGTTTGCGCAAAACTTGTCCCGTGCCGCAATTTTAGATCGAATGATTTCTAAATGCCATGATATTTAATACGAGTAAATTAATAATAGGGATAGAAAGCTAAGGAACAATTATTTTATAGCAACTAGGACTAATGTTAATACAAAATATTTTCACAGCAGATTATAAATTTTCTGTTTCAAATCGATCGTTTCTAAATGCGGACGAAGTGAAAGTAGGCCTAATTGTAATTAGTAACTTCTGTTGGGCCGGTGTCTAATGCACAAAGCAGCAACGGATGGATTTAATCCGATTAATCCGTTAAGAATAAATAAAAAATTGTAACTTTATACAGATTAAGAAATAGGCCTAGTGGCCTATCAAGATATATTACTTAGACCTATACCACAGTGTTCGGTTTGGTTTTAGCGTGAATTAGCCAGCCTATAAGTTCTGGATTTATAGCCTTCACATTTATTATAAACCTTCCTAGTTTCAGGGTTGCATAATTTTAAGATCAGGACGTCACGATTGGGTCTACACAACGTGTCGACCTAATCGTGATTTAAATGAAACGGGCATAGTTTTCTTCTGCAAAATGTCTAATGCTGAACGGAATACCATTAAATTATTTATTTGTCGTGTAGCTTACATGTATACATGCATACACACATGCGTGCATACATACATGCATGCATGAATGAATGCAAGCATACATAGGCCTACATACATGCGTGCATACATACATGCGTGCGTACATGCATGCATACATGCATTAATGCATACATTCGTACATACATGCATTCGTACATGCATATATACATACATATAAGCATACATACATATAAGCATACATACTACAAGCATACATACATGCATGCCTGCATGCAGACAATACAAACATGCATACATTCATGCATGCATCTCCTGCGGATTATGTTCTAGCTTGGTGGATTATGTCCGGGGGATTAAGTCCATAAACCGATTTAGAAATTAAGACTAGTTATGTTGCGATTTGAAAAGCTTATTATTCCAAAACTGAGTAAATGATTTTAAAATCGTTGCTTGTTTAGCGCGGACACCAGTAAGAGAGGTTATAACGATTAGGTCTTCATCATGTGTCGCCTTTATCGCGATCCAGTGACTATTATTATTCCATAGTTGAGTTAATAACTTTAAAATCACTAAATCACGATTAGGGCTACAGAATGTGTTGACCTAATCGTGCTTTAAAGTAAGCATAGACTCATAGTGTGATCGGAATCCAGCGACTTCCCAATGGCCTTCTAGCACTCTCTAGTCACTATACCCGTTATCGATCGAGTCGAGCTGCTACGATCGACTTGGCTCAGCCGACTATCGACTCGATCGACTTGGTCGACTAGTCGACCGCTCGGCGACTCGATGGACTTGGCAAATAAACGATCGACTTGGTCGACTTTGTCGACTTCGCCTGCAGTATCTTAGCCAAATTGCGGACGACTGTTGCGTTCTTATATTCCAGTAACTAAATTACTCATGAATTTCAATCATACACTCTTCATCAAACTGTCAAACTGCAATTGAACTTGTAAGTCCAATTTCAGGCATTATACTGATATCTCAGTCCAGACAAAAAGCTGTACACTGCTCAAGATTAGGACTACTCAAATTAGTTACTATGGTAGTCTGTTACAGTAGTGCATAGCTCAAGGTTAAACAGAGCAGCGAAATAAAGCTTCTCCAATAGGCCTATATGACAATTATTATAACTATTATTAATTTTCCAAACATAGTAAACGTAAGTAGGTATTAGGTAAGTATATTCTTTATTAAAAACCATTATCAAAAGCACAGCGCTGTACATGGTAACAAAATTACAATCAAACATGGTGGTCTTGTTATAATCCAAAAATTATAGGGCCTAGAAGAGAGTAGTTATTACGAATCAAATGGGGCGTAAGGGAGGGGCGAAGACGAGAGGATCACGTAAGGCAGCCAGATCCAGGGAGAGCATAGTTAGGCCTATTCGTATAGCATCCTATAGCGAGGAAGCATTTCTGAGTCAAGTTATCATACCTTGGAAGCTCACGGTTAGGCCTATGGGCCGTGAGCGCAGAGAGTGGCAAGTGAGCTTAATCGACGGCAGTAAGTATGCAATACAATGTCGTTGCAGGGATTGTGCAATATACTATCAAAGAGACTAGCGTCGGCATTATTGCAATGTGCATCAAGTGAGAGGATGATGAAGGCAAGTACCTATGACGCACCAGCCTCCGGACTATATATTCCCTCTAGAGTCTAGAATCTCGCGCTCCTGTTCGTTCTCAAAATCCACCATACGGCGTGCAATAAAGCATCCTGCGGATTCCTGCCAATTGCAGTGTCGCGCATAACAGCAATTAAACAGTCCCCCAAAACCCATGTGACCTCAAAACTCGTTTACAAAGATGAGTTTGGGTATTGGGTAGCCTCCAAAATAGTAAATAGGCCTAAAATATTTCTGAGTCGAGTCAAGTCGAGGAAACAACGATCGACTCGACTTGTCAAAACATTCGATCGACTCGACTTGCAAGTCGATCGAGTCGACGATTTTGCGACCGACTTGACTTGACCGAGTTTCGATCGACTTGATCGACTGACTCGATCGATCACGGGGTATACTAGTCACTCCAATCTTTTCTTAATATATAATTTAACTGAAATAGGGTCCTAGGCCGACTGAACGTAGCCTACTGTCGCTCGCTCTATGTCAACAGAAGCTGGAACCACTCTTGTGTATTATTTTGTCACATCTCGTCTGCACTATTGCCTTTCTATTTACTCTGGCCTCCGGTCTGCAGGACTAAACTGCCGTGGTTGCATTTATCGATCCGCTGCGCGCCTAATTGACCATATGAATGCCGGACATTTACCCCCGGACAATTTCCCCCAGACAGTTTCCCCCAGGACAGTTTCCCCGGACAATTTCCCCGGACAATTTCCCCCGGACTAGGACAATTTCCCCCCTGTCATCCGAAATCGAAGTTACTCAAAACCTCAATGAAACATATAGTATGCCCTATGTTTTAATGATCGAAACATGTACTGAATTATTAGCTAGTTATTGTCTAACTGGAGTGACATACGCAGGCCTGCATTATGTATACCTCCTTTGGTTAAACCGTATTTTACGTTGTTAAATTGATAGTGGTTGAAAATCCGAAGTTTACGTTGCTAAATTATTTTCATTCAATCCAGCTTCCAGTTCAAATTATATAATATTTTCATCGCACGCTAATCCAGCTTCCAGTTCAAGCAGGCCCGCCGAGAGGGAGGGGCAGGGGGCCAAATGCCCAGGGGCCCGGCGACTTTTAGGGGCCCGGGCCGGGCCCGCAACTGTGAAAAATATTATAATCAGTTATACAAAGTTTAGGATTTACGTCTTTTTAAATAGGCCTATAATATTACTGACACTGAACTAAAATCAGTTTAAACTTCAAGTATCTGAATAAAATCATAGTTGTATAGGCCTATATAAATATTGTATGTTCAAACCTGCACTTTTATTATTTCAATTTTTTTAAATCTAACCCTCATAATAGGCCTATCGGTCGTAACGTTCGTAACTCGATTCCTCGTAACTCGAGGTTTACTATCAAAAGGGCGACTTCGAAAGGGCGATCATCAAAAGGGCGACATCAAAAGGGCGACTATCAAAAGGGCGCGTGTTCAAAAGGGCGCTGATCAAAAGAGCGCGCATTCAAAAGGGCGACAATCAAAAAGGCGAATAATAGGTTTAATGTCTGGTTTTAAAATGTTAATTCGACATTGTATTGTATTGTATTGTATTGTATTGTATCTAAACATTTATAAAGCGCCTCTCGCAGAGTAACTATTCAGAGGCGCTCTCAGCACAGAAGCCCCGGGGAAACAGAAATGCCTTTAGGTAACGCGAGACCGATGAGGAAAAGGTAGTCATTAGTTTGGCATTCTGATTTCGTATACATGTAGCTACAACGCACATTGAAAGCTATAATACGCAAGCACAAAAACCAACAGTTATAGAGAAAATAAGTGGCACTCTAGGTGACAAACAAAAATAAACAAAAATAAGTGTCCCTCTATGTGTAACACGTTTGCAAAGAATAATGATGCATTATCTTCTATGCGTACCACTACTGATTTTACATACATGCATTTAGAACACACCTTGATGTGTATACTATGCAAACATAAAAACCAAACGTTATAAAGAAAAGTGTTTAAAATACTAAATAGTTGCCCAAATCAAAAAGATGAGCTTCCGCGTCAAAGTCCCAAAACAAAATCTTTGATGAAAATCCTAAGTCTTAGATGCCGGTTCGGCACATTCTAAAACTTACTTCAGTCTCCTATCAACACATCGCATATCAAGGAATTGTCATTCGTAATTTTTTTTTGTTTTGCCTACCATTTGCAATGCGTAACTTGCACAATGAAATAAAAATCATTTAGATAACTGCAGCATTAACAAAACAGGTGGCACTCTAGCTAACAAACCTTTGCAAAGAATAATGTACACATCATCTTCTATGCATTCTGATTTCGTATACATGTAGCTACAACGCACATTGAAAGCTATAATACGCAAGCACAAAAACCAACAGTTATAGAGAAAATAAGTGGCACTCTAGGTGACAAACAAAAATAAACAAAAATAAGTGTCCCTCTATGTGTAACACGTTTGCAAAGAATAATGATGCATTATCTTCTATGCGTACCACTACTGATTTTACATACATGCATTTAGAACACACCTTGATGTGTATACTATGCAAACATAAAAACCAAACGTTATAAAGAAAAGTGTTTAAAATACTAAATAGTTGCCCAAATCAAAAAGATGAGCTTCCGCGTCAAAGTCCCAAAACAAAATCTTTGATGAAAATCCTAAGTCTTAGATGCCGGTTCGGCACATTCTAAAACTTACTTCAGTCTCCTATCAACACATCGCATATCAAGGAATTGTCATTCGTAATTTTTTTTTGTTTTGCCTACCATTTGCAATGCGTAACTTGCACAATGAAATAAAAATCATTTAGATAACTGCAGCATTAACAAAACAGGTGGCACTCTAGCTAACAAACCTTTGCAAAGAATAATGTACACATCATCTTCTATGCATTCTGATTTCGTATACATGTAGCTACAACGCACATTGAAAGCTATAATACGCAAGCACAAAAACCAACAGTTATAGAGAAAATAAGTGGCACTCTAGGTGACAAACAAAAATAAACAAAAATAAGTGTCCCTCTATGTGTAACACGTTTGCAAAGAATAATGATGCATTATCTTCTATGCGTACCACTACTGATTTTACATACATGCATTTAGAACACACCTTGATGTGTATACTATGCAAACATAAAAACCAAACGTTATAAAGAAAAGTGTTTAAAATACTAAATAGTTGAACACATGAAAATGATGAGAATCCGCGTCAAAGTCCCACTACAAAATATTTGAAGACAATCCTAAGTCTTAGATGCCGGTTCGGCACATTCTAAAACTTGCTTGAGTCTAATATCAACAAGTCGCATTTCACTGGAATTGTCATTTATGATTTCTGTTTGATTGCCTACCATTTGCAATGCGTTACTTGCATATGAAATAAAAATGCTTTTAATTACTGCAGAATTAACAAAATAAGTAGCACTCTAGCTAACAAACATTTGGAAAGAATAATGTACATATTATCTTCCAAAAAAGTTATAAAGAAAGTGTTAAAATACTAAATATTTTCACGAATGAAAAGATGAGCCTCCGCATTAAAGTCCCACTACAATATTTGTGAAGACAATCCTAACACTAAATAGTTGCACTAATAAAAAGATGAGCCTCCGCATTAAATTCCCACTGTAATATTTGTGAAGACAATCCTAGGTGTTAGATACAAGTTCGGCTCATTCTAAAATTTACTTCAGTCTCCTATCAGCACATCGCATTTCACTGGATTTGTCATTCCTAATTTTTGTTCGTATTGCCTGCCATTTGCAATGCCGTACTTGCACATGAAATGAAAATGCTTTAAATTACTGGAGCATTAACAAAATAAGTGGCACTCTAGGTAACAAATATTTGCAAAGAATAACGTACATATTATCTTCTATGCATACTGATTTTACATACATATACCTACATCAAAGGTATAATACGCAAGCATACACACCAAAAGTAATAGAGAAAAGTGGCATTCTAGGTGACATGCAAAAATAAATAAAAATAAGTGGCCCTCTAGGTGAAAAAACGTTTGAAAACAATAATGATATCTTCTATGCATAACACTACTGATTTTACATACATGCAGGTAGATCACACCTTGATAGGTATAATACACTGCATTATATGCAAACATAAAAACTAAAAGCTATAAAGAAAAGTGTTTAAAATAGTAAATAGTTGCACAAATGAAAATGATGAGTCTACACGTTAAAGTTCCACTACAAATTTTGTGAAGACAATCCTAAATATTCGATGCCGGTTGGCTCAAACATTTCCCTCAGTCTTTAGTCAACTCGTCGCATTTCATTCAATTTGTCACTAATGCTTTTTGTTTCGCATTGCCTGCCATTTGCAATGTCTTACTTGCACGTGAAATAAAAATGCTTTAGATTAGGCCTACTGCAGCATTAACAAAATAAGTGGCACTGTAGGTGACAAACAAAAATATACAAAAATGGCACTCTATGTGACAAACCTTTGCAAAGAATAACGATATATTATCATCCATTCATGCTGATTTTATGTACAAGTAGCTACATCACACATTGAAAGGTATAATATGCAAGCAAAAAAACCAAGTTATTGAGAAAAATACATGGCACTCTAGGTGACAAACAAAAATTTAAAAAATAAGTGAAAAACGTTTGCAAAGAATAATGATATATTATCTTCTATGCGTACCACTACTGATTTTACGTAGGCCTACATGTAGGTAGATCACACATTGATAGGTATAATACGCAACCATAAAAACCAAAAGTTATAAAGAAAAGTGTTTAAAATACTAAATAGTTGCACAAATGAAAATGATGAGGTTCTGCGTTAAAGTCCCATTACAATATTTGTTAAGACAATCCTAAGTCTTAGCTGCTGGTTGGCTCATTCTGACACTTCCTTTAGTCTTCTATCAACACGTCGCATTTGATTCGATTTGTCATTGATGATTTTGGTTCGAATTGTCTGCCATGGGTGCGTGAATTGTTGGTGAGTTTCTTTAAATTTCTCGATGTCCAATTTTCCTAAAACAGGAAGCATAATAAAACAATTTGAACAGGTGCAAACATTACAAAAATTGTTGTCGTAAAACTTCGGCCTAAGTAGGCATGATATAATGATATAACACAAACAATTGAAATAATGGTTCTCATTACATCCCCACCAGGGCAGAAACTTGTTTCGAGATTTCTACCCCATCTGCACCCCAAGCCAACTCAGCTATAATGAGACAGCGACAGCCACCCGCCCTCATATGCCCAGACTCTAAAAATGAAGTCGCTAACACTTCATACCTACCCATGGTTGCCTCAGGGCTAGCTTAAGGGACTGCACTTCCTCTCATTACAATTGTCAAACATCCCAATTGGCAAACGTCCAGCAGAACGGATTAAGTAAGGAAGAATTGAGCCTACTTCTGCAAGTGAAATGACAAATCCACAATAGAGGTCTATGTGTATGCTCATTCATGCAAAGAAATAGCTGTAGGCCTACAATATATATTTGTACGTAAAAATGCGTGCTATCATCAGCCCTGGCAGCACCTGGTTGTGTGGGTAATTGTTGTTTGCCAAGAGCGATTGATATTGCTATTGACATAGTGAGTTTTGAGCCACTTTTTGAATAAAATGAATTTGAGTTACGAACAGCGAATGGGAGAAGAATGGAATGCACCCGATCCCATAACTGTTTTTCATTATACAGTAGCTCAGCTAAAAGAACCATACTTAATGATCGCAGGCAACCTGAATGGATGTAAGGGGTTTGTGATTGAAGCTAGGCAGATGTGCTAGTGCTGAGGGCTTTGTAGGTCAAACACGCCAATTTGAAATTGATTCCGAACTCAACAGGAAGCCAATGCAGCTGATGGAATAGGACTGTCGACGTTATATATTGTCGGCAGCGCCTCTGATTTTGATTGGCGCTATATAAATTCTCGATTACAGTTACAGTGAAGTTTGTTCGTAGTGGGACACACAACACTACGCGACCTATGGAGTTTTGGATACTCTGCAACCTGTTGAGTTGAAGATCGGCGAGACTCACAAAACCGAATTAGAATAATCAAAGTGAGAAGAGACCAGGGATCAAGATATGGTTTGCAACATATTCTTAGGCAGAGTCGACCTGATGTGACATATTTTTGCCCTGATGTGATAGAAACAAGATGTGTGAAGATTGCTATGTAAGGTTGGAATGTGAGCTATGTCCAGGATTATGCTGCGAGATCGATGCTAAGGGAGAGCGTTGGTATGGGGCCATCCACATATTACGTACACAAGAAATCAGACCCCCATCCCCTGTTTCACCGCGTACATTTTGTGGACCCCTATGCGTACTAGGCCTACATCTAAGCTCTACCCTCCCTCTCACAAAAATTAATTAGAAAGTCATCTATAACACATTTATTTTACCGTAGGCTACTAATATTTTTGTTAAACATCATGTTTTGTAGCTGAAATTTGTTAACTGTTATGAAGAAATAAAATACTAACAACACTTACACTTAAATTTAAAAAACTTTAAATAGCCTACTATATAAAATTGATAAAGCAGGGATATAGGCAGTGGCTTTTATATAATGTAATAAAATGCCATCAGACGCCTAAAGACTAGTACAGAGTTATCAATAGGCTAATGTGTACGTCGGGTTAGACATTTATTTTGTGTACGTACATTTCATCGAGACACCTCCCCCGTTAGAAAAATCGCAAAAATCCCAGACCCCTCTGTGTGTAGGTAATATATGGATGGCCCTATGAATCGAACAAAATTGCTTAAGACTTGTTGATGTTGTGAATCAAGTGCAATGTCACTTAGACTAATAAGGAGAGCCTCCAATAGCAGCTTAAACGGCATAATGCAAGTCATATTGATGTCACTAATGCCCTCATACATTAGACAGTTTGGCATATGTACATATAGCATAAAACAAACTTTCCAGGCCAACAGCATGCACTGTGTTATTGCATTAGTACAAACATTTATTGACATCTGTATGAGTTAATTTTTCCTGCTCTGTTATTGTAGGCAATGCAATTCACTACTATACTATTAGAACCACAATATTGTTCAGTTGTAATAGATTAGTTACGCAAACAACCTAGATAGAGCAACCTGAAAACGTACCAGGATTTTTCTCCACATTGAACCACGATTTAAAGTAATCATGGATAGTGTCAGTTTCTCCTTTCGACCATCGCAAATATTGCCTTCTTTTCCGTTTTTCCTGTTTTCGTTTAGTCTCTGGCTCCTCTGAACAAGGGTCAAAATCCATATCACTGTGAAATTCCACGTCTAAAACGGAAGTTCCAAACATTCTCTATGCTCTACATAATATACACATAACAGCTTGCAATAACTTTTATATGGCAGTTTAAGTACATCTGTTAGAGCGTGAGCTGCGTCTCATAAAACTCTGTGAAACGGAGCATGTGGAACGCGATTTGCTTACCGCAGGTGGCTTATTTCAGATATTTAAATCTCGGGCTAGCACAATCCATACACGGGGACCTTAAAGGGCGTTCACCCTATTGAAACGGGCAGCGGTGGTGGATCTCACTCGATCAAGTAAGTAAGTAAGTATATTCTTCATTAAGAAGCGCCAGCAAACGCACAGCACTGTACATGAAAGATAATACAGCATAGAAAGATAATACAGCATAGTGCTTCGTATTACATATAACAAGCAAACAATGTAATCAATTAAAAGTTATCACAAATGAATACATAATCGCTACAAAACATACAAAAAGGCTATTTATATCGCACCCTGAAAAGGAAGCATTTCCGAGACAAGTTATCATACTTAGGTAGTTCTCAGTTATGAGACCGAGGGCGCAGATTAGCCAGTGAGCTTAATAGGTGGCAGCATTGAATGTAATACATGGCACGGGTTGTACAAATCACAATTAAAAGTTTATTTCACACAATAAATATGATGAAAAAACCTGTTGTGCTGAACATACCTAAGTATTTAAATAGTAGGCTTTCAGGAGAGATCTGGAAGGATCTGAATTAGAAGTAGATATTAAAAAAGTCTAGCCAAAAAATTGTGACAACATAATATTTGAGTAGATATCTTGAAGGGGCGCAATATAAATGTTTGGTAAATAGTTTACATGTTGCCATAAGAAATTATTTCATTTTCATGCATAGGCTATTAACATGCTTCAATATTTTGGCAAACTCAAATACTTATGTGAACAGATTTCCCTACATCAAGTTTTATGATAGTGTGAAAAATAATACCATCAGCTGGTGAGGAAACAGCAACCCCATCCTCTTTGTGCGTATGACTGATGGATTCCAGCAACGGGGCTAGAGAACAAACAGTAACGTTAGCCAGCTATTTATTTTGCTTTGAAGTGAATAAAGGCTGTAACTCCTTTTATATTACTGCAACAGCAAGATCTGTGGTAAAACATTATTAAAGATTAAGGTGACTAAAGCTTTAATAATGACCAACAGATAAAGGCGTCGATGAATATTAATCATTTCCGTGTGGATACATTGGTACTTATCTAATCTAGTCTAATGACTTGTATAGCGTCATTATAATAATTCCAAATTAATGCTTAATAATTATGTTATGCTGCAAAGTTTGACAGACGATTTATGTCTTCTGGTGATATTACTACTGCTAGGACAATGATTTCTATGATTAGCAAAATCATGGAACTTATTAAAACACCGAGAATGTTAAAACTGATTTCAGATAGTGGCATTCTACAGAAGTCGTATAAGTTATATACAGTAATGACAAGTTTACAAGTTTATTCAAAATTGTTATTTTTCTGACAATAAATATGATTGTAATCTTTTTGTGTTGCACATACCTAAATATTTATATAGTGCCTTTAAAGCTTTCAGGTGAGGTGTCCGGACAATTGGGAGCCGGACAATTGGGAGCGGACAGTTCGGAGCGGACAATTCGGAGACGGGCAATTCGGAGCCGGGCAATTCGGAGCGGATAAATTGAGCGGACAATTCGGAGCCGGGCAATTCGGAGCCGGGCAATTCGGAGCTGATAGAATAGCGTCGGACTCTCACGTATTTATTTCCTCTGAGAAAGAAAAAAAATAGGGATTTGGACAGTCGACTGCGAAGTGTGGTATTAGATTACGGTAACCGCACATGCATCGAGTTCCTGCGCGGATGCAGCCACAACATAAACTTAAATGACTAATGAAACTTACAACGTAACATGGAATAGATTTTCATGCATAACAGTGTGGTCTTATATAATCAATTGAAACATTAGTAGGCCTACATTTCACTGCAATTTCACTCCGCAGCTTTAAGAACTTTTTAAACTTTTAATTCGTGACGTGTTTGCTATGCATAGTAGTTTTGATTGAATGGCGATCATGGTTAGACTAATAAAACTGAAGAACTTTTTAAACTTTTAATTCGTGACTTGTTTGCTATGCATAGTAGTTTTGGTTAGACATGGTTAGACGCTATTCTATCCGCTCCGAATTGCCCGGCTCCGAATTGCCCGGCTCCGAATTGTCCGCTCAATTTATCCGCTCCGAATTGCCCGGCTCCGAATTGCCCGTCTCCGAATTGTCCGCTCCGAACTGTCCGCTCCCAATTGTCCGGCTCCGAATTGCCCTAGAACCTTCAGGTGAGATATGAAAGTATCTGAATTAGAAAGAGATATTACTTCTATGAAAAGTCTAGCAAATCAAATTTTGACAACATATTTTACATGTCGCCATAAAGAAATTCTTTCCTTTTCATGCAGATAAACATGTGCCAAGATTTTGGCAAAATCTCAAATAGGCCTACCTATGTGAAAGATTTCATTACATTAAGTTTTATGAGAGTGTAGAATAATACCATCAGCTGATGAGGAAACAGCTGCACCATCTCCTTCGTGTGTAGGACTGATGGACTCGAACATCGGGGCTAACAAAACAGTAAAGCCGTTTATTTTGCTATTAAATTATTAAAACCTGTAACTCTGTTATATTATTAACTACAAGGACAAGATCATTATTGAAGAGTAAGGTGGTTAAGCGTAATTAAGAACAACAAACACGTCTATAAAATTAAAAAATCTCAGTTTCAAACTTACTGGAGACAATAATTAGTACTTATTTAATCTTATCTAATGACTTCTTTAGCATCATTATAATAATGCCCAATTAATAGTTACTTAGATGGTATGCTGCAAAGCTTGACAAACGATTTATGTCTCCTGATGTATTACTTCTGCTAGGATAATAATTTCCTTTATTAGCAAAATTATAGAAATGAAATGCTCTAAATGTTAAAACTGATTTCACTTAGCAGTGTTCTACAGAAGTACATTATAAGTTATATAGTTACGAAAGAGCTATATGATTAAAACATGCTTTTCAGTTAATAATCTTACTAATTAAAAACAATCTTAATTCTTACCCAAAGCTGTAGAAGTAGATTTAATTCCACTGTATACGTTTCTTGAAACACTACATCCTTTCATGTTGAGTAGAAGTGGGGTGATGCTATCCATAGTCATCACCCCCAGTGGAGCCTGGTAGTTATTCACATTTGTCCTCATGGAATGCCCCATGTGCTTAAAAAAAGCTGTTTTACACTTTCTGGAACATCCTTGGTGGCAAACAGAGTGCTGACAAAATGTCTCATTTTTGTAGCAGTGAACAGTTTGGCACGCTCACTTGGAAGACCGACTTTACACACTGTATCATGTACCGCGTGCCATCCATCAGCACAATTCAAGGAATTCCCTGTAGATGGAAAAACGTAGCGGTTCTCTGGATGAACTCCAGCACTGCGACGAACTTCTTCACTGCAAAATATTTCCATCGCTTTAACGATATGTTGCAGAAATATAACTGGCACAGAATGACCACCTTTGCCTCTTTGATAGGCAATTTTCAGGCCTCGGATATGGTGTCTTTCTTGCTGTTCCAACTCATCAGCTGCTTCACGCGTCAGCCACTCATCGTTATAGGCTTCGTGCCATTGTTGAATCAACAGTCGAGCAGGTTCTCCCCCTCTGCGTCCATTGAATATTGTCAGTTGAGTGATAAGCAAGTCCCTCAATAGAAGGAAGTCCGACAAGGACAAAAAGGTGTAACTGTCACTTAGTCTAGCAATTTCTTTATCAATGTACGCATGGACACTGCTAACTTCTTCTTTAGTGGGCATGTTTTCTGGCTTTCTTAAAACTGTTTCCCTTCTTTCCTTTATAACTGCCCTTGCACGACCGAACATAGATCTTTCCTCGTGCTTAAAGCATATGATGAAGTCGTCTATCCTCTGAACCTCCTCTCTTTGTCCTTTACGCAGAAACCTACCAAAACAAAGATGCCATATTTTTTCCTGTTTTTATTGAATGTGTAATTGAATTTATTACACAAGAAAGTGACAAAAATGCTAACTTCAATGATTAACCCTTGCAATGGCTGCCTAGCCA
Source organism: Allolobophora icterica (assembly GCA_963556255.1). Taxonomy (NCBI): domain Eukaryota; kingdom Metazoa; phylum Annelida; class Clitellata; order Crassiclitellata; family Lumbricidae; genus Allolobophora; species Allolobophora icterica. The sequence goes on from OY744607.1 coordinate 63,215,660, forward strand.
ACGACATTTTCGGATAAAATAGTTAACCCAAATCACTTTATTTATATAAACATTGGATGTTAAATGACCTTAGTAAACTTTGGGGTTAAAAAGTGATAAAATTATGAGTCACGGTCACTGTAAATGTTTTAAAAATTGACAAGCATATGGTACCACAAATGAAAATAGTATTTTTCAAAGTAAAATGGTGCTACAAGTGCAAAATAAACGTTGTAGCAAAATGAAATGTCAATCAAATGAAAAAAAGGTTTTAGGCAATATATTTAAGTTTCACATTACTACTTGTGATGCACTTTTTAAATTTTAACTTCTTGCTGCATTTATCTATTGGATATCTCATTAATTACTTATAACCATAATCACAAATTTCTGACCCTCTCCCCCTAGGTGCGTGGCGTCATTTATGAACGGCCCCTTACTGCGCCTTACTATGTACAAACTGTATTATGTGCAGTGCAACACGTGTTAGTAAGTAAGTAGTTGCTGATTTTTTAGTTAACATTTTAGTTAGCAACTAAATATTTGTAGTTAAACTATGATTTTAACTAAACTGTTTATATTTAGTTAAACTTCATCCTTAACTAAAAAAATTAGTTTAACTAAAAGTTAGCAACTTTTTTGTTAACTATTGCCCATCACTGCATTTAAACTGTTTATTTTGAATAGGGCCACCTTGCAAATAATTAGAAATACAGAAGATATGCAGTTCTGTGCATATTCCTGATTCCAATGATCAGAAATGACTGGTAAATATCAAACAACGGATATTCCATTCGCTGTTAAGAACAAATGCTTAAGACTAACAGGATAAGATCAGAGGCCTAAAACCAAGACCAGTCGGAAGAGCAAGTCCAAAGGCTTAAGACAGAGAACAAGACAGGAATATTAAGAACAAGACCATCACCCCAAGGTTGGAGACCAATATCAAGATCGCCTTTTTCTGATGTTCATACTGTCTCAAAGACAAGTCTACGGTCTAGAGTAGCGGTTCTCAACCTTTTTTTAGTGCTGCCACCCCTTGATAATATTTCCAAAGTTGTGTATTGTGCTATGGCTGTACAATTAAGAGTTACAAAAATTAGTGTAAATTTAAAGCTCACACATTACTTCAGATTTAAAGAGAAAACATGAAGAAACTACGCTGACAGCTATTTTTAACAAATTTCTGAAGGTTCCAGCCGACCCCTGGCATATCGTAAGGCGACCCCCGTGGGGGTCGCGACCCACAGGTTGAGAACCGCTGGTCTAGATACTCCAACACTGATTTTAAGCAATCTAAAGATGTAACTAAAACGTAACTACAACAGAAATCCGCCTACCTCATCTGGATTCAGGTTATGAAGCTTGTGATTGCCTCTTTCAGGATGGCTGTGCCACAGGGTAACACATTGTTGACAGAAGTTCTTTGTACACCAATCACATGACTGTGTGGCAGTTTTATTTCCGCAAACCATGCAGTCGTTTCTTTCTTTTAGTTTTTCTTTTCCTAGGCCATGATGATGGCTTTCGTTTTGACCATTTTCACCAGTTTTTCTATTAGCATGTGAAGGCCCCAAAGCCACAGGCATACCACCATGACGTGCTTTCGATGCTGCCAACATCAGATGGCCACGTGACATATAAACCGGCTTTGTAACCTTTTGCATGGTGACGCCTGATCTGAAATATAACAGATCCTGTCACTATAATTAATACATATATAGACATATTCATCATCATCATCATCAGTTCCTGACACCATCCATTTGGCGGCGATGGGTATGAATAAATTGTCTTCATCGTTCTCGGTCATTTGTTAAGTCTATTTCCCCTCCTTAGTGTTAGTCCAAGACATATTGCTATGATATAATTTTATTCTTATTTGTGCTGTTGTGTATTTCCTAAGAACCGTATAAATTCGGTACAACTACAGACGGCTATATGAAAGGAGCTTCACATAATGAATGTTGCTTTCAGCAAACACAAAACTGAATTTTAGTTTTATTGGTTGAATACCACTTTAAAAACCTTGAATTTAAATCTTGCCTATAGGCCCCTATTATTCAAACCATTATACTAAGGACTTATTTTACGGTTCTCAATCTTTCACCATTAATTCTTCCACATTGATGCAGGCAGGCGCGGATCCAGAAGGTCTGACAGGGGGGGCCCAAAAAATATACAGAGGATGTACAACCAGAGGATGTACAACATATAACATTTGGGATCTCTTTTGGTCCGAAAAAGAAAAGTATCCTTTACGAAATAATTCCCCAACTTTTTGACTTTTCAAACCTCTGAAAAAGCTGATGACCTTTTTTTTTAGTCATTAGCTCAAATCCGTCGGAACTATTGCTTTACTACCCCCCCCTCGGAACTTGGACGGAAAAACTATGAAAATTTGGGGAGGCCACATCCTATGCTCAAGCGGCTGCAAAAAACCTCACTCGCTCCTATAAAACCTCTTTTCCGCACTGACATCCTTGAATTCAGCCCTAAATATCTCTATTACTACCCCCCCTCGGCTTCGGTCACACTATGACACTACATCACAGATCAAATCTATGTGTCTATGCGTCTATAATACACTCTGTCAATGGTCTACTTTTTCCTGGTGGGGGCGGGCCACGTCCTATGTAAATCTCATCTGGGGGGGGCATGGCCGGATTTGCCACCCCCCCTGGATCCGCCCCTGGATGCAGGTTATAAGGTATGACCACCTAACAATCATAGTGTCAGATGGAGGTCACCAAGCAGAAATTTATCAGAACTTTCAAGTAGTAATTAAGCATTAGAACCTTTATTTTTGGTTCCGGTCAGCTATTCCGGGGGTCCGCTATTAGAGGTCTGCGGGTACAGCACTTTTGCTACCCAACCCGTACCCGTAATACAGGACCGTTACCCGTACCCGTACCCAACCCGTAGTCAAAATTACTACCCGACTCGACCCGTACCCGCGGGTATACCCGTACCCGTAACGTACCCGCCACGTCATTAGCACGCCTTCCCAAAGTCTTAGTCGCAACCATGCTAATAGGGGTACAACTCAGTGTGATGTAATAATAAGAAATAGGCTGATGACGTTGATAGTGGCAGTGGTAGTAGTAGTAGTAGTAGTAGTAGTAGTAGTAGTAGTAGTAGTAGTAGGAGCAGCAGTAGCAGTAGCAGTAGCAGTAGCAGTAGCAGTAGCAGTAGCAGTAGCAGTGGCAGTAGTAGTAGTAGTAGTAGTAGTAGTAGTAGTAGTAGTAATAGTAGTAGTAGTAGTAGTAGTAGTAGTAGTAGTAGTAGTAGTAGTAGTAGTAGTAGTTGTTGTTGTTGTTGTTGTTGTTGTTGTTGTAATAGTAGTAATCAGTCAACTTATGGAACCCATCAAGTGCAATTGAGTAACAGGAAGAGGAAGAGGAAGAAAGAAGAAGAGAAAGAAAAAGAGGAAGAGGAGGAAGAGGAGCAGGAAGAGGAGGAAGAAGAAAGAAGAAGAAGAGTAAAAAGAACAGGAAGAGGAGGAGATCGAGAGGAGGAAGACGAGGAGGAAGAAAAGAGGAAGAGGAAGCAAGAAGAAGAAGAGTAAGAGGAAGAAGAAGAAGAAGAGGACGAGGAAGAAAGAAGAAGAGGAAGAGGAAGAAAGAAGAAGAAGAGGAAGAGGAAGAAGAAGAAGAAGAAGAAGAAGAAGAAGAGGACGAGGAAGAAAGAAGAAGAAGAAGAAGAGGAAGAAAGAAGAAGAAGAGGAAGAAGAAGAAGAGGAAGAAGAGGAAGAGGAAGAAAGAAGAAGAAGAGGAAGAGGAAGAAGAGGAAGAGGAAGAGGAAGAAATAAGAAGAGTAAGAGGAAGAAGAGGAAGAGGAAGAAAGAAGAAGAGTAATAGGAAGAGGAAGAAGAAGAGGAAGTGGAAATCGAAGAAGAGGAAGAGGAGGAGGAAGAGGAAGAGGAAGAAGAGGAAGAGGAATAGTAAGAGGAAATCGAAGTAGAAGAAGAGTAAGCGGAAGAGAAAGAAGAAGAAAAAGAAGAAAGAAGAAGAAGAGAAGAGGAAGAAGAAGAGGAGGAGGAAGAGGAAGAAGAGGAGGAGAAAGAGGAGGAGAAAGAGGAGGAAGGTCCCTTAAGCTAGAACTGAGGCAGCCACGTGTATGGTTAGCGACTTCATTTTCTTGGCCTCGACATTTGAGGGTGGATGGCCACCACTGGAGATCTCTCCATCCATCGCCGTCTCATCTATATTAAACAACTACGATTAAGAAAGGTATAGTATGGATTCGATGACAGAAAACCCGTTTATGAACCATCGTGTTGACCAACTCAATTTGCCACTGTCTGCCGTGTCTGTTCGAGATTCAGGGCTCACAATCAAACGATTAACCGATGAGCTTATTAGTGTGATGTACGTTAACTTCATTACTTACTTTATCTGACGCAGCTTTGTCATCCGCTATAATTTGATGTCAGAAAACACAGAATCAATTATATTATCGTCTAACTTTTAAAATATCGAACACGTACTGTGCGCACGCTTAAATTGTTGACGTATCATTTAAACTTTGGTAAGCAAACCGTAGGCCTACCCGTAGGCTGTGGATTCAGTGTGGAATGAACTCCAAATATGGGTAAATTATATAGAAGACTTAGGAGTCCATGGCTGTGGCGGCTTATGGCCAAGTCGGTCCTGCCATTAATCATCTCTCCAGCCTGCATTATCTGTCCCACCGACACCCAAGTCAGCAGCTGCACTTGTCAGAACTTCAGAAGTTGAGAATCTCCATCTGGTAGATGTGATTCGATACATCTAAAGGCAGCCGAGCTTATCACGGCTGTTTGCAGCAAAATACCGCTAATTGAACAGTTTAAACATTTCTCAGAAGTTAAGGGATGCCATATATGAAATATATCTAGCTTGGGCTGTATCAACCTGTTGTAAGGAAAACAAGACTGCCAGAATCACGGGCTCCAGCTCAGCGACCTTTGACCCTGTTCTTGCCGGACTGGAAACCAGATCAGACATGTGTAAAAGCACTGCGACTGGAGATAAGTACGGAAGCCCATGGGTGACATGCGATTTTTTTTATTTATCTAGTGCGCACTAGATATTATCTAGTGCGCACTAGATACTTTCTAGTGCGCACTAGATACTATCTAGTGCGCACTAGATAATATCTAGTGCGCACTAGAAAACTATCTAGTGCGCACTAGATAATTATCTAGTGCGCACTAGATAATATCTAGTGCGCACTAGATAACTATCTAGTGCGCACTAGATAAAATCTTTGCAATATGGCCGACGTAAATAAACATAGGTTTATTATATCTATGTAATTAAAAGCCGAGAATAAGAGCCTTACGTAAAAATCGTGGAAGAGTTTGAAATAGTGGAGCAGTTTTGTCATTAAGAGGCATATCGCCAGAAATAACACGAAAGTTCAGTGATTTATTCTGCATCATGCTATTAATAGCGTTAGTTTGTTTGTAAATACTCTGGTATCGAAACCGTAAGCTCGTGATTTCTACGGCTGCATATGATCTGCTTTCCGCGATTTGGCTTTCGTTACAATACAGGCGCTCGGTTAAATTAAAGTCCATAGGAAGGATGGTCGATAGTGCAATGGTTAGTGTTCTGGACTGTGATTTGAGAGGCCGGGGTTCAAATCCCAGCCATAGCAGAAATTTGGTTCTAGATTTCTGCTCCATCTGCGCTCCCTAGCGCACTCAGCTATAAGTACACGGAGGAAGAAGAAGAAGAAGAAGAAGAAGAAGAAGAAGAAGAAGAAGAAGAAGAGGAAGAGGAAGAGGAAGAGGAAGAGGAAGAGGAAGAGGAAGAGGAAGAGGAAGAGGAAGAGGAAGAGGAGGAAGAAGGAGAAGAAGGAGAAGAAGGAGAAGAAGGAGAAGGAGGAGAAGAGGAAGAGGAAGAAGGAGAAGAAGGAGAAGAAGGAGAAGAGGAGGAGGAGGAGGAAGAGGAGGAAGAAGAAGAAGAGGAAGAGGAAGAGGAGGAGGAGAAGAGGAGGAGGAGGAGGAGGAGATATAATATGAGGGCGGCTGGCCAGTCCTCTCCCTCGCCGTTTCATCTTCCCAGATTACACTGTCTGTGGGAAGATGAAACGGCGAGAGAGAGGACTGGCCAGCCGCCCTCATATGCCAAGGCTAAGAAAATGAAGTCGCTAACACTTCATGCCCATGGCTGCTTTAGGACTAGCTTAAGGGACTGCTGTTCTTCTTTTTCTTCTTTTTCTTCTTCTTCCTCTTCTTCTTCTTACTCTTCTTCTTCTTCCTCTTCTTCCTGTTCCTCTTCTTCCTCTTCCTCTCCTCCTCCTCCTCGTCCTCCTCGTCCTCCTCCATCATCTAGTTCTATAGGAAGGAATGGTTCGGTTCCAAGTCAATATCCAAGAGTCAGGCAGGTACTGCCCAATACAAGCAATATAAGTTATTAGTTAATGACAGTGCTATGCATAGGTGTAGACTCTGGGGGGCAGCCGGGGCACGTGCCCCCCCCCCAATAATTTAGATGGACTGTACACCCAATGCAACAAGTGTAGAATGAATAACCAAATCCCCCCAATATTTTGGACAACTTTATACCAGTGATGCTATGCATAGACACATTGAAATGACACAGGAGTATACTTGTTTTGTTTCAATGTTGTTGTCATTTTCAGAGATAGGTATTGAAATGTTGTCAGTGATATCAATGATGATGAAATGCAGATTTTTTTTAACAGTCATGTTGTAATTGAGCAAGGCTGATAGCTAAGAAAATTAACTGAAACGGCTGATAAGCAATGCTTTCCTTTGCAGATAGCACATAAGTTTGTGAATGAAAGAGAAATAAAAATTGATTGATTGATTGATTGATTGATTGATTGATTGATTGATTGATTGATTGATCTACATACATAAGAAATTAATGTATAATGCTTAACATTGTACTTCAAATGTAAGATCTGCTATGTTCTTGTTACCTTAGCACAGTAGGACCTACTACAATTTTTGAATGTTGACAGTAATTTTACTTTCTTCGTTTACCTTAGGATATCAGGTGAACTGTCACAGTTCACTACTGGATTGGGAGAGTTCTGGACCTTGTTCGTGGCTTACCCTGGTATCCTAAAACATATCTTCCTGGTCAATGACGTCTTGATGTCATTTCAACGGCTCAGGCAGTCGCACTCCATCGATTGGGCTGAGCAAGATAGTCACAGACGAAGACAGAAAGAAGATGCTATTTATAAATTTGAGACGTTTCTGTAGAACTGTAAGAGTGAGTAAAATTGGGTCAATTTAATATGGCAGTAATTATGATTGAAAATGAGGTAACTGTGATTAGCAACTTTTACTGTGCCGGTGTGTAATGCAAAAGGCACACCAAAACCAAGCCATAATCAGGGGGCCCGTAGGCTAATGGATAACACACTGGCGTGAAGAGCAGTAGGTACCAAGATCGAATCCCGTAGACCCCGTAAGGTTTATTCAGCCTTCCACTCGCTAGGTGGAGGCGGTGGTTAAATGAATAGTAGGCCGTGATTGGCGCCTTGGTGGCTGCCGTATAAACAGTTATATTCGACTCCTGTAAAACTGTTACCATGTGCTTCTACTGTATACATGTATGTAAGGCGCCCTGGGTGGCTGCCGTTTCTACTATATGTGTTCACTGTACAGCGCAGTGTGGTTAGCAGGCGCTTGAATAAAGAAAAGATTATTATTATTACTATTATTATATTCAGAAGATCAGTTCGTAAGACAGATAGGCAGTCTATGGTGGATAAGCAGTTTGAAAGTGGTAAGTTTTAAGTTGTGAACGAAAGAAACAAGCGACTGAGCAGTGTGCACAGACACAGGGAGAAAGTTCCAAAAGTAGATCCAACAACTGAAAAAGCTCGTTCACCAAGAAACGTCCTTGATTTAGGTACAACCAGACAAAGATAATCAGATGAGCTCGTTGATTAATGATAAGTCTGGGGAATAAGAACTTATTTCAAGTATCGTGGCTGGCCAGAATTCAAAGTTTTATAAACTCGGAGCCCCAATTTTAAACTAATTTTTTTCCTGAAGAAAAAGCCAATACAAAAGATTTCAGCATAGTGGTTATATGTTCATACTTGGTGTATTTAGACTGAACCACTGAACCTCATCAAAGACAGCATGACATGTTTGTTTGTTTGTTTGTTTGTTTGTTTGTGTGTGTGTGTGTGTGTGTGTGTGTGTGTGTGTGTGTGTGTGTGTGTGTGTGTGTGTGTGTGTGTCACATTCCATAAAAATCTTCATGTAACTTATTTTATTTTTCAGGTGGCACTAACTGCATCGCGTTAAGTCAAGTCTTGGCATTCTGGACCGGTTCTGAAGCTGAACCCCTAATCGGCTTTGGAATTACTGCCCTGATGATGAATGATAGTCAGTCGTCATTAAATAAGCCACTGTTGGTGGACTTTTACGACGATGTTGGTCGTCTTCCTTATGCAAGCACTTATTCTTTGTGTCTGTGGTTGCCAGTTAATGTAACTGAAGTTGATTTCCAGGCTCTACTCTTGCGCTCTCTAACAGCTTTGGAAAGGTGTGAAAGCTGTTTTGAATTTCGTCAAACTATTTTAAGCATCCCATATTGGTTGTTTATAATACGTCACCCTACAGAGCAAAACGTTGGACGCTTCTCCAGGATTTGCCACTGGTTAGAGTTCTTTACAATAGACTGTTGGCTGCTGTATTACTGGAAGTGCTAATGTTCTAGCTAACATGATGAGATTTAAGAGACATCTGTTTCTGGTGTTAAAGACATTACTGTGTGTAGTGTTAAAAATATGAATGGAGCTGAATACGAGTTCATTGTTATGGCATTCTTTTAAAACATACACAGTTACAATTGCAATAAATTAACTTCAGTCCTTAAATTCAGTGCCGGATTAAAACATGAGCCAACTAAGCCATGGTTTAGGTCCCCACAAGTTCCACAAAATCCAGAGCAAATTCCTAAGTGAGTATAATTTTAAATAATCCTAGTACAATAATACGCCTACAGTAGTACTAGTAACATACAGAGTTCTGTAACGTGCAAGTTGTGCAACCTAAATTAATAAAATAATTTTTAAATAATTATTATAAAATGCTTATAAAATGATAAAATGATTAGTTAATTATTATTTAGTCTATATTTCATTAGAAAAATCATAGCTTGTATTGTATTGTATTGTATCTAGAAATTTATAAAGCGCCTCTCGCAGAATAACTATTCAGAGGCGCTCTCAGCACAGAAGCCCCGGGGAAACAGAAATGCCTTTAGGGAACGCGAGACCGATAAGGAAAAGCCAGTCATTAGTTTGGCCCTGAGCAGAGGGGAAGGTCATTCCAGATCGTGGGACCCACTACAGCAAACGCCCTTTTATATTCTAATATAAGCCCTTTATATATTTTTTTCTATTGTAAGTATTTTATAATAAGCTTGTACGTTTAGAACTTTGTCTTCGGATAGGGCCTACCTGTAGACCTACTTTGGTAATTGGCTTAGCTTTAGGGTTAGGGGTTAGGGCCCCTGTATGTTTTAACCCGACTCTTGGCTTAGGGCCCCGGAAGTCTTAATCGGGCCCTATACAGCAGAAGCATTTTGGAAATTTCATACGGGAAAATCCATTGACTCTCTTATTCATAACGCAGTAGCAGGGGCGTAACTTTGGTCCAAAAAGTGGGGGGTACTAATTTCTTACATAGACGAAGCAAGGCGGAGACGGCGATCTCTGGGAAGGCACAATAATAAAATATTGGCATTGTTCAAAAAGTGGGAGGTGCGGTACCCCAGTCCCAAGAGTGGGGGGTACGGGTACCCCTCGTACTTCGACAAATTACGCCTATGCGCAGCAGCACTGTTCAAAAACATCTTCGTCATTTGGTACAAGACGACACACTGTAGCTGCTTCAAAGCTGACTTCTATGTCCCCTGTAGTGACGTGAAGCAAGTAGTGATGCAAAGTTGCCGACTCGGGCGTGAAGAAGAGGATGTCTGGTCGACCGAAAGGCACATTTGCATTTCGTGAGGGCCGAATATGATGTGAATTTCAAACCGCCTTCACTTGATCTAGTTCATCCTGGCGAAAATACATAAAGTGACAGTTTATTGAACACAAATGAACTTGATTGAGGAGTAGGTAAATTTTCGGCGTGATGCAGCCGAGATTACTGTGAGAAATTGTGATTTACAGGTTGCTTTTCTCAGCCGGAGCACAATAAAAATAATGGCGATCTCATTCTTTCTTTCCTTTTTGGTAATTCCAAATGTGATCCCTGCTCATGCCTGTGTTCCCTGCACATGTCTGTAGCCTACTCCAAAGCTGCTGGCGCTGTACCGGTGGACTTCGCCCAGCTGTAGCTGCAGGGAACAGTAACTGTTATGCTAGTGATTCATATACCAGCTATGCCTCTACGTCTGCAGTGAGTCCATATAATACAGTCAGCCCGCTCATTTATGTTCATTTAGGTTAGAACCATTGATAGCTTATTTGTAATAAAAGTTAGTTTTCGTTACTTACTTAGTCTTCGCGATTACCCGTCGGCCATATTGCAGATTTTATCTAGTGCGCACTAGATAGTATCTAGTGCGCACTAGATAGTATCTAGTGCGCACTAGATAGTTATCTAGTGCGCACTAGATAGTTTCTAGTGCGCACTAGATCGTATCTAGTGCGCACTAGATCGTATCTAGTGCGCACTAGATCTTATCTAGTGCGCACTAGATAGTATCTAGTGCGCACTAGATAGTATCTAGTGCGCACTAGATAAATAAAAAAAATCGCATGTCACCCATGGGCTTCCGTAGTTCTTTGTAACTGTAATTTGAACATCTATTAATAAATGCCAAGCTCACGAAGGTCCACGGACAGACGGTCAACACAGGCATATGGTATGTGTGGATACGTGGCAGAGGCAGAGGCAGAGGTCTTCCTCCATTCCACTTCCTCCTCCTCCTCCTCTTCCTCCTCGTCCTCTTCCTCTGCCTCTGCCTCTTCATCTTCCTACAGGACTAGACACTAGACTACAAGCTAACGCTGTACAGAGTAGATATATATATATGTTTGATCTGGTATATATATGTGTGTGTGGAAGTGGACCTATGGCTATATATATATATATATATATATATATATATATCCACAGGTCTGTAGTAGTACTTAGATTTAGGATATGCCAGTTAACCTATAGTGAGTCTTTGCCTGTGCAAGATTCACTATTAGGCCCTATATGTAACGGTAACTACAAAACTTGCCTTTTGTACGGGTAAAAACCGGGTGTTCTGGGAAGTCAACTCCACGAGTCATTTGGTCACAGGAAAAATCAATTCCACAAGTCAGTTGGTCCTAAATAGAATCAACTTCACAAGTCATTTAGGCCTATAAAGAATCAAATTAACCAGTCGTATAAACAATAAACTCCCCCATTCAATCTGCCCTAGGAAGAATGAACTCCACAAGTCGTTTGGTCCCAGGAAGAATCACCTTTACTCGGTGCTTTTTTTTCTAGACAAAAAGGTTATTGAACAATAGCAATAATTATGGAAGGGCTAAAATCCCGAGAAAAACGGGATTTTTTGGAGATGGGATGGTCTCAGTAAACGCTGAAAACAATTCACAGCAATGAAATTAAATTAAAATAACTAAATTATTGTTTTTATTTTAAAATATACTAATTACTTTTAAGTAGGTGAAAAAGGTTCATCAGGAAACTGGGAAAAGATCTTGGCCAAGAGCTAAACGAATAGCGACGATCTGTTGCAACTCATCGAGAACTGATTAGCGACACTCGGCAACCTCCAAAGAAACGAAGTCGTTGCCAAATTTTTCCCAGACAGTCGGACAAAGAGCCATTGCCGTGTGTAAGGCATGCCATAAGAATGAGTACACTGTCCACTGTCAGATGTTCTGTCAGACATGTCTTTCTGATGATCGTTGAAATAAATGTTGCTGTTTAACGACACTTGTAGTAACGAAGACCATTAGCGTCGGAGGCAGTGAACAACCGCGAGTACTCAACGTTTATATTGCGACCGAGCCACCCGCAGATCCGAGAAATTAATCTCTGATAAACCGACCGACCGGGAATCGAACCCGGGTCGCCGGCGTGGCGTGCGGGCTACCAACCCACTCGGCCACTCAGGATCTCTGATTATCGTTGAAATGCCTTCCTAGGCTCCTAGCAGTCTCCTGTTTTCATTCTAGTGTCATTTCATTGCAGCGAAGGCGCTATGCATTAGTATTACAAGCCTATGTTTGTATGTGACGTCATGACATCATGACGTGACGTCATGCCATTTCGTTATCTGACGACATGTCATGATATCATTCCTAGGCTCCTAGCATCCCCTATGTTCAGTATAGTGTCATTTCATTGTATTGATGGCACTATACATTAGTCTTGAGAACAGTATTAGTTTGTACGTGGCATCATGAAATCATGACGTGACGTCATGCAATGACTTCAGATGACGTCATATCATGATGTAATTCCTGGGTTTTGAATAGTCTCTGTTCATTCTAGTGTAATTTCATTGTATTGATGGTGCTATACATTAGTGTATGAATAGCACTAAAGCATTAAATGTTGTATGTGGAGTCAAGACATCATGTCGTGACGTCATGCCATGACGTTATCTGACGTCATGTTATAATGTCATTCCTAGGCTCCTAGTAGTCTATGTTCATTCTGGTGTCACTTCATTCTATTGATGGCACTATATATTAGTGTAAGATCTGTATTACAGGACTGTGTTTGTATGTGGCATCATGAAATCATGACATGACATCATGCCATGACGTCAGATGATGTCAGGTCATGAGGAAGTTCAACAAGTAATGACATTTCAGTGAATATTACTGATGATAATCACCTTCTCATGCAATCTACGTGCTTATTTTATTGGAATTACATGATAATTACTATGGGGTCAAAATTGACCCCACGACCTTAGTTGTGTAGTTTTATTCCGCCCGACGAAGGGTTAATCGGCGGCACACCTAAGTTTGTTCATATAAATATATCCAAGTTCATGTGGGGAATCTGATCGGGTACCTATGCAAAAGCACATTGAGTTTGAGATTTTTTTTTCATGCGCAATTTATCATGCGCAATTTTTTAGCAGGCTCTGTTGCATCTTCTTGACCTGGTCGCGAATTTCTCCGCTCTGCCACGCCAGGCGATTTGTTTCTTCTACTGGCCCAAACTTACACGGTTGAGCACAGTCGTTTTACTGTGGACGATGCATCCTGTTAGAATAAGTTGTCTAACAACCTGTGACGTAAATTCCTCAGCCGCTGTTTGCCTATTTAAGCAAGCGCCTGACCATTCTCTTTGATCGTTGTTTCATTGTGCTAGGTTGGGAGCGCCTCTGATGGGTGTCTATGGTGAACGGACAAAATCCCCCGGACAAAATCCCCCCGTACAAAAGCCCCCCAGGTGAGGCATGCATGCATTGCATGTATGTATTGTATGTATGCATGCATGTATTGTATGTATGCATGCATGTATGTATGTATTCTATGTATGCATATTATGCATGAATGTATGTATGCATGTATGTATGCATGCACGCACGTATGTATGTATGTATGTATGTATGTATGTATATATGTATGTATGTATGTATGTATGTATGTATGTATGTATGTATGTATGTATGTATGTATGTATGTATGTATGTATGTATGTATGTATGTATGTATGCATACATGTATGCATACATGTATGCATGCAAGTATGCCTGTATGTATGCATGCATGTACGCCTGTGTGTATGTATGTATGAAGGCTACACGACATTCACAAGTCTTAACTTTATAAATAAGTGATACTAACAAGAAGTGTTAACTTTAGAACTGAGTGACACTAACAAGGCTTATGGTTTATACCTGAAAGACATTAACAAGTCCTTAGACCAGTGGTTCCCAAACTATGGTCCGCAGACCGGTGCCGGTCTGCGAGCCCTCAGTTGCCGGTCCGCCAAGTGAGTCAAGAAACTGGACAAAAAAGATGCTAGACGTTTTCTAGATTGGGTATCACTTCAAACTATTTTCAAGAAACAAGATTGTCTCGCAATTAAAACATATTTTTCATATAAATTAAGATTTGCTCTGGGAATTAATGTATTTCAGCTATTGTAATCTAAAATTGCCGAGGAGTTAGGCCTAGTTATTCAACGAATTGCTAACAGATCAAATAGAAGTTGTTATTCGTCATTACTATAGGCCTAAATTTTGATCGTATACGATTTTCAGTTTTTGACCAGCAATTATTAGAAACCGTATGTGACGTATCTCTTTCATCACTGATTCTGTCAATAAAAATAAACACATCTGCTGTTAGATTCGATATTGTCAGTTTAATATAGGTCCCCTATTATAAATTTGAAATCATAGCAATTAATAGTACCACATACACCCCGAAGACGAGGACGGCAATCTCCAAGCTTAAATACACACTTCTGTTAAGTAGTCTTTCAGAGCCTGAGGGATTTTCATAGCTCGGGCGTTAAAGAAAATACTAAAAAGCACTAGTGTGTTTTATTTAGAAATTTAAAAAATGCAACTTTTTATTCATATCCGATCATTAAGCAGTGTTTAATCTAGTCCCCCTCTGCTGGGAGGGAATTGAAGGTTGACGGGGGGGGGTGGCGATATATAAAATATACATGAGAGGCCGAAAAATTTTCATACGACAAATTTCTTTTCATCAACAAATTTTTCATACCTTATCAAACCTCTCGAAAACTTTCTGACCTTTTTTTAGTCATTCGCTCTGATAAACCTCGTTCCCACACCCAAAATCGACGATAAACTCAGATACCTCCGCTACTACCCCCCTCGGCCTTCGATTCCCGAACTCCACCACAAATCCTAAATATCTCTTTTACTACCCCCCCTCTTGACTTTCGGCTCGACTCTCTTTACTACCCCCTTGGCTTCCCAGACCCTATAACAACACTGCGTCAAAAAATATTACTACTTTTTTTCTCAGGCGGGAGCTATCCTGGGGGATTACCCCCCCCCCCGCCCGGGAAGATGGCTAGATTAAACACTGTCATTAAGCTACAAAGCATTCAGTTGAAATTTAGGACTGAATTAGATACCCACGCGGCCATTAAAAAAGATTTACTTTTTGACCCAATTTATAGATAAAAGTAATGAATAAATTTGGTACCGGTCCTGCTGCAATGGGAAAACTCCTGCTGGTCCGTCGTACTAAAAGTAAATTCTTGCCGGTCCGTCACACTGAGAAGTTTGGGAACCGCTGCCTTAGACTACCCCCTAACGACACTAACAAGCTGACCCAACGAACACAAACTTGGCAAATAATGTTCATCAATTACATGTTGATATTGCACAGAGGGGGATTTTGTCCGGGAGGATTATGTCCTAGCCTAAATCGGGAGGCTTTTGTCCCGGCGGCTTTTGTACGGGGTTTAAGTCCGGGGGGCTTTTGTCCTACACTCGTCTCTATAGTGGTGCAATAAAAATTTGCAATTACAATTACTTAACATATGTAGACGAGGAGTTCGCACGATTTGATCATTCTTATTACTGAATTGAGAATTTAAAAAAAATAGAAACCCATATTTGCATGGAGCAAACAGTGCCAGATAAGTCATTCTTGACTTCGATAGGGCCATTTTAAAAGTGTTCATCATATCACTTGGTAGCCGCAAGACGTATTCAAGAGGCTTGACCTGGTATCCATTTCACCCCTCCCCGCCGATCGATTACGAAATGTCAGTGAACTGTTACGGCCCTAATTAGCACCTGAAGCGGCTTGCGTATCTGTGAAGGCCTGCAGTAGTCACAATGCTCCTCACTCTCGCCTACGCATTCTTAATACCTCCTTGTTTGTGATAAGAATTGAATTGAAAGTGTGCTGCAACATATTAGACACCTGAATCATCGTAATAAGCAAGCGGTACTCGATTCTTGGCTGTTAAAGCAAGATAATTTTTAAAAGAATATACAGAATTGTCGTCTTATTAAGTTAATAGACAATAATCAGAACAAAACAATCCTTCATACGAGATCCATTCCAATACTTCCCTAGCTGTGATGCCTCCATTGTCGAATTGCGAATCGTCTTGGTGGCATCCATTTCTGCCTTGCATGTACCTAATTAAATTCAGTGCACACACGAATCTATATAATTGCTTCTGTTTTATTAGTAGGATATCAGGAGCTTTGAATTTAGTACTATAACCAAATGTAGCCTAAGAATTTGATGGAGAACTTATTAAAAAGTACCAAATTCGGGCAATTAAGTACCATCAATGTGGCTTTAAAAAACGAAATGAATACAATGTGATTGATGTTTTATCAGTTTAAAACTTTAATAAACTGCAATAGTGTAACGATACTAACATTGAAATTCCTAAAAGCCAGTAATACGCCATTAGCAGCTTTTTGGGGTTCTAGGACAACAATCCGCTGGACAATAACCCCCGGGAAATAATGTAATTATGCATTTATAAAGAGCCTCTCGCAGTACAACTGTACAACCTAATCAGAAGCACTCCCAGTGCGAAGGGCCTCGAGATAAAAGAAAAGTCTTAAGACAGCGAGAAGTGGCAGAAACGCTTCCAGTTCAGATCTGAGAACGAGTCTGAGAAGGAAGATCATTCCAAAGGGACGGGCCAGCAGATGCGTAGGCGCGGTGTTGAGCCATAGAAGTCCGGGTCCGAGGGACCAAGAGGTCATGGCGGTTTAAAGAACGGAGAGGACGGCCAGAGGCAGACGACAGAGGTCGACAGATAATATCACAGAGATAACGGGGAGCTTTGCTCTGGAACGCTCGAGAAGTAAGGAAAAGAATTTTAAACTGGATAGGCGCTGTCAGTGGAAGCCAATGCAACTGCTCAGACATAAAAGTCGAGATATGAGAGTAGCGTGGAAGGCGGGCATTCAGGCGAGCAGCTGCCTTCAACACCGATTGGAGTGGAAAGATACGAGATTTCGGTAAACCAACAAGTAAAGAATTACATTAATCAATGCGTGAGCAAATAAAGGCATGCACCATGGAGGCGAAAGTGGAGGAAGGAACAGAACGCCGGCCAACACGAAGACGTCTTAAATGATAAAAACTAGACCGAGAGAGGCTTGAGATGTGGTTAGCAAACGATAGAGTACCGTCAAATAACCCTAGACAATAACTGTTTGAAAATAACCTCCAGTCACTAACGATAATGGATAAAAACCTTCCTAGTCAATGACTCCATATTAAACTATATATATATATAAAAATATATATATATATATATATATATACATATATATATTAAACTTTATATATATAGTAAACTATATTATATTAAAAGCATATATATTATTTACAGCGTGCTTAGACCAAAACGAAGTCCCTATTAAACTACACATAAAGCATCAAGTTACAAATAGTAGCCTACTAGAATTAGTGAGCGTACATCAAAGCAACACAGTACCCGTGGAATTTTCTTGTCTATTGTTGTAAATAATTAAGACGTTTGGTCTACTCTCTATACTATAGGTCTACTTGACACGGATCGCTTTTCAACGATAAACTTCCTAATCATGCCTGGGTGGTTGAGAGAACAATGAGGCTGGAGTTGATAAAAGCATAACATGTTGACATTAATTCGGGTTTATTTCGAATCTACGTATGTCCACCAAGCTTAATTACCATTTCATTAGCCCATATGTCGAACTGATAACTTCTTGGCTTTGGTGCCCATATCGATATTTGATTATGTTAACCGTCGCTGTACGTCTTGCTAAGTAAATAGACACATATTTGTGTAAGCGTGAGCCTGCTATGCAGATTTTATAAATTTTGGAAAATTGTTCTAGGTTATCTAGGATATGCTTGAGTGTTCTCTATTAGTAAAGTTCGCTTGTTGACGGAATACGAACTCCGCCACTGTTTGCACTCTGACAGTGCCAGTCCCAAGACTGGATATAGGAGGATGGCTACGCTACTGATCTATGTTATCACACAGTGTCGTTAAACAGGAACTACTACGACGGAATACTAGTCTGACATTATCAATTTTCTGAGTAGGTTTTGTAGTTGATTCTAGACTTTGTGTTCTAAAATTGCAATTGGTTCGACATTGATTTTGGTAAGTGTCTTAAGCCTTATTAGAATCATGTCTGTGTTACCGATGTCTGCAAATTATTAATTACAATTTACTGTTACTACTGATCACAGGTTCATAGCTTCACGGTTGCTTGTTACTTTGCGCTCGTGAATAGGTTGTGCCCTGCGCTTGACCGTCGAGTGGCGCTTTAGAAGTTTGGAGATTACGATTTCGATTGCGCATAATCATGATATTTCAATCTGCCTGACTGAAACTGCAAAACACGCCAAAGATTAGTACAGATTAGGCCTAGGCCTACCTGATGAACTTTCCCAGTTCATTTAAGCATAATTAAATTTCATTTTTTGCGGCATGTAATAAGCAGCCTTTAAGCTATGAATGTGTGATCAGAAGTAACAGTAATTGTATTTTCTAATTTCGCAGTTTTGTCCAACTGGAAAGTTAGACTAATTAAATAAAAACTGCGTTTTGACAAGGAATAGGCAGTAGCCTAGTTAATAGAATGCTTTCAGGCAAGGTAAGCCTTTGGCTTCATTTCACGTTCTTTGGCACTTAATGTGAGCTAGATGCTAACTCACATGCTAAAACTGGATGTCTCACGTTCATCCTCTCGCTTTAACTGATTCTCTCTCTAACGCCCATTAGCTTACGTACTAACGCGTTTGCTCATTCCGTCGCTCACTGACGCATTTACTTTAGTAAGCATCGTCGCCCGTAACTACGTGGTAGCTTAGAACGTTTCTATCTAAGGTCACATTATCATGCGCGCATGCGTTGTGTAGCTCCGCCCGTAGACCAATAGCGATGAAGGGTTGTAAAATTTGACGAGCGTTGCCTTCGAGGACGAGAATAATAACTTACGCAGAATTAGTTTAAATTTCTCTCAGTCATTTCAGCAATCTGGAAGACCAAATGAATGCACTTAGATAGGTAATAGATCAATAAATCACAAGAGAAGCTTCCTGTACATATGATAATCGCTAGTTTGAAAAATATTTAGCAAATTAGAGCGTGGTTACTTTATGCTGGATAAGTATAGGACATATAATAATAGGTCGGATTTCTAACGTTAATTTCTCATAGATGGAAAACACAAATATAAAACTTTCTTGCAAACTAACTCATTTTAGTGTCTTTAACCAAAACCAAACATTACTTTTTATTGGAATTGTTGGAGGAAAGAGAAATTTGAACTTACATTTAATGTCCTCTCAAGTATGAGCAGATAAAATACGTGAGGACCATGGTAATGTAATAGTATAGTAAAAGGGTAGCCAAACGTTGTGATATAATAATAATAATAATAATAATAATAATAATAATAATAATAATAATAATAATAATAATAATAATAATAATAATAATAATAATAATAATAATAATAATAATAATAATAATAATAATAATCAATCAATCAATCAATCAATCAATTTTTATTGCAACGATATTACATACATCAGTTCAACATTATGTTACAAGAAAACGTTGACAAAGGGAAGGCCCAAAAGGGATGGAAATCCCGCTAATAGGGACACCCAATTTGTAAGTTAATTACGTTGAAGATAGAGGTTCGATTGAGAGACACAGTGATAAGCTTAACTAAGTGATTAAACAGAGGTATTCATAAGCATACAAAAATAGTGCACAGTGATTTGATTATGAACATTATAGTCTTAGATTAACAGTTGCAAGACGGCATGTCATCCAGTTTAAATCAGTTCATAAATTGTCATTAATTAATCCATCCGTTAATTGAGAACGCAATAGTTTTTTTAAAAAGATGAAGATTTGGTACCAGTTTAATATTTGTGGGAACACAACTCCAGATCAGAGGACCATTGTATTTAGTTGAGAAACGGCGAATATTTGATCTAGCAAAAATAGTGCGATAGGATTTTGCTGCTCTGGTATTATGAAAGTGATAGTCAGCACCAATAATAATAATAATAATAATAATAATAATAATAATAATAATAATAATAATAATAATAATAATAATAATAATAATAATAATAATAATAATAATAATAATAATAATAATAATAATAATAATAATAATAATAATAATAATAATAATAATAATAATAATAATAATAATAATAATAATAATAATAATAATAATAATAATAATAATAATATAAACATCTTTCAACTAGTAATTATTTACAACCCCTTTCCAAATCTATGGTCAAATCCTGGCGTCGCCCTCACTGTCTTGGGCTTACCCCGTGGAATATTCCATGTGGCCTTCTCGGCGGTCATCCAACGTGACTCCGGTATTGTTCCTTCAGTAATAGTTCTCAGTAGGCCTACGTTTACCGAATACTTTTTAAGGAGCGTCTGCCTTATTAATTACAGTTCTATTGTAGGCCCTATTATAAAACTGCAATTAATAAGGTTCTCCTTAAAACGTTCAGAAGCGCACATTGAAACCGGGCAAACATTAAAAGTCAAAGGTGGAGTAGAAGAGGTGAGCTTTCAGTTTAGAACGAAAAACAATCTCTCGGTACAACAATCAATCGTTATTCGTATAATCTAGTCTAGCACAATTATTTCTCAAGCGCCGTTATAAAAACGCACAAAGGATCAATCGAAACGGTGAAACCGTAGTGAAAGACAAATCGTGAAGTCGTTCAAGCCTCCTACCCGTCAGGCCTGCGTTAAAGGGGTGCCAGGGGTGCTGCAGCGCCCGGGCACACAGTTTCGAGGGACCCGCATTTTCATAAGTACATTAATTTTTTTTATTGCACTTGTAATTGGGCCCCACTCTGATGGCTATGTTATAGGTATCACAGCACCCGGGCCCACATTAGCCTTAATGCGGCCATGATACCCGCTGTAACCTCTTGTAATTAGCATTAGATTCTGCCACTCATCGTCAACCAGGAAACACTACAAGCAACGAAATGATGACATCAACAGCGAAAACGACAACGATGATGATTGCAGTTGTATGATGGCCTTAATCGTGATCTGACGTATGCCTAATAAGTTGCGGGTAATTTACATCGGGCTCTGCCAAAACTCGTCAGATCCAAATTAGCGTTTGACGCACTTTCTATTTAATGAAGCCTAATTGGGACGGGCAATAATTACGAAAATTAGATGAACAAGTTTGATACCTGCTGCTTGTGATTGACGATCCTGTTTCGAAGAAGCGAACGAGTAGGCCTAGTAATCATGAATTCCTATTTCTGAGCGAAAGTCACGTTTCGAAAGTCCAAGCATGATAAGGTGCTTAACATTTTGAAACCGTTGCATTATTAGGCAGTAATTTCACTGGTTCGGGTAGGGAGCGCCACTGGCGATTTTTTCTCTTGCAGTGGCGCTTTATAAATGTCAGATTACAATTACAATTATAATTGCATTTAATTGTACTGTAGGTCACCGGGAGCTCAAGGATTGACGGACTAACTGCTGCCTTTATTGAAGAGCGATATGCCAAGAGTCCGGAATTTCCTGACCTTCCACCTCTGACCCTGGTCGAAGTCAGTTGCAACAGTACAAGCGTTGCTAGCAGTGATGGCGAAGCGGCTGATAACGAAAACCACGAAATGCAGTTTCAGCAACAAGTGAGTAAAACGATGACTATGACACAACGACGACGACGACGACGTTGTTGTTGCGCTTTTCAGTGATGATGATGACGACGACGACGACGACGACGACGATGATGATGATGATGATGATGATGATGATGATGATGATGATGATGATGATGATGATGATGATGATGACGGCCATAATAAAGATGAGGACTGCATGGCTGCTGCTACATTATTGCTATTGTCGTCTGCACTGTTGTTGCTGGTGAAAATGTTGTTATTGAGTATAATGATGATGTTGCTGATGATGATGAGAATGATGCCATTGTTTATGATGTTGTCGTTCTTAATGATGATGATGATGATGATGATGTTGCTGTCTTTTATGATGATGCTGTTGACGATGATGATGTTGTTGTCTATGATGATTACGACGATGTTGTTGTTGAGGATGTTGTTTTTAATGCTAATGATGATAATGTCAAATGATGATGATGATGACCATGACGACGAAAATGATGATGATGATGAAATTGTATTTTTGTGTCATCATAGTTAAACGAGATCGTCAGTCGATCAGTTGAAGTCCTTTCCTTCTCTTCTCTTCTGCTCCAGCGAGCGATAATACACGAGAACTGCAATGAACCGGATCCTTTGAGCGAATCGTTCATGCGTATCCAACACGAAGTTGACACCATGCTCTGTCGTGTTCACCAGATCGTTCACCCTCGATCCATCGACTCCCTGCTATCCAACGACACCCTGCAGGCATTGGAACGCATCACTCACAGTTACGTACAACCTCTGGCCGGCAGTTTGAACTCCACTCCACGCAACTGGGTCGACTATCTGGTCCTGAGAGACATCGTTAACTCCACGCGTGTTCTTAAGCGTCTCTACTCCAATCTCATAGACCACAACTGCTAGAAAGTTCCGATTTATAAAGCATAGAAAACTGCCTCGCATCTGTAAATAATCCCCAACAAAACGAAGAAATTATAGCATCATTCCTAAACCTTCATTGACTAATAGTCCCTCAGTACAGCCATTGCAAAATCGTATCTCTTACCTACAACGCCCTTCAAAACTCTCAACCTTCTTACATACGCCAGCTATTCATCATCCCACCGTCCGGGTCTACTCGCTCATCATCATATCTTTCTCTATCTCGACCTCCAGTCTCCTCCTCTGAAATTCTGCAACCGCTCCTTATCCTATGATGCACCGGCTCTTTGGAATAATCTCCCAAAATATCTCCGCCAGTTTGCTCATCCTCCTATCTCGCCTGTTAACTTCACCTCTCCCCCGCTCGCACTCTCCTCCGCTGCTTTCCACTCACGACTAAAAACCGAACTCTTCAAGCTATCCTACCCTGATTCTCTTCCTGCGCCACCACACGACCACCATCATCACCGATTACCACCGTAACACCATGCTTTCTCTTCGGTTTGACCTCCCCGGATTCTGACCTGGCACCGGAACGGACAAGGCAGCCTGGCTATTGTGAGCTTGATTTGATATAGCGCCGGTGGATAAGCTGGTTTCTATGACGCGGCTTTTGTGTGACGCTGAGTAATTTCGAAGATTTACATTTACATTATATTTACGTTTACATTACATTTACATTAACATTTACATTTACATTTACATTGCATTTTTACGTTACATTTACCTAGTTTACTTTACGCTGTTGCCAAACGATTTAACATTTCTTGGTCTTAATTTGTTGTGATAGAAATACAACCAGCGATTTTGCTGTGATATGTTTAGAAGTTGTTTTACTGCATTTGCATAACTTTTTGTTTTATTTGTCTGTGATATTAGATCGAATCTAATCCGCTTAACTATTTTTTTCATTCACTTAACTGAAAGATATTTGTCTTTTTATGGATATGGAATCTGGCTTAGGATTTTATTAAACGAGAAATCACTACAATTGCTCGTTGCGTTATTTCTGTTGTTATTGTTTTCAAAGTTTTCATTGTTGTTGTTGTTGTTGTTATTGTTAGCTGAATCACAGGCGCTCAGTCAAAAACAAACATCTCGATACAATCAGGATAGGATACACGACTAATGGGAATAGGATTTAGACGGAATCAGAATAGGATTTACGAGGAATTAGAATAGGATTCAGAAGGAATCATAAAAGGATTTAGGAGAAATCAGAATAGGATTTAGGAGGAATTATAATAGGATTTAGGAGGAATAAGAATAGGATTTAGGTGGAATCAGAATAGGAATCAGAAGGAATCGTAAAAGGATTTAGACGGAATCAGAATAGAATTTACGAGGAATTAGAATAGGATTCAGAAGGAATCATAAAAGGATTTAGACGGAATCAGAATAGGATTTACGAGGAATTAGAATAGGATTCAGAAGGAATCATAAAAGGATTTAGGAAGAATCAGAATAGGATTCGGAAGGAATCATAAAAGGATTTAGGAGGAATCAAAATATGATTTAGTAGGAATGAGAGTAGGAGTTGGGTGGAATCAGAATAGGAATCAGAAGGAATCGGAATAGGATTAAGGTGGAATCAGAATAGGAGTTAGGAGGAAACAGAATAGGAGTTAGGAGGAATCAGAATAGGAGTTGGGAGGGAACAGAATAGGAGTTAGGAGGAATCAGGATGGATATAAGAGAAATTTCGTCCATGCAAGACACCATCCGATCTCATGCCTGACAAAAACACGTCGAATGCAAAGCAACCAAGTCTATTTTATTACTCGCTAGGTGGGAACGTTGTACCACGCATTGTGTTCGCTAGGGTTCGTAAGTCAAGCAGAAGTTCCGAACTGCCCTGTTGGTGATTTGAAATCGAACCTCTGGGTTGTTTGTCCATTACGCTGACCACTAAACCAGCGCAACGTCAATTGCATCATTCCGCGGGAATGAATATGACAGTCTGGTGTCACGGTCACCGTTGGCTCGTGACGCATGGACAATCGTTGCCATGACGACGACGCCATCTGGCGATCTGGCTACGTGATGGATTAAGAAAGAGGATGAAAGGGACGAGGAGGAGGAGGAGGAGAAAGAGGAGGAGGAGGAGGAAGAGGAGTAATAAGGATAAAACAAAAAAGAAGATGAATGAGATGCACAGAAGGAAGAGGATGGATGAAGAGTTGGAGAGGAAGCGGGAAAGGAGAGGGAAAGAAAGAAGATTAGGAGGAGAAGCAGGAGGACAATTAAAAGTAGTATTAGTAGGAACAGGAGGAGGAGTTGAAGGAGAAGAAGGAGGAGGAGAAGGAGAAGAGGGAGGAAAAGAAGACGAAGGATGAGGAGAAGGAGAAGGAGGAGGAGGAGGAGAAGGAGAAGGAGAAGAAGAAGAAGAAGAAGAAGAAGAAGAAGAAGAAGAAGAAGAAGAAGAAGAAGGAGAAGGAGGAGGAGGAGGAGGAGAGGAGGAGGAAGAGAAGGAGAAAGAGGAGGACAAGGAGAAGGAGGAGAAGGAGGAGAAGAAGGAGAAGAAGGAGAATGAAGAGGAGAAAAGGGATGAGAAAGACATTGGAATAGCGAGAAGAGGAGGAGGAGGTATAAAAGAGAATGAGGCGGAAGAGAAATAGAAGGAGGAAGAAGATGAAGACATTGAGGAGGTGAAGAGTGAGCAGAGAGTGGATCAGACGTGAATGAAGAGGAGGACTTTAAGGATGAAGGTTGGAAATAGTTAATGTCGAGATAAGAGAAAGAATGCGGAAATTACTCGGAGATAACAAGAGAAGGAAGTTCCTTATCAGGCGTGGGACGAAGAAGAACCTGCGAAAAAGGAGAAGGGCGCGAGAAGGATAACAAGCCTGTGTGGGACGAGGTAGCGGAAGCAACTGAAAGATGATACCGATGTTGATGGATGGGTTGCTGAGGAAGACAGAGAGGCAGTGAAAACGACTCTTGAGACGGTCAGTGGAGAGTTGTACAACGTCACCTTCACCAACAAATGACGACATAGGATGACGTCGATGGCTCAGTATTACCAAACTCCATCCCTTCCTTCCTCGATCCTTTTCCGTATCCTTTAAGGAGGGCGATAGTCAAGTGATTAGCGCGCTGGACATGTCAATCGAGAGGTCGCAGGGAAATTGGTTTCGAGATATTATGCTTCACCTGCGCCCCCTAGGAAACTCAGCTGTAGGCACTGGCGTAAACTTGTCCAAAATATTTGGGGGGGATTTGGTTATTTATTTTTTTCTACACTTACTGCATTAAGTGTACAGTCCATCTCAATTACTGGGGGTGCACGTGCCCCGGCTTCCCCCAGAGTCTACGCCTATGACTTGTAGGCCCTACTAAGTACACTGGCCTTTCACTGTCGGTGGGAAGTTTAGACGGCGAGGGAGAGAACTGGCCATCCGCCTTTAGGCCTATAAGTCGAGGCTAAGAAAATGAAGTCGCTAATGCTTCATACCCATGACTGTCTCTCGGGGTTATCTTAAGGGACTGTTCTTCTCTTATCTTGTTCTTCTTAAGGAGAGCAGTTTGTGACACTCACCCTCCACTCGTCACTCTTTCCATATGTCCATCCTTTCCCGCCTTCTTCAAAAGTGAGAGCAAGGAAAGAGTAAGAATAAGAGAATGATGGAAAGACAACAAAGATGCCGAGGAGCGACAGACAGACAGATAGACAAACAGACAGACAAACAGACAGACAGACAGACAAACAGACAGACAAACAGACAGACAGACAAACAGTCTGACAGACAGACAAACAGTCTGACAGACAGACAGACAGAGAATGCAAGAGACATGAGGAATTGGGAAAAGAACGGATAAAGTGACAGAGAAAAGAGGAGGAAGAAGAGATGGAGGAAGAGAAGGGGGATGAGGAAGTGGAGGAGGAAAAGAATGAGGAAGAGGAAGTGGAGACGGAGGAAGAGAAGGAAGAAGAGGAAGTGGAGGAGGAAGAAGAGTAAGAGAAAGAGAAGGATGAGGAACACGCGGAGGAGTAGGAGGAGAATAGGTTTCAGACATAGTTCGAGAATTCGCATTTTACGAATTTTAAGAATCTTAAAAATTCACGAATTTTAACGAATTTTAAAACTGCAATTTTAAAAATCGTTAAAATTCGTGAAATAATAAAATAATGGAATTCTTTGCCATGGCAACGAATTTTATTATTTGTTTACTTCACAACTTTTTAAGCAAGTAGGCCCTAAATGTCAATGTCATAGGCAATCAATCAATCAATCAGCCGTAAAGATAGCTGACTAGCAACGCAATAGTGCTGATATTCAGTAACTGTTCTACTTGGAGTCTTGAACTTCGATTTCTATCATAGTTGGGGTGTGTGACTGTGAGTGTCAGTGAGCAGAACGAAAAACCACTAGTGCCCCAGCTTCAATGTGACCAGCAAGTCACTAATACAAGTCACAGAACAACCAACAAATTCCTTGTCACACAAACAACACTGTATTTTTGGATTGCCCGTTCCTTCTCCTCCAAAATTACTACATGCTTCCACTCCAGTCCATGTTCTTTCATCTTTAAGAAATTAGATTTTAACTAAATTAACTCGTTACGCAATAAACTTTTATATTGAATTTTACATTAAATTCTAAGCAGAAATTTGACACAACAAATCATGATGTCATCACATTTGTTGTTGTTGCTTACGCTATTTTTGCAAAACGCCACTGTCAATGTAAAAAAGGCCCAACAATGGCCCAACGAATTTTTACGAAGTTTTACGATTTTTAAAATAGATAAAAAATTCGCGAATTTTTACGAATTTTAAAACCAAAAGTCACGAATTCTCGAACTATGGTTTCAGATAATGTTTCATTTGCTGAATATTTCTAATTAGAAGGTTAATAATTTGTAAAGTAACATTAAAAGTAGAGTAATACCTGGGACAACTAACCCTAACCATACTGGGACAAATCCTAAACCTATTGTGACATTTGTCCCACTAGTTATACAGTCATAGGCGGCGATCCCGGGAGGGTCGAGGGGGACAAGACCCCCTTTTAGAGTGGGGGGACACGCCATGCATCGGACCCCCCAAATTTTGAAGAAACCCCCCAAAAAGTCATCAAATATTTTCGTGCTAGAGTTATGAAATTCGTTCGCGCGTGAGCGCGAAAATTTTTTTAACCTTTTTTTGGACCAGATCAGTTCAAAACTCTTTTTTGACCAGATCAGTTCAAGAATGTCCCCCCCACCTGTCAAACAAGATCGCCGCCACTGTATACAGTTAAATATGCACTGGGAAGAGGAAGAAGTGGAGGAAGTGGAAGAGGCGATGGAAGAGGATCACAGGACGGGACAAATAGTAGAAATAGAAACAACAACAAGAAGAGAAGTAGGAGTAGGAGGGGGCAGTTGAGAATGCGGAGGGTCAATGACACCGGAACTGTCGATGGCAGTCATGAGGATAACTGAGTTTTGAAATATTTATAAAACTCCGTCGTTTCGTTTTGTCTCTTCCGAGGAGAACAGTCTGCGCCAAGATCACAGAGCGTTAATCACTCGCATCGCCAGACACTGTCTGTGACTCTGCCTCTCTGCCTCTGTGTGTCCGTATGTATGCGTGCGTGTCCTTGTGTCTCTTTCGGACTATCCAAGCACCTCTGTCTGTCTGTCTGTCTGTCTGTCTGTCTGTCTGTCTGTCTGTCTGTCTGTCTGTCTGTCTGTCTGTCTGTCTGTCTGTCTAGTGTCCTGTATGTCTCTCATTCTTCCTCTTTCTCTCTCCATCTTTTTGTATCCCTCTGTTTCACTCTGTCTGTCTCTATGTCTGTATGTTTCTTTCTTATTTTCTCTCTCTTTATGTCTCTCGGTCTCACTGTCTGTCTGTCTCTGTCTGTCTGTCTCTGTCTGTCTGTCTCTGCTCCTCTGTCCGCCTGTCAGGACAACACACAGGTGGGCAGTTACACATTTTTTTGACCCCGCGACACCCACTCAACTGACCAGTCATAACACAGACAGGGCGATGTATATAATGAATGAAAAACTGACGACCCTTCGATTTATCTAGCTCATTTCCTGTATGCGTTGTTTGATGTTTAAAGTAAATTGTTTTGCAGCTGCGTAAGGTCGTCAACAAAGCCTGACTCGGCGTCAATAATTATGCGTGTGTGTCAGTGTGTGTAGGTGTGTGTATTATTTGTGTGTTGATGAGTGTGCGTAAAGTGTGTGTAGGTGTGTGTATGACATAGTATGTATGTGTAGGGGGGTGTGTGTGTGTGTGTGTGTGTGTAGATGTGTGTGTGTGTGTGTGTGTGTGTGTGTGTGTGTGTGTGTGTGTGTGTGTGTGTGTGTGTGTGTGTGTGTGTGTGTGTGTGTGTGTGTGTGTGTGTGTGTGTAGATGTGTGTGTGTGTGTGTGCGTGCGTGTGTAAATGCACGTGTATGTGTGTCTAGGTGTTTGTATAGGTGAGTGAGCTGCTTGATAGGCAAATTCATTTTAAAACTAAGAGGTTGTAGAGCGAACACCATAGCCTTGGTTCAACTCTGCCATTTCTGAGGCTAAGCGTCGAAGAAGTCAACAGTAGCGTTGGTGGCGCCACTCTCGTCTGCCTTCTGATGACACTTAACTTAAGCAACAGTGCGAACATGTGCGAAAACTTGGTTCATCCACCTAATCTGCATACTTAACCAGGGCCGGATTAACAAATGTGGTGGCCCTGTTCAGTGAAACTGTGGGGGCCCCAACAACTGTATACTGTAGTGTACACAATAAAATGGCGTCATTTTATAATGTGTCACATAGCATTTGAGTTACGGTCAGGTCAGAGGCGTAACTTTGGTCTAGAAAGTGGGGGTACCAAATTGCGCATAGTTTCCCCTTCAAGACCGTTAAATGATTATAATACGCCCATTTATGCGCAATGCCGAATAGGCTTAATAATAATGATGATGATGCTGATAGTAATGATAACAATAGCAATAAATATAATAATAATGACAATAAGCGTAATAATAAATATAATAAGAATAACAATAATTATATAATAATGAAAATAAAAATAATAATTTAAAATTAATAACAATAAACGAGTTTCATTATGGAAGCGTCACAGCGTGTGTCGATCATAATTGAAGTGACGTAACAATAGGTCTTTATTCTCTAGATTTAAACCTAATAGGCCCTAACAATAGACTTATTCATAATTGAAGTGACGTAAGAATGGCCTTTATTATCTAAATATAAAATTACAAACGATAGACTTGTTTCACAATTGAAATGACGTGACAATAGGCCTTTAGGCCTATTCTCTAAATTTAAACTTAATAACAGTATTAGACTTTTTCGTAATTGAAGTGACGTAACAAAGGCCTTTATTCTCTAAATCTAAAATTATTAGTTATAGACGTGTAACGTGTTCCATAATCTTTGAACTTAATAATAATAGACTTTTTCATAATTTAAGTAACGTAACCAAGGCCTTTATTCTCTATATCTGAAACTAAAAATAATATATACGGTTTAACTATTATTGTCATGACGTAACTATAAGGCTTTATTGTTTAAATTTAAACTTAATAACAGCAGAGTTTCCATAGCTGAAGTGACGTAACAAAGGCCTTTATTTTCTGAATGTAAACTTATAATGACAATACACTTCTTCATAATCGAAGTGACGTAACAAATGCCTTTATTCACTAAATCTAAAAATTACTAAATAACGTGTTTCATAATTGAAGTGACATAATAACGGGCCTTTGTTTTAAAATTAAACTTATAGGCCTACAATAGACGTGTTTCATAATTAAAGTGACTAAAAGGGCCTTTATTCTTAGAATTTAAATTTGTAAAAAAGCGTGTTTCATAATTGAACTGATGCAACAATAGGCCTTTGTTGTACCATCAGGTAGTAAGTATTTAAATAAGCAAGTAAAAATAGGTCTTACTAGCATTTCTGGCTGATTTTGAGACGAATCTGCCTGATAATGGAAACTCCAATAGGGGCCCACAAGTGCGAAAGTTGTCTATTTGTGTAGCCTATATTAAATGAGTAGCTTCGAATAATTTGTTCCGAGTTTTTTGCTCATTTTTACTATTAGACTTAACAAATAACAATAATTATAAAATATTGAAAAAATTTTTATTTCTTTTGCATGTGTGGGGGCCCCTCAAGTGTGGGGGCCCCTGTTCGGCCGAACATGTTGAACATGCCTTAATCCGCCTCTGTACTTAACCAATTTTATCGCTGAAAGTTCTGCATCACCCAAAACCTTGTGGTTGGCCTTGCATAAATTGTTGCATCTGGAGAAGTTACATTTGTTCCCTACTGTATGCGTAGCTGCCCATGACCTTGAAAGTAAATTCTTGACATTTATGGCAGGCAAAATATCTGGTAAACTGCTTCAATTGGTCAGTTCCTACGCATTGGACAAATTCCTCCATCGAAATTCTACACTTCCTATCATGGAGTACTTTCTGCCAACTACCGTGGAAGAGGTTCGAACACTTATCTTTTCCTCGTCTGACAAAGTTGGTCTCCTTGACACCATTCCTACTTGGTATCTGAAAGAGTGCTTTGGTGTCCTAGGTCCAACCATTACATGGATTATATCAATTTCTCATTGCACGATGGATCCCTCCCATCTGCATTTGCTCATGCCATAGTTCATCGGCTGCTTAAGAAATCTTTTCTTGTCCTGATGATCTGTCATTTTACAGGCCAATCTCAACCTTTGAATTTTATATCTAAAATCCTTGAACGGATAGTCATGAATTGCCCGCAAACTCATCTATCATCAAATTCATTAGTCTCCTCTTGTCAGTCTGCAAGTCCTAAGTTTCACTCAACAGAATTCGCGCTTCCTGCTGTTCATAATGACATCATATGCTCAATGGACCGGGGTAGGACTACAGCATTTGTTCTTCTTGACTTGTCTGCTGCTGTTGATACTGTTGATCATTCTCTTCTTCTTCATCGTCTAAGCACTGGTTTGGGATCTCTGGTTCTGCACTGAAATGTCAACATGTTGTGCTTGGTTCTCCTTTGTTTAAATTATACACCACACTACTAGGAACATTGATGGATAATCACTTGCTGCATGGGATATCATTTCTATGCTGATGATATTCAAATACACATTTTATTTGTGTGTGTGTGTGTGTGTGTGCGTGTGTGTGTGTATGTATTGTATATGTATGTGTGTGTGTGAGTGTGTGTGTGTGTGTGCGTGTGTGTGTGTGTGTGTGTGTGTGTGTGTGTGTGTGTGTGTGTGTGTGTGTGTGTGTGTGTGTGTGTGTGTGTGTGTGTGTGTGTGTGTGTGTGTGTGTGTGTGTGTGTGTGTGTGTGTGTGTGTGTGTGTGTGTGTGTGTGTGTGTGTGTGTGTGTGTGTGTGTGTGTGTGTGTGTGTGTGTGTGTGTGTGTGTGTGTGACGAATAAGCTCCGAAAGGTAGCCTTGAGTGTGAATATGACGATTTAGCATAATATTTATGAGATCGGGCATTCGGGCGCCTAGTCCTCCGCCTAATCCCTCGCCGCATAATCTTCCCTCCGACAGTGTACAGTCATTGTACTCATTTTGGTTGAGTGGGCGAGGGCGCACGTGGAGCCAAAATATGGACACAATGTTCATCACTCTGCACTGGTAGGGCCTTGAACTTCCGACCTTTCGATTGACAGTCCAGCACGTTGACCACTATCCCATAATTATGTTATTATAGTCAGAAATATTCACTGGTTCTATAATGAGTATGTATAGATTCTATGTTGTGCATGTATATATATGCATGCGTGATAAGTATGTACATCCTATATACTTAGCATACATAAGTGATAAAATATACTATGGCTATATTGGACACGGTTCAGTTGGTAGATGGGTCATTATCCGAAAAGTGCAGAATCGATGTCCCATGCTGGTTTTTTCTAGTTTTTTTTTAGATAATTTCTTCAAATTTTTTTGCCTATCCTTCTAAGAATGAGCAGATTAACATTTCCCATCATTGTTTTAGCTGCTAGATTTTGGAAATTTTGAAAAAAATTACTAAATGTATACAAAATATCATTACCATCCAATGTCCGAGACGGTGTACAATGCATTAAATTAAGCTTTTACGCAAATTTATTCCATTGCAACCTGTAACAAAGGTATATTATTTTGATTAATTGGTAGCTAGCATATGCAATAATTAAACATTTAGACTCATTTTCATAATATTTATTTCTTTTTGGACCTATTTAAACTTGTCCATAGAAATAAGCATCATAGCCATCCCAATTTTTGGGAAGCCTATAACTTTTACAGAACGTGCTTACTTACTAAAAGAAGAGCATCAAGAACGAGATATTGTCAACTATGAATGGAATCACACAGATTTGTGTTGAAATTCCTAATATTTTATTTTTAATTAAAGTTTGTGTGTTCCAAATTACAAGAAAAGTAAATTTCTGCTTCATTACCATCTAGTGTTGTATTTCCTGGTTTAGGTAGATTACAACATTGACAACTTGTTTTATTTGTCGCTTTTGTTGAACTGATTGAAATAACTTATCTGATGGAGTAATTCACGTGCAAATGTTTGACGGCTGTTTTAAATTTCATCATTTTGTCATTACCATTTCGCGGTTGTTTATCATCATTACCATCCGAATTCATCAGATTTTTGCTATTTTCTCATGACGGTCTCATCTTGTCTCGGATGGTAATGACGCATTGCTCAGAGTGACTTACATGTATTGTTTGTGAATTATTTGATATAAAACTAAATTGCAAGTAATTAGAATTTACTATCAACTCTTAAAATGTTGTTCAACTTGTATCTAATGCATATAACATACAGTTATAGCTAATACTGCACAGATTTTTTTCTGCAGCTGAAAATTATATTTCTTTTTTAAAATAATTTAGAAAAATGTGTTAATTTCTTGACACCAGACTAATATATTGTGTGAAGGAAAGGCCTGTTGTATTCCTACTCAATGCTGGCATCATCTACTTTTAAGAAATTGCCATTTTATAAGCACCAGAGGAATATTTCAGGTTCCCGCGATTAAATATGATTACACAAAAAGGGCGGATTTCAATGAAAAAAGAGGAGTTTTGACTTCATAATTTCTGAAAAAAAATTAACTTGTGATTAAAAATATAGTGGATTTCTTTCAAATTAGTTAAATTTAACTATGTACATGACTAAAAAATACACTTGCAACCAATTTTGGGGAAAGAAATTTTTCTGTTTTTCGGAGACGAAATTTGTAACATTTCGGATAATGACCCAGATATGTTTTTATAAGTGAAATATAGGGATTCTATACATATGGTATATATTTAAGTGCTATATATACAGATACATTTATCAGTATATACAGATATTCTATAGCGGAATACAAATGGAAAGCGTTCTAAATGTTGGTAAGGCGACCGCGCGGAGTAGTGTAAGTGGTCGGTGAGTAATGCGAATAGGCCTGGATGCATTCTGCCGTTCAATTATGATCTATTGTGTTGCCCAATCTGCCCATTTAGAACAATGTAATCAAGTTTACAGACGATGAACAGTAGGAGACGCAGCAGGACAGGTAGGCGTACGCACAGAGACAGAGAGAGGGACACAGTCTGCACACCTGAAATTCTGTCGTCTCCTCTTCCTGCTCTCTCTCTCTCTCTCTCTCTCTCTCTCTCTCTCTCTCTCTCTCTCTCTCTCTCTCTCTCTCTCTCTCTCTCTCTCTGTCTCTCTCTCTGTCTCTCTCTGTATCTCTCACTCACTCCCTCCCTCTCTATGCTCTCTGTCTTTCTCTCTGTATGCTCTCTGTCTTTCTCTCTATGCTCTCTATCTTTCTCTGTATGCTCTCTGTCTTTCTCTCTGTATGCTCTCTGTCTTTCTCTCTATGCTCTCTATCTTTCTCTCTATGCTCTCTGTCTTTCTCTTTATTTCTTCTATCTCCCTCTCTCTGTTTCTCTCTTTATTTCTCTCTTTCTCTCTCTCCCTCGCTCTCCTCTTTTCCGCTTCCTTATAACATTGCATTTAATCTCTATCCTCCTCCACCAGTTTTCCTCCTCTTGTTCTTCCTCCTCCTCTTGTTCTTCCTCCTCTTCTTCTTCCTCCTCTTCTGGTTCTTGCTTTTATTGTCGTTTTTCTTTCTGTAGTTAATTCTTTTTGTTCGTTTTCCTCCTCTTCCTCCTCCACTTCCTCTTCTTCATCTTCTCTTACAATTCTTTTTCCAATTATTCCTCAGCGTCTCTCTTCACCATTTCCTCAGCCTTGTTGGAATTGCCTGAAAGTGTGAAGCATACATTGGAAGGCATACAGACAAACGGACGTACGGACAGACGAACGGACGGAGAGAAAAGGTGTTGTTCAAGGGCACGAAAGTGTAGGCAAGGTCTGTGTGCGTGTGTTTGTGTGTGTGTGTGTGTGTGTGTGTGTGTGTGTGTGTGTGTGTGTGTGTGTGTGTGTGTGTGTGTGTGTGTGTGTGTGTGTGTGTGTGTGTGTGTGTGTGTGAGAGAGAGAGAGAGAGAGAGAGACAGACAGACAGACAGACAGACAGACAGACAGACAGACAGAGACAGAGACAGAGAGAGGAAAGACAGAGACAGGGAGACAGACAGAGACAGAGAGACAGGGACAGGTACAGAGACAAAGACAGACAGAAACAGAGAGAGGCGGTTGTTAAAGAGACGACTAAAATAAGCAAATTACGCCCACTTGCATTCATTTTGTACGGCTTTCCATTAAGCAAAAAATCCGTTTAAATAGTTTGGCATACAGTTTACAACGTACTGCATTTTAAGCAACCGACCTGGTTGATTAGTTGCTGTTTAACGACACTGTGTCACGACAAAGATGATTAGCGTCGCTCTCCTCCCTTCTCTGGACTTGGGACTGGCACTATATACCTTGCTCATCTCTTATACAAATAGACATTGCAGTCTATCAGTGGCTGCTGTGACTCTCGCAGTGTAGGTCTCTGGGGATTTCTCGGTTGCTGGTTCAAAGTTTTGGACTTCGCTGCCCTGTTAGTTCCGTTTTCCGCCAATTCCTCCTGCGCTTTTTATCATCTTTCTTATTCTTTCTCTTTCTCCTCTTTTAATTCCTCATCGTGTTTCTTTTCTCCTCCTATGTTCCTCCCATTCTTCCTCATTTTCTTCTTCCTCCTCTTTCAATTCCTTCTCCTCGTTCTTCTATCCTGCAACTCCTCTTCCTCTTCTTCCTCCTCTGCGATTTCTTCACTTCATCCTCCTCACATAGTCTAGTGATCGTTTTCCATTTCGCATTCTATTCCTCATTTATTCCTCCTCATACCACCTCCTCCACCGACTCCTCATTTACGACCACGTCTTCTTCACCTTCCGTTTCATCCTCATTCTTCCCTTCTTCCAACTACAGGAATAGAACCTTATAATTTTCCTCTTTTTCTCCTCTAACTGAACCAAATTCTCTTCCTCCTTCTACTCAGTATACCCTTCCCACCCTCCTCTCTTTCTTCCTCTGCGAAAGGACCTTTTTTATCCTCCTCTTCCTCCCTGTCCCTTCTTATGATTGCTGTTCCTCCTCCACCGACTCCTATTCCTCTTAGTGCTCTTCCTCCTGTTTCTTATCAGCTCCCTTTTTCTCCTGTTAATGCTTTCTTCTTCTTCTTCCTACTCCCCTTCTTCCTGCTAATGCACTTCCTTCTTCGCCGCCGCTGCTGCTCTTCCTCCTAATGCTGTTCCTCCTCCTCTTCCTCCTCCTCTTCCTCCTTCTCCTCTCCCAGCGTCATACACTTCCTTTCCCCCGCTGCTGCTCCTCCTGATTCTAATGTTATTCCTCCTCCTCTTTACAATCTTCATCCTCCTCCTCGTAATAATAATGTTCTTCCTCCTTCTCATTTTCCTCCTCAGTGTTCTTTCTTCTTCTCCTCCTCCTCCTACTTCTCCTAACAGTGATCTTCTTCTTTTTCTTCTTCTCCTACTTCTCCTT
Source organism: Allolobophora icterica (assembly GCA_963556255.1). Lineage (NCBI taxonomy): Eukaryota > Metazoa > Annelida > Clitellata > Crassiclitellata > Lumbricidae > Allolobophora > Allolobophora icterica. The sequence continues at coordinate 63,252,085 of OY744607.1, forward strand.
CTCCTCATAATGCTCTTCCTCCTTCTTCTTCTCCTCCTACTCTTCCTCCTCTCTTCCTCTTCCTGCTAATGCACTTCCTTCTTCCCTGGGGCTTCCGCTCCTCCTTATCCTCCTCCTAATGTTCTTCTTCCTCCTCCTAATGCTCTTCCTCCTCGTTGCCTATAGATCACCCAATACTATTTACTTAGTCGGTTATGACAGAACTGATGCGCAAATTCATTCAATTACCATTCGCCCAGCCTCATTCAGGTCCTGCTGTTGCGGAGGCTGCAGATGGGGAAAGCGATGGAGGATGCGACCTCTGCTAATACTTATCGGATGGCTATGACAGTATTTTGGACTCCATAGACCATTGTCCGCTAGCTTTCGGGCATTAAGGTAAATCAAAAATTAAGTGAGGCTAAATACATACACAGACAGCAGACAGACAAAGAGGCAGGCAGACAAACAGGCAGACAGACAGACAGAAAGACAGACAGATAGACAGACGGATAGGCAGACAGACACACAGGCAGGCAGACACACAGACAGAAAGGCATACAGGTAGACAGACAGGTAGACAGACAAACAGGCAGACAGGCAGGCAGGCAGGCAAGCAGAAATATACCGATGGACTGCCTGTCGATTGACTGAGTGATTGATTTACTTACTGATTGACTGACTTATTGACTTACTGACTGACTGACGTGTACGGTCAAGTAAGGTAATATCAGGTAAGGTAAACAAGATATGAAACGAGATGGAAAGACAGGGCAAAGTATGTTAGGTAAGGCAGTTTGACTTAAGATACGAAGAGGCAACGTAAGGTAAGATGACATATGCAAAGTAAGGTAATTAAAGTCACCGTCAGATAAGCAGAGGCAAAGGTAAAGGAAAGGTCAGGTGTAAGATATACTTGTTCAGTCCAACTTCAATCGTCCATGTCGCCTTCGTTTTTCTTCCTCTCTTCCCTCACCTCTCTATTCCTCCTCCTCCTCCTCCACTTCTTCTTCTTCCTCCTCCTCCCTTCTATTTCTTCTCCTTCTACTCCTCATCTTCTCTCTCCTTCCTCCTCTTTTTTATCATTTTTTAGCTCCTCCATTTCCCCTGTTCTTCCGCCTTCTCCTCGCTTTTTCTCCTCCATACATCTCCTTTACCTCCTTCCCTTCCTCCTCCTTCTCCTTCTCCTCTCATTTTCTCTCTCCTCCCTCCTCCTTCTTTTCCTTTCCTGCTCATCCTTTTGTTCTTCCTTCTCTTCCTCTCCTCTTTCCTTCATCCTGCTCATCCTCCTTCTCGACCTCCTCGTCTTCTTCCTCCTCCTTCTAATTTCTCCACCCCTTCCGCCCTTATTCTCCTTTGTTATGAAGACGGAAGGAAGTTGACTCCACATCCGGGTCTTAGCTCCTGCCTCGACTTCTTTTCGTCGCAGTCAGCGAAAAATAAAAGGATGAATTTACGACCAACGCTCATCGCCCAAATATCCGGGCAAGCTGCCGACAGGTCAGCCGTTATGCAGCGCCAGCTTGACCACACTCCGGCGTTTACGAGAGCGGCCGAAGAGACCCAGACCGCAATTCGACGCACCTACCCCTGCCCCCGGTCGACACCTGATACGTGCTGGTGATGCTGGCGAAAGATACAGCGGCAGGCACTTGAGGATGCTTCTTTCCCGCCTGAAGTTGATGCGACGCTATGTCCCCCGTTGGCTGGCGACCGCTACATAAATGCGACGCTGCTCAGTGGCCGAACAGCTGAGCGCCTGAGCTGAGTCCGAGCGGTTGCTGAGCTTGATGATAGCTGCTGCCACCTGTCGACCAGATTAAGATCCGGATTTAAAGCCTGGAATCGAATCCTAAACAGTCTTGTTGAGGACTGTTGCTGTTTACGCTTCAGCTAAGGTAAAAGCCACCTTTGCTGTTGATTGATTTGTCGTGATACATAATTAATATAGTTCTAATTAAACTGTAAGTCTACATTCGCTGATTACTCATTTTTGATCGATATATCTAGTTATTATCATTACATTCTTGCACTAGTTAAAATAATATTTAATAAAATGTTGTTGTATTCTCATGGTTATTATTATCTTTTTTGGCTCCGGGGTATCAAGATTCCCCCAGCTAGATACAAAAATTGTCCGGAAACATATGATTCATTGACTGCAGGGCTCCCTAAAGCGCGCCTTTCATCTCTGCACTCTGTTCTGAATGCGGCTGCCAGGCTCATTGCCCGTTTTCCTCGCTTCTCTCACATAACTACCTTTATGACTGATGTACTTCACTGGCTTCCTGTTGCTTCCCGCATCCAATACAAGGTTCTTCTCCTGGTCTCTAGGAGGAATCAACTAGGAAAAGCTCCTAAATATCTCTGTGACCTAATGCGTAAACATCTATCTGCTCTCTCTTCCCGCCCTCTTCGGTCTGCTGGCCACCTTGATCTACTTCTCCCTCGCGCAAGAACTTCAATGGCTCAGCATCGTGCTTTTGCCATCCTTGGCCCTTCCCTATGGAATGACCTGCCTCCCTCTCTCCGTAGCAAGATATTGCTTGGGATCTCGCCCTCTTCTCTCCGCTGCCTAAAGACCTTTCTTTTCCCTCGAGGCTGACACGCTGGGAGCGCCTCTGAATAGTCTATGCTGTGAGAGGCGCTTTATAAATAATCACATAAGATAAGATATGATAAAAGAAAAAATTACCCTAGGTGAGCGACTGCATTATTATTATTATTATTATTATTATTATTATTATTATTATTATTATTATTATTATTATTATTATTATTATTATCATCATCATCATCATCATCATCATCATCATCATCATCATCATCATCATCATCATCATCATCATCATCATCATCATCATCATCATCATCATCATCATCATCATCATCAGCATCATCAGCATTATTATTATTGTTGTTGTTGTTGTTATTATTTTTTTTTGCCCGAGGTATTAGAATCCCTCACTCCCTCAGGCTCCTAGAAGCAATTCCGAAGAATTACTGTTGCTACTGGGGCTCGTGGTCCTCGTACCCGGTGTTGTGCATGAATGTGCCTCTGAATGCAATTGCATTGTAACGTTGTGTTCAGATTGAAAGGCGCTGGAATAAATGTGCGGTCTTGCGAGGGTCGCCGGTGGCGGTGGTCATACTACGCCCCAGTTCTGTTAGAAATTCACAGCCCTCTCTATTTATGGGACCCAGTGATTCTAAGGCTATGGGGGCGAAGTTATTATTATTATTATTGCCCTGAGGTACTTCATTCCCCAAGCACTTAGAAATATAATTATTAGTGTTTTGTTTCCCTAACGGCTACACCTCTTCCGTGTCGGGCAGAGCTTTGGCTCCGAAATAAAAGCAAAGCCCTTGTTGATAATGGGGTCTAACGTTTCCACAGTCGGCGAGATGAAGACATGCGACGTTGTATTTCTGAGTCTTTCTGTCCTTAGCCGTCTCGACCGCTGCTCCGGCTCGAGAGGCTGTTGCGGGGAGATGAGATGGAGCGAGCGTAGCCACCATCGTGGCGTCCAACGCCAGACCCCTGCCAACTCTCCAAGGGATGAGGGCAATGCCATCCGACCTTTCATCGTCCGATCGATTATTATCATTATTAATATTAATATTAATAACATTATTATTATTATTTTTTTATGATTTTTTTTTCGCCCGAGGTAAGTAAGATCCCTCAGGCTCTATTATTATTATTATTATTATTATTATTATTATTATTATTATTATTATTATTATTATTATTATTATTATTATTATTATTATTATTATTATTATTATTATTATTATTATTATTATTTGTAGTATTTGTAGTATTAGTAGTAGTAGTAGAATTATTATTATTATTATTATTATTATTATTATTATTATTATTATTATTATTATTATTATTATTATTATTATTATATTTAATTATCTGAAGCGCCATCTTAGCGTCACTCAGTCAGAGGTGGCAGTGTCCTGGAAAGGCAGATGGCATTTCCACGTTGCAGGGCCACTGAAATCCGCTGGAACAAATACGATGTCTCCAGTGGATCGTGCGTTGAGTCCGATATCCGGCTTCCCAGCTCCACAACGAACTGTAGGCCTTCACCGCTCCAAGATCCGCCCGTCTCCAAGGCGATCGCCACAAAGGTATGGGTGTTGGTGATGGTTGCGTATTTCGCCCTCTTGATCAGAACTGCATGTTCCGCGGCTTCGCCAGCTCCGATGGATGTGTGGGCAAGGTGGGAGGTGGCGTAGGTATCGGGCACTGTCACGTCCCATGTCAGGCATCGTCCGCGTGACCAAGGAATCAGCGTGACACCGTCTGGTCGCTTTCCATTTCCTCTTGAGAGGCCGAGAGGCTCTTTCTGAGCAGGGATTTTCGCTCTGCTCAGCGCTCTCCAGATCACATCGTTGAGCATAGCGTGCCGCTGTTGTTTCCCTCCTCCTCCTCTACAAACCAGACCATGAAGCCCTCTTGCGTCGACATTTGCTCGGCAGTGGTGGCACAAGTGCGGCTCACAGAGTGTCGTGCCTAGCCTCACCCCGACTGCGATCCGTATCTCCTCGTCTGAGAGGCGAAGGCCCAAAGCAGTCACCGGAGGAGCTAGCATCCAGTCACCAGAATGAGGTGCTTGTGAAGCTAGCAGGCGAGCACGATCGCGAGGACAGCTGGTGGACTCGAGCAGGCCTGTCCGTGCCTTGTCTGTGTATCGGATATCCCACTCCTTTTGGCGATGAGTTGCTGTTCCTGTTGGTGGTTCTGCATCTGTCAGGGCCTTCCACGCGGTGAGTGCTGAATTGACCAGTTCGTATGGTATCTCAGCCGACTCTGTTGGTAAGATGCATGTCTGCAGTTCGATTGTGCTAGCAGCAGAAGCCAGAAAGGCGGAAAGTGCCAGCGTAGATGCACAACGAACTCCCAGACCACCGTCTCTCACCGGCAAAGAAGCCTGGAGCCACCGGTCATCGTCAAGGTTTACATTTAGGATGGTCGATAGACCTTCTCTCAACAATTTGTCGAACCGAGCCAAGCCCGGGCAATCAGCACAGACGGCTGTGCGCATACTGTATAACAGCTTCGGTACACTTAAGCTGTTTCTCAGCAGAACCAGAGCATCATGTGTATGAAGTAAGGATAGTCTTGCGATTGCTCTCTCGAGATCGTTAGCTTTCGTTTCTAAAACCTTATCCACAGCTGGACCTTGTATCAGAGGTGCACCCAACAAGGTCATCTGTTCGAAGGCCATTTTTGTAAAGTCTTGAAACGCCGGGTCATCGATCGGCGTTTGGATGTTCTGGCAGGCGATCTCACATTTGCTGCGGTTTAATAGCAAACCCAGCTTCTTTGATTCTTGCGCAATAAGGTGAACATCGGCGGCCACTGACTCCTTGCAACCCCCCAATGTCAGGTCATCCAAGTATCCAATGCGCAGATCCGAACTCAGCTTTATCAGAACCGGTTGTAAGACAAGGCAGAACTCCAGAGGGCCCAGTGGATCGCCTTGCTGGGTCCCTTCTTCAGATCGTATGATATTCGAGCCATATCGTAACAGTGGACGGTTGGAGTAGGCGGCGTGAGCAAAACGATAGAGCTCTGGGATGTCTCTAGCCACTGCCTCTAGAAGCGAATCTCTGCGCAGAGTGTTAAAAGCGTTAGTGAAGTCAAGCTTCACTAGGACGCTGTCTTCAGGCATCGTGGTAACCCAACGACGTGTTGCATGAACAGCTGCCTCAGCACCTCCTGGAATGCCTACCCCAAGTTGAATGGGGGCGAGCAGCTGAGACAGTCTTGTCACCGCGTATGAATTGGCGCACTTTGCCGTCAGGCGGCGCCAGGTGTAGCCCACCGCGATTGGTCTGATGCCTCCGTCCTTCTTGCTTAGGGCTAAAAGGTTTGCTCCATAAATGACCTCATTCGCCTCTTCAGGTAAACCTCCTTTTAAAAGCATATTGACAAGGTCGGATAGATGTTGGCAGATGTTATCATCCACTCCAAAGGCCACGAGGTCCTTAAGATGCTGTGGGGTGATGCCGTCGGGGCCGCCTGCAGAACCCGATGGGAAAGAGGAGATTGCCCTAGTGACTTCTTCTTTGGAAACCTGCAACGCGATGAAGCGCTCTGAGCTGTCTGGATCACAAGGTGTTCTCCTGTCCACTGGTGCGAGCGGGTGTTTATGCTTAAGTGCGGCCAGAGTTTCCGGTGTTTCCAGCGCCGGCTTATCCTCACTGCAGACGAGACGTATGGCTGCTTTGAAGTTGCCTTCTTCAAGCTTCCTGGCAACTGCCGTCGCCAAATACTTGGTGGAGTCGTATTTTGTTGCCTTGGGTTTGTCCGTCGAATTCAGTCCAACGTTGGTTGAATAGTTTGACCCCCTCGATCTCCAATCGGCAATGCGGGACAGAATCGTCTTCGTCACGTTATGTTTTCGCCCTCCTCTTTTAGGTTTCGCCAGCACGGTTCCTCCGAAAGCCAGCAAGTCAGACCATTTGCCAATGCAATTAGGTTCTAGAACGATAGCTTGTATTAGGTCTCCCAGGAGAGCAGCACAAGATGGTCTTGCGGCTCTTGGGATTCTCTTAATGAGAAGACCAGGTAAAATAGGGTGTGAGAGGTGCGAAGCGTTTGGCGGAAGGTCTTCATCCGCTGACAAACCCTGTGAAGAGGCGATCTGTTGGTTCATGGTGGAAAACGATTGCGTTACGGTCAAAGGGTTTGCAGGGCCGTCCGCCGGTGGCTGGTCAGAGCCCGGACACGGGGCAGATCGAGGTCCGTGCCGATGGATAGTTCCGTCTGAGGCATGTGTCTTAAATGACGACCAACACACCCCGCAAACGCCTCGCCCCTTGCAAGGTTTTTGACTCATTTGGGAGATAGTGTCGTTTATCGTGTTCTAAATCAGTTCAGATTGTTTACAGTTACGCCGCCATTTAAAATGACAATACGTTGCCATTGACGACTATGACGTCGTAGGCCTTTAAACATGGCAGAGGAAAATTTTGAAAGGCGGATTACCGGTATCGTTGATGATATAAAGAAAGTTTATCGAACCAGACGTGTCGTGTTCTGGGCGGATCGTCCTCAACTAATAAGATCCTCTGAGTCACGAGTCGTAGGTCGATGAGATGGTGTGAAAATCCAGATCTAACGATTGCGGAATCCGCAAAACGAATGTAAAATTAGGAAGACTTAACATTTTCCAACCTATACGGTCCGCTGATGACGTCATTCATTATTATTATTATTATTATTATTATTATTATTATTATTATTATTATTATTATTATTATTATTATTATTATTATTATTATTATTATTATTATTATTATTATTATTATTATTTTCTTATGCCCCAAGGCATAGGCGCCGACTTTTGCTTTTGTCTCTGGGTGCCACTGGGTGCATGGATCCTCCCTCCATTTCCATACTCCCTCCCCATAGGTGGGCAAGTTCTAGCGGATTTTCGGAGAAAGAAAAGTATTTTCTTGTCAAGGGTTCCAGTGTTATTATTTATTTATTTAAAATAATAAATAAATAAATGATTGTTTATGTACGGAGTGTGACTGTGAGATCATGCAATGTTGGGTATTTGTGTTGTAGTTGTACTTCTCACGTTGTGAGATTACTGCTTAGGTGTAAAAAATTGAATTTCGGGTCTGAATTCTTCTGGGTGCCAGGCACCCACTGAACTTTCTCTCTGGGTGCATTGGCACTCAAGGCCCCAAGAAGTCGGCGCCTATGCCCCAAGGCAAGGGCGTATCCAGGGGGAGCCAATCCGGCCATGGCCCCCATTTGAAATTTATACAGGACGTGGCCATGAAGTATAGCCCCCATTTGATATTTACAGAGGACGTGCCCCCCCCCCGTGACGTTAAGGAGCATATATATACGACTTATTTTTCTATCTGGAGGTTAAGGACTAAAAAAAGTCATCAGTTTTTTTGGCAGATGAATAGAAACATTTTTGGGGGAAATGAGAAACGAATGTATAATTTTTGCCCCCCCCCCCCGATGAACCTTCTGGATCCGCCCCTGCCCCAAGGCACGTGATCCCTCGGGGACTTATATATTACTTAAGAGAAGTAGATAATCTGTAACGGCCACTGTTCCTCAGGTTCTGACAGAGGGAAAGTGCCGCGGAAAGCTACTGCGTTGAAGCGTTAGATTGTCAACGTCAGGCGTTGGAAGAGGTATGATGTTTCTCGTACATCACCAGAGATGGTGCTCAGGCTCTTTCCAAGCGCCGTGATAAAGGCCAGGCCATCGTTATTAGTTTTTGGGGCCCATGGTTTCGAAGGCCAAGGGGACAAAGTGGTAGGTAGCCATGAGCTAATTGTATTTCGTGTTTTTACGGATAACTGCCATCTCAGCCGCAGCACCTACGGTCGCTGAAGTGTTAGGTAGGTAGGAAACGGCCAGGGTATCTGTCACCGTAGCATCCCAAATGAGGCTTCGTCCCGCACGCCAAGGTATTACTGTGAGTCCATCTGGTCTTTTAAAGTGGCATGTCGAGACGAGCGGCCGGGGCCTAGGTTGCAAGATAGACCGTGTGTACCGTCAGCCGTCACCAGAGAGCCGCAGATGCACCCATGCGGTTCACAAAGCGTAGTGCCAAGGCGGAGGCCAACAACGATTCTAACTGCCTCGTCATCAAGTCTCAATTCGCACGCTGTAATTATTATTATTATTTTTTCGCCCGAGGTAAAAATGATCCCTCGGGCTCTTAGAAACTGCCCTCAGAGAGGCGTTATGTTCAGGAGTTAGCGGTCCTCGTGGGATGAACCATTCTATCCCCCCTCGTCATACGCATCACGATAGCCTCGACGAAATTCCAGTCAAAATCACCAAAAACAAAGTAAATTGATTTCAGGTCGACGTACAAACTAAAGATACGCAATTCAAAAATTTTATGTGTGCAATAAATCCAAACAGTACGACTGAATACACTTAGAAACCGCCAAAAATGCAAAGTAAACCGAATACTCCATTTCGCTAAGGGGGATACGCATATATGGGGGATACTCTATTTCGTGACACCGGCGTTGTATGTTGCCTTTTCTAAATGTACTAAATGTATGAAGAAGAAGAGCAGTCCTTTAAGCTAGCACCGAGGTAGCTATGGGTATGAAGCGTTGGCGACTTCATTTTTAGCCTTGGCATATCAGGGCGAGTGGCCCTCGCCGTCTCATCTTTCCACCGACAGTGTATGGTTGGTGTACTCATTATAGTTGAGTTGGCTACGGGGAGCAGGTGGAGCAGAAACCTCGAACCAAAGTTCTGCCATGGCGGGGATTTACTAAATGGACCAAAAACAGAGATGAAGGTGAGACTGGATTGAGAGGAACTGGGGCAAGTCACAGAGTTTGTGTTCCTGAGAGGATTAATACCGGAAGATGGCCAATGTACAAAGGACATAAAACACAGGATTGGCCTGGCGTCAAGGTGCGACCGTACGTACTGTACGTACGTTATTTTTTTCCATAACGTACGTACAGTACGCGTACGTTATTATGCCGTACGTTACCGTACGTTCACATCAATTCATGACGAAAATAAATACATAACATTATGCCCAACAAAAGTCAATAATAGTTGGTGATTGACGGTCGTAACCAATTTTAACCATTACATCAGTCATCTGTGGCTGTTCAATGATCTCTACTTTCAAACTTTTAAAATCCAAATTGGTAATATTCTGTCTAATGTGAAGAATATTAAGATTTTACGGCACACTTTATAGGATGGTCATTTTATTGGTAATACTAAATTTCCGTACCGTTCGTAAATAAATATGCCTGCGTACGGAGAGACTAATAGGCCTACTGTAGAGTTAAACTGATCATTTTGACGTACGCATACGGTACGCGTAACGTATAAGATCATAGTTATATTGAGGTTCTTTGTGAATGACCAGATAAATTTGTGGCATTTTTACCGTACGCGTATACGTTATTTTTTTCGATAACGTACATACAGTACGCGTACGTTATTCCGGGAGGTAACGTACGGTCGCACTATGCCTGGCGTCAACTATGTTTGGCAGATTGAGATGGATGTGAAAGATGAGCAGCATATCAACGACAGAGAAAATAAAACTGTATATGGCATTTGTAATCCATTACCGAGCAAATCAAATCAAATCATTTTATTTCTGTAACCAATCACAAGAACAAAGGAAACAAAATGAATCAACATGTAGGCCTACTGGCTACTCGAGGAGGCCCAAAAGGGATCAAAGATCTAGTTACACAGGGACACCTAAGTAAATTCAACATGATGTGAAGAAGGCAGCCAACTGATTCTAATTCATAAGTAAATCCAAAGCACCTGGCTAAAAGAAAAAATAGAAAATAAAAGAGAAAACAAAGTAATAAGAAAAAATGTTCATCAAACAACAGCAAAAATGAAATATGATATATATAATCGCAATCATAATAACAACAAGACAATGATGTGTGGATCTGAGTGTTGTTGTTTACAGAAGAACGAAAAGAGGATCATAGTGGCGGAAATTAACTGGCTAAGAAGAATATCGGGTAGGCCCAGACGAGATAGGATTCGTAATGAGGTAATCCGGAAGGAGTTGGGGCAAAGGGAAACACTTTTAGATGAGATTTTAAAAAATTACATGGTTTGGACAAGCAACGAGAATGGACGACAAGAGATTACCAACAAGGGCATCATGTTTCCACGTTGAGGGAACACGGAGTCGAGGAAGACAAACAACGACATGGATGTAGTGGCGTCACTAGTGGGGTGCGGGGTGCGGGCTGCACCGGATGACACCTTCAGAGGGCGATGACACCAAAGTGACAAAATGACTGTCTAAAAAATTATTTTGTCTGCAGAGTTTCAGCAGAAATTTATTATTTTTAAATTAACAATTACTTATAACAACAAAAACATTTTTCGCAAGCCCAGGTACTGTGTCAATATCAATTTACCTAAAGCTGAATGAAACTCTATTCTTATTTACTGTTTTGAAACTTTTAATGCGCTCCGGTCAGTGCCCTCATTATTACCCAATTACAATCAGGCTTGAAATCACGTGGTTTCGTAACTTTCGTCTACACAACAGTCCATGCAGACTAAGGGCTTAACTCTCGACAAGGTGGTGAAAGAGCTATGATGAAGTGAGGGATTTTACCTACCTTGGGCGAAAAATAATAATAATGATGATGATAATAATAATAATAATAATAATAATAATAATAATAATAATAATAATAACAACAACAACAACAACAACAACAACAACAACAACAACAACAACATACGTTTATTAAATTCAAACTGACAAGTACGCAATAAGATTACATGATATAATAGTAACAGCTGACAAGTTTAACAGGAGTCGAATTTAACTCTATGGCAGCTGACTGCTCATTTTACAGTCGTGAAGTGTAGGGAGTCAACCTTTATGGGGCTAGCGGGTATCGACCCCGCGTCCTTCTGATCTTCGTGCCAGCGTGTTGCCATTCAACCATGAGTCTTAAGTTTAGAACTGAATGGCATCAAAGAATTAATTAACTGAAGTGGACAGTGAATTCCAAAGCCTCCGACATCGACTGATAAGGGCCGAGGGCCCGATACTGTGTCAGACGCTTACAGCCTAGTTTCGTTGATATCAAGACATCCATCCAAATGGAAATGATTTTGAAGAGAACGGAACTTAGACAGAAACTAAGGTGGCAGAGGTCGACAGCTTTAAGACGGTAAGCGCCCAGGGTTTAGCTGAACATCCGAAAAAGAAGCAACAGAAAGTTAATTAGCAACAAATAATTACGACGACTTTTCGACCCTGGTGTAAATCAGGAGAGTTGCGAGTTTGGCGAAAGAATAGAAAAAGAATGCAGTAATTGTAATTGTAATTTATAACTTCTATAGTGCCGGTGTCCAATGCACAAGGCATCAACCGATGGCGTACCAAAACCAAGCCATAATCAGGTCAATATCAGGAAGATCAGTCTGTTGAGATAGATAGACAGCCTATGGTGGATAAGCAATCTGAAAAAAGGAAGTCTTAGCTGAGAACGAAATTATACAAACGACGGAGTAGAACGAACAGAGAGACAGACAGACAGAGGTCGACAGACAGAGACAGAGACCGAGAGATAGAGACAGATACAGATACAGAGAGATAGAGAGAGAGAGAGAGAGAGAGAGAGAGAGAGAGAGAGAGAGAGAGAGAGAGAGAGAGAGAGAGAGAGAGAGAGAGAGAGAGAGAGAGAGAGAGAGAGAGAGACAGACAGAGAGAGAGAGACAGAGACAGAGACAGAGACAGAGACAGAGACAGAGACAGAGACAGAGACAGAGACAGAGACAGAGACAGAGACAGAGACAGAAAGAGACAGAGACAGAGACAGAGACAGACAGAGAGACAGAGAAACAGAGACAGAGACAGAGAGTTCCAAAATCTACGTTCAGCTACTGAAACAGCTCGTTCATCAAGAAACAGTTAACATCAGGTACTTTCGACATTGGATGGAGTCACAGGAGCAACCTCTGTGAACTGTAGGGCGAAATAAAAACGCGAGTGTTTTCCAGCAACGACACGACGTAATTAATGTCTGACTTGACTGAGCACGTACGTGTGACAGGGAACATCGACGAGGGATAATGACAATAAAAGAACTGTAAAAAACGAAGAATGCGGCATCATGACAGTATAAGGTACGACATCTTCTGGAGAAACGGATTTCATGTTGATGAACCATGGAATAATAATCAGTGGAAAAGAAGAGCTGAGGAACCAAAGCGAAATATTCAGTGAGGGAATTAATCACTTCCGATTACCGCAATTATGTCTGGCTAAGGCCACAACCACTGCGATTTACTATTATGTATGTGTGTACAATATGATATGTTTGTATTCATACATGAACGTATGCTGGTGAGTGTGCGACTTTGCATGCATGCAGGTGCCTATGCAGTATGCATGTATGTACGTGTGTACGCATGTATGTACGTATGTATGTATGTATGCACGTATGTATGTATGTATGTATGTATGTGCATGGAGTTGTATGAATGTATGTATGTATGTATGTATGTATGTATGTATGTATGTATGTATGTATGTATGTATGTATGTATGTATGTATGTATGTATGTATGTATGTATGTATGTATGTATGTATGTATGTATGTATGTATGTATGTATGTATGTATGTATGTGTATATGCATGGACGTGTGTATGTATGTATGTATGTATGTATGTATGTATGTATGTATGTATGTATGTATGTATGTATGTATGTATGTATGTATGTATGTATGTATGTATGTATGTATGTATGTATGCATTATTATTGTTGTTATTATTATTATTTTTGCCTGTTTTTTGTTTGATTTGTTTACCTGTTCAGTTTGGATACCAAATAAAAGATTGATTGATTGATTGATGTATGCATTATTATTATTAAAGCAGTTTTATATAGCACCCCTTCACGATTTCCTACTTGGGAGCAGTCCCAGCCCAACCACATGTATGTGTGTATGTAAGTAAGTACGTAAGTATGTGTGTGTAGGTGTTTGTGTAAATATGTATAAAAGATAAATGGACTGAGTGAACTGTAATACGATTTATCTTTCAGACTAAATTCTCATCTGGATCGCTTGACAGTTCAACCGGAACAAGAGAAGATGCTTAGACACGCCTCCTCCGTCCTTCCAATCCTCCTCCTCATCGTCCTCTTCCTCCTCACCTCTCTCCACCATCTCGACGCACTAAGTTTTGACGCGGACGCTCACGAGCGTCGCACCCAGCCGGAAGTGCAGACATTTCGCATTCTTCAGCCGCGTCCGGGCAACGTAAGGTCAAAGCGTCAAGCGCTATCCGTCACCCAGGATCTAATGTCCCTGGCTGACATGATCCACGACGAAGCCATCCGTCGCAGGGTTAAAAACGCCAAGCACCAGCTGGCCGCCCTCGGTCGCAAGAGGTCGGAACCCTACTCCACAGATGTCCGTCACCCCGGATACATCAATCAGGTGCAGGACGCCGGACAGTATGACGTCGCGCCATCCTATGACGATTGGTACGAGTAGACATCGTGGCGACGTCCTACGGGCGATTGCTGTAGATGTGGACTCTTGGACGTGTTACGTCGTCTGTGGAAATTGTTTTCATGGTGATCGTGATGACAGTGGTCGTGGAGGAGGATGTTGTGATGGACAAGGTGGTAGAGGTGGTGGTGGTGGTGGAGGAGGAGGAAAATGTTGTGGCGGTGTGGGTAGGGTGATGGCGACGGTGGAGGAGGAAGAAAGCACGGTGGTGGTGGTGGTGGTGGTGGTGGTGGTGGTGGTGGTGGTGGTGGTGGTGGTGGTGGTGGTGGTGGTGGTGGTGGTGGTGGTGGTGGTGGTGGTGGTGGTGGTGGTGGTGTTGAAACAAAGTCTACATTGTTCTTGGTTTTTTGGAGATAAAAAACCGTTGTACCACGTAGTCGTTTTTTCCTCTTAAAAATAAATACATTGTAAATACAAGTAGCGTCTTCGATTTGGTTGAAGTAGACAGGCAGACAGACAAACAGACAGAGTCAGACAGATAACCAAACATACAAATACACCGAAACATAGGTAGACAGACAGATATAGGATAAGAAGAAACGAAGAGAAACAGCGATGGAAATAAAAAAATAGGATATCAATTCACTCCCACTTGAGCACTCTATATATTACTCATAATGTTTTCCAGGTGGGCAGTGCAATACGATGTGATCATGGGTTAGTTTATGGTCTGTGATAGTCAGTCATGTAATTGATAACTGGTTGCATCTCCTCTTGTAACAGATAAGAAATAATAGATGACTGTCACTGCTTCGTCCAATCGGGATTTGCCACGGAGAAGCATGACGTAGTTAGGCTCCCAAGGAAAGGTTTTTAATACAGCCCGCAAGGACGAATTAGTTAGTATTCAGAGAGTTCAGGAAGAGTTCCGAAGAAACCTCTGTGACTGTTGAAGTAAGACTTAATTGTGTTTTCTATGTAAGTTCACCATTTCTGTTTTGGATCATGGAATTAACATAAATTCATTGTCACAGATTTTATATAATTAAAACAGTTATATCTTGAAACAGTAGTTGTTATGTTCGCTTCATTCACTTCTCTTATGAGCCAGTTAGTTTCCCTTCCCTTAGTTTAGATTATTTTTTGTGTACTAGTATAAAGTCCCCATGATAGAGACACAAAGAGGGAAAGAGGTAGAGAATGACACAAACACAGACAGACAGAGATAGCGAAAGGGACAAAGACAAGCAATGAGAGAGAGAAAGAGAGACAACAGAGTGAAGAATACAGGGGCAAAAGGACAAGCATAGCTAGACAGACGCAGAGAAACGGACAAAGAGACAGAAAGACCAGTGAAGAGACAGACGCAGAGAGGAAGAAACAGAGAGAGAAACAGAGAGAGAAACAGAGACAGACAGAAGGAAATAGACACACAGATAGACAGACAGAAAGAGACAGGCAGAGAGGCTTATCAGAGTTAGGCACACACATACAGACAAACAGACAGATAGGAAAAGAGACTCAGACAGAGATCAGAGTTAGGCATATCCAGACGGACAGAGATAGATAAGATAGAGAGAGAGGCAGGGAGAGAGAGAAAAACAACAACAGACAGACAGACCAGAGTGACCAGGTAGGTCTGTAGCAAACCCAACCTTCGTCTGAACTGTTTTCTGATCCGTAGACAAAAGAGAGCATAGTAAACAGAAGAAAAGTTTTCCAATCAAATGAGAGATTTCAAGAGACTCACCCTCGAAACCGACGGACGATTCAGCGACTTAGGAGATTCTGGAGTGGAATTTCCAGCTAAAAGAGATCTAAACAGCGAAGGAACAAAGGTTCGATATAACAGGAGAGAAGATGGTGCACTTTGGTCTTTATTAACACTTTAATGACGAGAGTGTGCTAATAGCGACTGGGAAGCCAATGCAGCTCTTCGCTAAAGTGTCAAGTCGTCGCGCTTTTCATTGGTTGGGCCACCTAACTTTAGATCTACGAGTTTTCTTAGCTAGGGATTCTGCATTCTAGTCTTGTCTTGGCTTCAACCGTCCTTGATCCTACAGGATTGGCCGCACCACGGACAATTTTGTTCCGCGTACACTGCTACTTTTACACGGCTTTTCATTCAAAAACACTCCATTTCCACAAATGTAATTATACACGCGTCCCGCAATAGACGTCTCTACAGGGGCGTCTATCTCCCCTAAGTCATTGGAGCAACGTCCCTTTCCCCCCTCTTCTTCCCCCCTCCCCGTTCCTTCCCTCCCTAAAATGGTGACACACACTGACAGATCTCCACCCCCCCTATTTCTTGGATGGAGCATTTTGCTCCAAGGTTTCTATGGTGTTGACGCCCCTGCGTCTCCCTAACCTAAACCTCTCGAACACGGGTCCAACTTACAATTTAGCATTTCATGCAATCGACCTTCTTCAAACCTTAAATCATCTTACATATTCGTCGTTCATTCGCATAGAGCTACACATTCTTCTTCTTAAGCTTTGATATTTCAGCTCTCTCAAACTCAAAATTTGCGAAAGAGTGCGCTAATCCGCCATTTTTAAATTACCCGTAACCGGCTGATACTTAGAAAGTTTTAATTTTAGTATACAAACGCCCATCGCAAGCAACGTGTAACGTAAAATTAGAACTTTTACTGCGCCAACCTTCGCATCATTTCTCCTCGCAATCTAAAAGATGTAAGTTTCTCTCACCCCGTACGTGTCTACAATCTCAAATTCATAAGTTTACCACGCAAACTCTCATCTCCACCATGTCTTTGAACACTATCAATCAATCAATCAATCAATCAATCAATCAATCAATCAATCAATCAATCAATCAATCAATCAATCAATCAATCAATCAATCAATCAATCAATCAATCAATCAATCAATCAATCAATCAATCAATCAATCAATCAATCAATCAATCAATCAATCATAGAATTTATATAGCGCCTCTTCAAGGGCTCTACTCAGAGGCGCTCTCGAGCCAGGCCTGATCAAAGAGAAAAGTCTTCAATAGGGCATAGAAGGAGGACGAGTGAGTACGTGGAGATAGGCGAAGGAAAGATGGTAAGTCATTCCACACTGTTGGACCAACAACAGAGAATGCTCGGCGCTGCATAGTTGCAGTGCGAGCAAAGGGAACCAAGCAGTCACTCCGAAAAGAGGAACGAAGGGCTGAGCGATCCGTAAGAGAGGAAGAGAGCAAAGATGGAGCTTAAGTAGCGAGGAGCTGTACCCAAGACGCTTTGCCAAACAAGAGAGCAGAGCTTTGATACAGGATGCGCTGTCGAAGAGGAAGCCAGTGTAGAGTATGATGCATGTTGGCGAATACACTACCATAGCGAGGTATGGAACCAACAAGGCGCGCCGCAGACCGCAAGACCCTCTCAAGGGAGGACAAGCGGGCGTGAGGAAGACCAGTGTAAAGAAAAGAACAATAGTCTAAACGAGAACAAACAAGTGCATGGATAAGAGTAGAAGCAGCAGAGGTTGAAAGAGAGCGAGCAACGACCCTAGGCTGGTGAAGATGGTAAAAGCAGGAGCGAGACAAGGAGGAGAGGTGCTTAGGAAAGGTTAGTTCCTGATCAAGGATGACACCAAGGTCACGAACAGAGGAAGAGAATGATATTAGAGGGAATTCAGCAGCAAGGAACATTTACTAAGAGATGTTAGTTTGCCAATGCAAACCTCCATCGCGCGCATCTTTATACCATAAAGTTGATATTTTGACGCAAATCCTTCAGACTGTCTCTCCATGCAGCTAACTATTCCTAAGTTTGATAAGTAAACGTTCAATCAATCGTTCTTTGCAAACTAGAAGAAGACAGTTTGCCATGCAAATACTCAAGCTACTCATCTTTGTAACATAAAGTTGCAGGTTTAGTACGATCGCCATCATCCCATGCACCTTCTAAACCTAAAAGTTCTCAGTTTACCGCTAAAACTCACGTTCCATCTGTCTTCGAATTGTAGAAAGACTTAATCTAACCATCGCTCCATATGTCATAGCAATCTAAAATAGTAAATTTTACTGTGGGAACCTCCGCTCAAGCTACGTGTAGCAATTTTACCGTAAAACCATCGTCTCATACGACCTTCAGAGAGCAAATTTTATCGTGCAAACCATCTTTGATAGAAGGTGATAGAAGTGGTGGTTGTGGGGGTGGTGGTGTGGGGGTGTGCTGGTGGTGATGGTGGTGGTAGTGGTGGTGGTGAAACAAAATTTGTTTTATTCTGGGTATTTGCAGATAATTAATAAAAGAAACGTTGTATCACGTAGTCGCTTTTCCTCTTAAAAATAAATACATTGTAAATACAAGTAGCGTCTTCGATTTGGTTGAAGACAAACCGGCAGACAGACAAGCAGACAAAAGCAGACAAATAGCCAAAGATAAACTTACACGGAAACGTAGGCAGACAGACAGATGTAGGCGAGAAACAAACGAAGAGAGACAGCCATGGAGAAACATAGAGGGAAAGAGACAACGATTGAGACACACATAGACAGGCAGAGATAAAGAAAGGGACAAAGACGAACAAGGATAGACAGAGAGAGAGACAGAGACAGAGACAGACAACAGAGAGACTGATCAGAAGTAAGCATAGACAGGCAAGAAGACAAGCAGAGCTAGACAGACAGACAGAGAGAGACGGACAAAGAGACAGGAAGACCAGTAAAGAGACAGAGAAAATTGGGAAGAGTCAGACAGGAAGAGACAGAGAAACAGAGACAGACAGACGGAAAGAGACACACAGATAGACAGACAGACAGAGACAGACAGAGAGGCTGATCAGAACTAGACACAAACAGACAGACATTCAGAGAGACACAAACAGAGATCAGGGTTAGGCAAATACAGACAGACAGACAGACGGACAGAGAGATATATATATATATATATATATATATATATATATATATATATAGATAGATAGATAGATAGATAGATAGATAGATAGATAGATAGATAGACAGACAGACAGACAGACAGACAGACAGACAGACAGACAGACAGACAGACAGACAGACAGACAGACAGACAGACAGACAGACAGACAGACAGACAGACAGATAGATAGATAGATAGATAGATAGATAGATAGATAGATGATAGATAGGATAGAGAGGGGAGCGAGAAGGAGGGAGGAGAGAAAGAGAGAGAAAGAGAGAGAGATGGAGAGGGAGAGAGAGAAAGACAGACAGAGAGACAGAGAGACAGAGAGACAGAGACAGAGACAGAGATAGATAGAGATAGAGAGACAGAGAGAGACAGAGAGAGACAGAGACAGAGACAGAGACAGACAGAGACAGACAGAGAGACAGACAGAGACAGAGAGAGAGGAGGGAGAGAGGGACAGAGAGAGACAACGGACAGACAGATCAGAATGATTGGTAGGTCTATAGCAAACCCAACCGTCGTCTGAACTGTTTTCTGATCCGTAGACAAAAGAGAGCACAATTAACGGGAAAAATGTTTTCCAATCAGATCAGAGGTTTCCAGAGACAACAACGGACGTTTGAGCGACGCAGCAGATTCTGGAGCATAATTTCCAGCTCAAAGAGATCTAAAAAAGCGTAGGAACAAAGGTCCGATGGAACGCGAGAGAAGGTTTAGTGTTTATTAATACTTCATCGACGACAGTGTACACAGAGCGACTGGGAAACCAATGCAACTCATCGCTAAAGTGTGAAGTTATAGCGCTTTTCAGTGGCCACCTCCCTTTAGACCTAGCAATAGGGATTCTGCATTCTAGTCTTGTCGTGGCTTAAACCGTCCTCGATCCTAAAGGATTGGCCGCACCATGGACAATTTTGTACCGTGTACAGTTCTGTTTCTTTTCTGTATCGAATAACCGGTTGAGTGATAATCCAGTCCACGACTTTGTGTTATCAATCCATCCCATGTTAGGTCTTCCTTGAGCTCTTGATCCGCGAGCTGTGCCTTGAATAATCAGTCTTCACTCTTCCATTGCCCCTGCCCGTAATACGAAAGCTTCCTCTGTTTGATTAATCAGAATAGACTCCGTTCTACTCTGGCAGTCTCCAACATCCACTCCTCGTTTCTCTTCCTCCCAGTCAATGATGCTCTGACGTTCGTGAATATGCCGAGGCCCTGCGCTCATCTTAAAGTAGCGTTGTACAAATTTGGAGCTTACAATTACAATTTCTATAAAAAAAATTGAAAACTTACATTTCCGTCTGGGAGCGCACCTGAGTGGTTTTCACGGAGAGGTTATATATAAATCCTCAGAATGAATGAATGAATGAACTAAGGTGGCGTATTTCAAAGTTAATGGTTTTGGAAAACGTGAGAGTAAATATCTCGTGGTTCATGATGGTTGTCACGTATAGCTACGTCGGTAGAACGTCAGTTTCTGTGAAAGAGGTAATCGGATCGCTTAACGTGGCTACTTTAAAGGATTTGGAAGCTGAGGTTATCAGGTTCCGTACACAGGGGGCTTCAAATCACGTGTCGCCCATGCAAATGATATGAGCTGATGAATGATCTCACTCGATAAATTCGCTCAAGAATTGGTAGGGTCGAGGCCATACAGACGCTATAAAATGACGTGAACCAATTGCTATAGCGCAAATTCACGTCATTCTATAGCGATTGGTTTATATCGATTGACGCTTAATTATAGCGGCGCAACAGAAGTCATGAGTAAAGAATAGAATAGAATATAAACTAAGACCAGGCTAGAACAAGGCTGTTGCTACTGACCTCTCGCGAATTCTTTCGCTTTCGTGAATCGAAGTTCTCGAACAATCGCAAGATGGCAGCATATGTGCGTGTGTGTGTGTGTGTGTCGAGTAGGATCTCCCAATGGTCTTTCTCTAAGAACTCCTGAACTGCTCGTAGTGTCAGGTGGTGCCGGTCCAGAGACGGAAGAAAGGAGGAGGGCTACATCAACGGCCGTGGCAGCCTTCAATTTTCGCTAAACACTGAAAACTACTACTGCTACTGCTACTGCTACTGCTACTGCTACTGCTACTGCTACTGCTACTGCTACTACTACTACTACTACTACTACTACTACTACTACTACTACTACTACTACTACTACTACTACTACTACTACTACTACTACTACTACTAACACTACTACTACTAACACTACCACTACCACTACCACTATTACTACTACCACTACCACAACCACTACCACTACCACTACCACCACCACCACCATCACTACTACTACTACTACTACTACTACTACTAGTAGTAGTAGTAGTAGTAGTAGTAGTAGTAGTAGTAGTAGTAGTAGTAGTAGTAGTAGTAGTAGTAGTAGTAGTAGTAGTAGTAGTAGTAGTAGTAGTAGTAGTAGTAGTAGTAGTAGTAGTAGTAGTAATAGTAGTCTACCACTACCACCACCACTACTACTACTTCTACTACTACTACTACTGCTACTACGACTCTTTCTTTAAGAGACATCATCGTAACCGTAATCATAAACTGGAGAATTACTATAGCGCTACTTAAAGGCTAAGCGGATGTGACCAGGTTCTTCACAAAAGTTGCGTCAAGTCGTGGGGTTGTTGCCCAAAGATATACCAAGTGAATTACAAACTGCAGTTACCAGAGAGACTGGATATGAACCGCTACAGTCAGTTGTGTTCGGTTTGAGATAAAGGGGAAGGGGGCGCATTGTAAATTAATCAATACTATTTAATTACTGTAAAATCCGAGAATGGATATCACGCTAAGACGACTCGGATCGCCATGGAAACTAGTATGGAAAAGAGTCGTTAATTTCGGCTATGGTTAAATCAATTGATGAGGTCCCAGCAGATAAAGTGACACTTTCCGTGCGTCGCGGAAGTTATTCCGAAAATCACCAGGTTAGCAGAAGATTAATAACACTGCACGAAAACTTACCGTCGTGGTTTTCTCGTGAAATATTTCTAAAAATTTCAGTGCTCGATGATCACTTTGAAATGCCGTATTCTAATGAATAAAAGAAAGTTATTCACGAATCTGCATGACAGAATTCTGAGTTTATCTTGGCTGATAACTGCAAAATCAGAGGAATGGTAATTACCTTAATAAGCCTCGGATTACCATGGAAACTAGTGTGGAGAAAAGTAGTTCCATTTTGGCTATATCAAATGACGAAATCTCTGGGGAAATATGATACGCATACCGTGCCATGTATAATATGTATAACCCATGAGGTCGATTTGAGATCGATTTTGTCGTGGTTTTCTCGAGAAAATGAAGAAATTTCGAGAGTGCGAGAATCGCTTTGAAGTAGCATATTTCGAAACAATAAGAGGGTTATTCACGGAGCAGACAGAACAATCTGCCACTGGACATACGATCACTAGCATCTTTAACAGTTAGGAAATGTTTTCTGCCCGTTGTAAGACACATTTATTCGGAAATGACGAAATCTCTGGGGAAATATGATACGCATACCGTGCCATGTATAATATGTATAACCCATGAGGTCGATTTGAGATCGATTTTGTCGTGGTTTTCTCGAGAAAATGAAGAAATTTCGAGAGTGCGAGAATCGCTTTGAAGTAGCATATTTCGAAACAATAAGAGGGTTATTCACGGAGCAGACAGAACAATCTGCCACTGGACATACGATCACTAGCATCTTTAACAGTTAGGAAATGTTTTCTGCCCGTTGTAAGACACATTTATTCGGTGATTTCTAGATAGCCGTGCCGGAGCGCCCTTGTGATTTACTTAAAGGGCGCTGTACAAGTGCTCTGATACATACACAATTACACATACATACATACCACAAGACACATCGGATCACCATGGAAACTTTATATGGGGCAGAGGATTCGCGAAGTGGATATATAGGCCTATACCTTCGTCTGTGCCTCGCTCCAGTCCGCGACAAAGTTGCAAGGGCATCGATTCAGAAATAAAGAACCGCTCATGGTTTTCACAAGCAATAACAAATTTCAGTCTACTGGCTTTTGCTTGAAACAGCATATTATTATAAAAAATAAAAGAAGGTTTTACACGAATCAGGGCACAGTTTTGCGTTCATTGTGGTTGGTTACTGAATAGCGCTCGTGAATAAGATGGTACCTTGCGCTTAGGTTTAGGAAAGGGGTTGTTGATTTTCGTTCCCCCATTTTGCAGTAATCGTTACAGTAATCGTTACAGTAATCGTACACTAAATTTCTAAGGCGCTTTTCTAAAGCTCAGCGCAGGGCACCTGCTTATTCACGAGCGCATAGTCGTGTCAGTGAAGTTGTTTGGAGATGTCCAGCGGAGATCCATGTCCATTTGAGAGAGAAACCAGAGAGAGGAGACAGTTCCATGTCCATTTGAGAGAGAAACCAGAGAGAGGAGACAGAGGGGCAGTTCATCCGGCGTCTCTCCCCCCTCCCCCACAAGGGTCGGTCCTTGAGCCGATCCCTTTCACGTTGTGCATGACTCCGATCACCGGTGTCATTTCCGGTCAAGGCACCGGACATGATAAGTCTACCTAAGGCACACAACTGTAAATGGTGCTCTATCGGGTCGACTCCGATACGAACCAACATAGTGTACAGAAGCTTTCCGGCGTTGGTTCCTTAACAAACGAATTGTGCCTGAATCTAAAGAAGTCTGAAATAGACGTACTTGGCACTTCCTCGTCAATAAATGAATCGATCGGGATCAGTCAACACTGCGGGTTCGAACATTTCGCCATTCCAGGAACATTTTAAGAGTCTTAGGGCGGCTGTAGGCTAACATTTGACCAGCACGTCACACTTATCTGCAGAGCTTCGTATTTCGAGATAAAAGCCATGCATTATGTTCGATCGTGCCTGCCACCGGAGTATCTGAAGACAATGTAGTCGCTTGTAATGTAGTCAGGGTTAAAACTTGACGATTGTAATTCGATGCTATACGACACTGCGAAGTCTAGCATGGCCAAATCGCAACGCGTCCAAAACTGGTGACAGAGAGAGAGAGAGAGAGAGAGAGAGAGAGAGAGAGAGAGAGAGAGAGAGAGAGAGAGAGAGAGAGAGAGAGAGAGAGAGAGAGAGAGAGAGAGAGAGAGAGAGAGAGAGAGAGAGAGAGAGAGAGAGAGAGAGAGAGAGAGAGAGAGAGAGAGAGAGAGAGAGAGAGAGAGAGAGAGCGAGACAGACAGACAGACAGACAGACAGAGACAGAGAGAGACAGAGAGAGACAGAGAGACAGAGAGACAGAGACAGAGACAGAGAGACAGAGACAGAGACAGAGACAGAGACAGAGACAGAGACAGAGACAGAGACAGAGACAGAGACAGAGACAGAGACAGAGACAGAAACAGAAACAGAAACAGAGAGAGAGAGACAGAGAGAGACAGAGAGACAGAGAGACAGAGAGACAGAGAGACAGAGAGACAGAGAGACAGAGAGAGAGAGAGAGAGAGAGAGAGAGAGAGAGAGAGAGAGAGAGAGAGAGAGAGAGAGAGAGAGAGAGAGAGGTCTGTGTGTCTCAATCTGTTTCTCTGTCTCTGTCTGTTTCTCTGTATTTGTCTTTGTCTGTCTGTCTGTATCTCTGTCTGTTTCTCTGTCTCTGTCTGTCTCTGTCTCTAGCTGTCTCTGTTTTTGTGTCTATGTCTGTCTGTTTCTCTGTCTCTGTCTCTGTCTCTATCTATGTCTCTGTCTCTATCTGTCTTTGTCTCTGTCTGTTTCTCTGTATCTTTCTTTGTCTCTGTCTCTCTCTTTTCTAACAGTTCATACCTGTTTACATAACTCACAATAGTATCTCGCTTGACACATTCTTAAAACGCCTCAAGACTTATAATGGACCGTCACAATTACTCGTTCAGCTCATGGACAAGTGGCGTGCTAACAGAAGTATTGCTTACGTGTATTATACCTGTACGATGCTGTATCGTCGTTCTTGCTATTGACTACGTTTTGGCCTCAGGCGACCATTAGTTTGTGACTTCTGAATAATTATAACCAAGTCATCAGCATCCACCCTCCTCCTCTGCTCCTGCGCCTCCTTCTCCTTTTTCTCTTCCTCTTTCTCCTACTTTTTCCTTCTCTTACTCCTTCTCTTTCTCCTCCTCCTCCTTCTCGTTCTCCTCCTTTTCCTTTACTTCTCCTCCTTCATCTCCTCCTTCTCCTCCTACTTCTCCTCCTTCTCCTCCTTCTCCTCCTCCTCCTCCTCCCTTTCCTTCTCCTCCTCCTCTTTCGCCTTCTCCTCCTTTTCCTTTTCCTTCTTCTCTTTCTTCTCCTTTACCTTCTCCTCCCTCTTCTCCTTCTCCTCATACTTCTCCTCCCCTTCTCCTCCTTCTTCTCCTGCTCCTGCTCCTCCTCCTCATCATCATCATCACGAGTTCCTGACGTCAGTCTTGTGAGGGCAATGCGTGCGAATAAATGACGTCCACTTCCTTCGGTCATTTGTCAGCGGAGCGCTCATCTCGTGTTTAGTTCTCGTCTTATCTCGTCTTCGTTTCCATTGTTTGCAACCAGTGCAGTCCTGATCTTCCTTTGTTTTTCTCTTCTTTGAATCTGGCTTCCAACGAGAAGTCATCGAACAGCCAAAGATCAATTCGTCTATCGTAATTATGGAAGTCATAAAAGCGCAATTTAGATACACACGCAGGAGAACTGGGTGCAACTCACAAGCATTTTGAAAAAAATGAACCGGATATGTAGAACAGTTCATTCATTCATTCATTCATTCATTCATTCATTCATTCATTCATCCATTCATTCAGAGAACTCATATAGCGCCCCCTCCTAGACGCATACTCAGAGGCGCTCGCAGCCCAGCTGGTTTTCAAATGCATATAATAGGTGTATGCAGAGTCTATTATAGTTAAAAGAAAAGAATGTATGAGACAAATGTACATCCTATTAACGACACAGGGGTGATAGTGCAATGGTTAGCGTGCTGGACTGTCCACCAAGAGGTCGGGGGTTCAAATCCTCGCCAGGGCAGAAATTTGGTTCGAGATTTCTGCTCCACCTGCGCCCCTTAGCCAACTCAGCTATATTCACCCGACTTGTGCTAAACATGAGAGAAACATTGGACTTGACAGATGACTCAAATGGCTTAAAAGAAAAGACGTCATTTATTAGCGCCGTTAATGGATGGCGTCAGGAATTGATGATGACGAGGGTGATAACAATGCTGATTAATGATGGTGGTGGTGGAGGTGGTGGTGGTAGTGGTGGTGGTGGTGGTGGTGGTGCTGGTGGTGGTGGTGCTGGTGGTGGCGGTGGTGGCGGTG
Source organism: Allolobophora icterica (assembly GCA_963556255.1). Lineage (NCBI taxonomy): Eukaryota > Metazoa > Annelida > Clitellata > Crassiclitellata > Lumbricidae > Allolobophora > Allolobophora icterica. The sequence goes on from OY744607.1 coordinate 63,278,273, forward strand.
GTGGTGGTGGTGATGCCAGTCACACAGCGCACCTGCATTTATCCTCCGTGGAAGCTATAGGACGATGGAAAACGGCTTAAAAGACACAGAGGGGCTTTGTCCTTCGATATCAAGGTAAACACTTTGTCTCCGCCTCGATCAATGGGTTGCATCGGTCGTAGAAAGAGCAGGGAAGCTGGAGAAATTAATCCGAAAGGAAAAGCAACTGGTAGAGCGAGTGATGGGTGGGTGGGTGAGTGAGTGAGTTAGTGGGTTGGTGAGTGAGTGAGTGCGTGAGTGAGTGAGTGAGTGAGTGAGTGAGCGAGCGAGTGAGTGAGTGAGTAAGTGAGCGAGCGAGTGAGTGAGTGAGTGAGTGAGTGAGTGAATGAGTGAGTGAATGAGTGAGTGAGTGAGTGAGTGAGTGAGTGAGTGAGTGAGTGAGTGAGTGAGTGAGTGAGTGAGTGAGTGAGTGAGTGAGTGAGTGAGTGAGTGAGTGAGTGAGTGAGTGAATGGGTGAGCGTGTGAGCGAGGGTCGGACGGACGGACGGACGGAGGCAGGGAGGAGGGAAGGAGGAAGGGAGAGAGGAAGGGAGGGATGGGCGGACTCTGGAATTCTCTTCCGGCTGACGTTCAATTTGCAACGTCTCTTCTTGTCTTCAGATTTCAACTTAAGACTTATATTTCCCTGGACTCTTATAACACTCCGTGGGCTGTTTCCTTGTCTTTTCAGATTCCCTTCTTGGCTTCTGACCAAATTCACCCAGCATTTGACTGCATATCGATTTTGCTTATTACTGAACATCAATTGATGCCTTGAGGATTAAAGAGTGGCGCTGTAGAAGTTTCTCGATGTGATTAGTTCCAGTCTTACGCTGCGATAGTGGTAATAAGTAGAGGAGCCTGAGGTCGATGACGGTGTGTGAGTGGGGGTAATGTTGGAGATACTGAGAATGTGCGGAATTCAGAAGAAGATCATCCCGAAGTCCAGGTTTCAAACACGAATGATTCGTGGTATGTTTTGGATAATTTAAATTAAGAGAAGTATCTACGTTTTGAGTTTTGTTATTACTATTATTGTTGATAATAATTCGGTTGGATCTTGACGATCCCTAAGCACTCGTTGACGTCAAAACTTAGTCGAATCGACGACTCATAAGAGCCGCCATTTTGTTGGTTTCACGACGGTAGTATTGAAACATTGATTGCGAGGTGGACTTGAGTTAAACTTCGGACGTAATCCGTGAAGACCTTCTCGTGCATACCGATCTAATTCGCCACCAGTGCTTCATCCGGGGTTAATCTGGGACCAGTAAAATACAATACAGTGTAACACAATTGTAATTTGACAATGCCCTCCTTACGTGCTCTTTAAAGCCGGGCAACCATTAAGAGCCATAGCTATAGACTGAAAAAGGTGAGTTTTCAGTTCAGAGCAAAGGATAGTCTCGTTAAGAGAGTTGCAAACAAGAGGAGGTAGAGAGTTCCAGATGGAGGGACTGTGAATGCACGTTGCCTGACTTGCCTCTTCGTCGTGCAGAGTGACCCAGGTGTCAATGGCATGTTTGAACATTCGTGACAGAGAAGATTCCAAGATTTCGGTCGATATCCAATAAGTTTAACTGGATTATCGCATTTCTACAACGGATTAATATTTTGATTAGGGTAGGAACTGAAGCGACCAGCCAATGTTGCCTTGTTTATTGCATTAACGGCGCAGACCAGATCAATAGACAAGATTAGTTTAGAAAAACCCTAAACCATCGACGGCCAAAACACTGGATAATCGATAGAAGAGGTTTTAAATAGCTACAATGCACAAACGAGCATTATTAACCTCACAGTAAATTCTAAAAAATATAATAATGACCTCAGTTTGTATAGGGGAGTCTCGCGGAGGATGAAATAACAATTTTTTGGGTATTGAACTTGAAGCGATAAACCCCTCTTTTTAAATACGCCGGTGGAAAGGTAATATGGCGTGGGAGGGACAAATTTTCGGGGGCAGAAGTAGAACTCATAAATTCCTCTTTATATACGACCGTGGGAAGTGAAATTAGCCAGGGAGACTAAAAACCGAATTATTACGAGCATTGAACCCTGAGACCTCTACTTAAGTGCGACCTTGAAGGTTGGGATACGGTAAACGATTGGTTAGAGCGTTCGCTTTGTAGCGTGGAGGGTACGTGTTCAAGCCTCCTCCTCTGAAACCGGGTACTGTGTTACGACCTTGAGCAAACCATTCACTCACAATTACTCAGCGCCATTGTTTAATGTCTGGCCATTAGATAGCGGCGCTTAATAAACTCGTAATATTACTACTACAACTACTACCAGTACTACTACAATTACTGCTACTCCTACTAAAAATAATGACAATAGTAATAGTAATAAAAATAATAATTGTAGTAGTAGTAGTAGTAGTAGTAGTAGTAGTAGTAGTAGTAGTAGTAGTAGTAGTAGTAGTAGTAGCAGTAGTAGTAGTAGTGGTGGTGGTGGTAGTAGTAGTAGTAGTAGTAGTAGTAGTAGTAGTAGTAGTAGTAGTAGTAGTAGTAGTAGTAGTAGTAGTAGTAGTAGTAGTAGTAGTAGTAGTCGTAGTAGTAGTAGTAGTAGTAGTGGCAGCATTATAATAGGGCCTAGTAATTGGTAATAATAAATTGATAATAATAACAATAATAAAACAATGAAAATAGCAATAAAGTAAAATATGGTAGGTCAAACAGAAAAATGTGGAGGTTCAAGCCTGCGTAAGTCCCTGCATAATTGAATACGGCCTTTATCTCACTACAATGGTTTCTGATGTCTCTGCACATTACCTGTAATGTAGTGCATTGGAGACAATGGTAGACGTCACGCACATGTCGCAGACAATAAGTGGCCCTGCAGGCGGCATTTCCATCGATTGGTCATTGTTTGCAAAGCAACAACACAAAGAGTGCAAGCCGAAAGGACAAACGCAAAGGCAACAACTGCAACAACGACAACAGAGACAACAGAGACAACCGAACAAAAACGTCGTCGGCAAAACTCGGGTGGTTTCAAATCAGTCTTTTGTCACTGTTATTTTAAAATCATTGTCATTATGATTATGATTATCATCACCATTACCACCAGCAGCACCACCATCACACCACCACCATTCGTCTTCCTCTTCCTCTTCTTATTTGGGCTATTATAAATAATAGTATTATTAGTAGTAGTATTTTGTTACTGTTATTATTATTATATATTATTGTTATATTATTAATACTACTACTACTAGGGCCTACTACTACTACTACTACTACTACTACTACTACTACTACTACTACTACTACTACTACTACTACTACTACTACTACTACTACTACTACTACTACTACTACTACTACTACTACTACTACTACTGCTGCTGCTGCTGCTGCTGCTGCTACTACTACTACTACTACTACTACTACTACTACTACTACTACTACTACTACTGTCATTGTTGCTGTTGTTGTTGTTTTTCTTGTTGTTGTTGTTGTTTGCATCGTTGTTCATTGTTCTTAGAATGCGCCGTTGATTTGCTAGAGTCATTATTTCTGCCAATATTCTTGGTGTTATTATCATGAATGTTGAGACAGCACATGAAGGAAACCGTAGGAAGAAAAGAATTAGGTTCGGAGTTAAAATCGATGATTTATTTTATATTTTATTTTGTCTTCCATTTACACAGCACTCATTCAGAATTACATTCTATATATCAAAGAACAGGTTCAAAGTGCGAGGGCCTGCTAGAGGTCCCTACGCGAAAGCCTTCCGTCTCAGATCTCACTCCAATTGGTTCTAATTAGTGTGATTATCCTTACAGATTTTATTTTAGTTACAGTTACAGTTATGGTTAATGCTATTTCATTTTAGTTATAGTTAAAGTTATAGTTACTATTATTTTTTAGTTACAGTTATAGTTATCGTTAACACAATCATTTTATTTTCGTTAACGAAAACATTTTCGTTACCGTTTTCGTTAACGAGAATCACACTGATATTAGGACGCGTTACACAATTTGCTTAGAGCTTGAAAGGCTTTGAAGAATGGATGCATTCAGCTTCAACAATACACGACGCTCCAAATTCACCGACATCCAAGACGAACACAGGCTATTAGTGTAGCGCACTTTCACGTTCTCATATTTGTCGATACTGCACTGTTCGATCAATCAATCAATCAATCAATCAATCAATCAATCAATCAATCAATCAATCAATCAATCAATCAATCAATCAATCAATCAATCAATCAATCAATCAATCAATCAATCAATCAATCAATCAATCAATCAATCAATCAATCAATCAATCAATCAATCAATCAATCAATCAATCAACTTTTCAGTTTTTTAACAGAAATAACTATGAATTTTCGTTACTGTTATATTCGTTATAGTTATTGTTATAGTTAATGATATTTGTTACTCACAGTTATAGTTATCGTTAACAAAATCATTTTATTTTCGTTAACAAATATTTTTGTTACCGTTATCGTTAACGAGAATCACACTGGCACTAAGGCGCAATAGAAGCATAACTGAAGGATAATTAATAACATATATACAGTACAAGACAACTGAAATTTGATAATGCCCCACTTACAAAGCCCTGAGGTGCACTCTGCACTAGTCTCTATGATGTTAAGTGTCATTTAGAGCAGAGCATTTGTCAGTTAGCGAACATTGCTCAGAAGAGTCAAGAGTGGCAGTCTCACGTCCACACACTGACCGAATCAATCAATTCCCATCTAACGTTGACAGATGACAGCAGGTTCAGAATTTCTGAAGAAAATCACTCGAACCATCCCAGATATTCCTATGTGTGTATGTGTCTATGTATGTATGTATGTATGTATGTATGTATGTATGTATGTATGTATGTATGTATGTATGTATGTATGTATGTATGTATGTATGTATGTATGTATGTATGTATGTATGTATGTATGTATGTATGTATGTATGTATGTATGTATGTATGTATGTATGTATGTATGTATGTATGTATGTATGTATGTATGTATGTATGTATGTATGTATGTATGTATGTATGTATGTATGTATGCATGTATGCATGTATGTATGTATGTACGTATGTGTTTATCAAGTAAGATGCTTAATATAGCGCCTTTTAAGTTCCTCACAAAGCACTGCACCAGTGGCGGCGATCTTGTCTGAGAGGTGGGGGGGGGGACAAAGTCGGCCATGGTCTGGTCGAGAACCTTTTTTAGGAATTCATGTCCCAAGAAAAAATTGTCTAACTTTGTTTGGAATTCGTCTCCACAAAAACTTTTCTACGAATTCATCTCCCAAAAAGTTGATGACCTTTTTTTAGTCAATCACCTCTTTTTCGGGTCTCCCAACAATGATGTGATAACCTTTTTACAATTTCATCCCCACAAAATTTAATTACTTTTTTACGAATTTCTTCTTGCTTTCTGAGAATTTTCTGGGGACACTTCTGCTCAAAAATTGAGTTTTTACCTCATCTCGTCAAAAAGGCAGTGAAACCCTCACGCGCAATTACATTTCTTGGCCTTTTTTGATGTTTCTTCAAAATTTGGGGGAACAAATGTATGGCGTGTCCCCCCACTGTCAAAGGTAGGGGGACATATCCCCTAGAACCCCCCCCGTGATCGCCGCCCATGCACTGCACACAAGGCTGGCTATCTTACTGATCTAAACAATTGCATTTTAAGACAGTTTGTAAATGTTTGCTCCACATGGCCGAGTATTCCTAGTGCACGTGGCAACAACCGATGGCTCACCACAATCAATCCTCAATCTAGGTTCAATACGAGAGAGTCGCCCGGTTGTTCCGCATCACTTATAAACCCTTTCCGTCGGTCGTTTCCTTGGTGACGAAAACATTCTGTGACCCATGAAGCGTGACGGTATTGGTCGGCGCGTTCCTAACGGCGTGCGCTGGGGGATTTCCGACGGCCGCCAACCCTGCTCGCTTCCAAGTTCCTGGGGCGTTCGACGGGACCTTGGGTCTGACCGCCTCGACTGGGAGCACCCTCTGACGAGTCTTTGGGAGCTTGGCCCTGGCCTGAGTGTGCGAGTAGAACATAGCAAAGTTGCTGACGATTACGGGAACCGGAAGTGCGATGGTTAGGACACCGATGAGGGCGCAGATCGATCCGACGAACATCCCGACGTACGTCTTCGGGGTCATGTCCCCGTACCCCACCGTCGTCATGGTTACGATGGCCCACCACAGCCCGACGGGGATCGACGTGAAGTCGTTGGTGGGGTTGTACTGGATGCGTTCGGCGTAGAAGATCAACGACGCGAAGATGACGATGCCGAGGATGAGAAAGAAGACGAGGAGGCTGAGCTCGTGCGCGCTGGCCTTGAAGGTGTGGATGAGGATCTTGAGCCCCGGGGAGTGCCGTGTCAGCTTGAACAGCCGCATGATTCGGATGATGCTGAAGAACTCTAGGACGTCGTTGTCGATGTCCAGCTGGTTGAGGAGGCTGTCGAGAGCGAAGGACAGAGTGGCGACGATGTCGATGATGTTGACCGGGGTCCGCATGTAGAGAAGCTTCTGCGGGCTGACGATGAAGCGGATGATGATCTCGAAGGCGAACCACAGGTTGCAGATGCTCTCCAGGTAGAAGAAAGCCTGGTGCGGATCGGAGGACTTGCGCTCGAGGCGCCAGCACAGTTTTTGGTCCATCTCGAAGGTCACATTCTGGAACACTGGGACCCGGAGGTCAGGGTGGGTCTTGAGGCAGAAGCAAAGGATCGAGACGACGACGAAGAATACAGAAACGAAGGACAGGATCTGAAATCGAAACAACACAGAAACACAACTGAAACGGATCGTATATGTTCATCTATGCATGCATGCATCCATCCATCTATCTATCCATTCATCCATTCATCCATACATTCATCCATCCGTCTTTACTTCATTCCAACGTTCCATCCATTGATCAATCTATGCATCCATCAGTCCACCCAATCTCCCCATCTGCTCTCCAGTTCGACCGCTCGCTTGCTCACTTACCCAGGCAACCCACATAACCACTTACTCACTTATTCATTCAATCTCTCGCTCGCTCGCTCGCCCACCCACCCACTCACTCACTCACTCACTCATCTCCACAAACCGACCCACGCACTCAATCACAAACGAAGTCACTCACAACCAAACCACCAACCCATCGACTCATACACCCACCGGCCCACCAAATGATCAATCCACCGACCCATTCACCGAATTATAAAAACCCAACCCACCCATTCAAAACCCACCAATCCACCCATCCAGAAATTTCCACCAACCCAGCAATCCGTCAACCCACCAGTGCCACCACCCACCATTTCAAACATACCACCAGCCACCCAACACCCACCCACCGAAAATCCAGCCCACCCAATACCCAAACCCACCCACCCACCCACCCAATACCCAAACCCACCCACCCAATACCCAACACCCACCCACCCAATACCCAAACCCACCGACCCACCCAACGACCCACCTACCAGTTGCACACACGACTGACTTACTTTAGCAGCGAGCGACGAATTTGGTTCCTCGAAGAGCAGCCAGATCTTCGGCTTCAGCGTCTGCCAACAGTTGAGCCGACCGCATCGATACCTCTCCTCCAGTCCGAACTTCTTCATAATCTCTTCCTGCGTCGGAGTATCGCTGTCCAGGTCCAGGCGATCGAGGATCTGGAGCGTCTCCCTCGTGTCCCGATGGGTCGTGTAGGTCATCCAGCAACACGGCTCCACCTGGTTCGCGTCCAATCCCCAGAATTCCAGCTCCTCTTCGAACAACGGACCGCAGACGTCAGTGGGGTAGTGAAGCTTTCCCGTTCGGTAGTAATTGAGGATCTGGGCGAAGACCCCCGGGTGACGGTCGAAGAAGTATTCGTTGAGGATGGGGTCATAGTTGGCGAGGGCCTCCGTCAGTCGGGAGAGCCGAGTGGCTGGAATCTTCTTCAGGGTCGCCTTGTTCGTCTCGTGTCGAATCCCGCCGACGTTTAGAGTTATCCGGTTATCGGTATCAGTCATCGTCTTTACCTTTGTTATTACCTTTGTTATAACCTTTATTATTACCTCTGTTATTACCTTTGTTATTACCTTTGTTGTTACCGTTGTTATTACCTTTGTTGTTACCTTCTTATCACTTTTGTTATTACCTTTGTTATTACCTTTGTTATAACTTCTGTTATGACCTGTGTTATTACCTTTGTTATTACCTTCTTATCACTTCTGTTATTACCTTTGTTATTACCGTCACTAGCCTATCGCAATCGTAGACTTCGACTTTCTAAAGCGCTACTCTGAAACTAACTGCAGTGCACCAGCTTATTCACGAAAGCTGCGTCCAGTCAGAAGGGTTGTACGGATATGTACTTTTGAAGAATCGTAATCGTACACTCCAAATTCCTAAAGCGCTATTCTAAAGCTGAGCGCAGGGCACCAGCTTATTCACAAGCGCTGCTTCGTGTCAGAGTGGCTGTCCACTGATGTCAACAGAAGATTCGAATCCGATTACCATAGAGAACAGAGAGGAGGCAGAAGAGTTGCTGAGGCGGTTTTCGTTGAGGAGAGCGCCGAACCTCCAGCTCAGCAACGAGGAAGACATCCACACCTTGAAGACACACTATGGCTACTGCGTCAGCAGTCGCAGAACCGGCATCGTTGCTGGCATCGTTGCTGGCATCGTAGTCAGGGGTGTGGTCGACGTCGTGGCATTGAATTCAATACGGTTGTGAATGGCAGTCGATCTTAATTGGCATCGACGTCTGTGCCTGTCTTTGATGGATATCATGCGCTGCTCGGCTTTCACCGCTCGCCTTCCGCGATTAGAAGAGTCGTGTGGCGGATGACAGGAGACGCGATGACACAGAAAGAGGCTGCGATAGAACGGAAATATGACGATGAATTTCATCACAACAGCATTATCAGTCGTCGTCGTCATCATCATTATGAACATCATCATCATTATTATTATTATCATCGTCGTCGTCGTCATCATCAGTATAATCGTCGTCGTTATCATCATATGATCATCATCGTCATCATCGGCGTCATCATCATCATCATCATCATCATCATCATCATCATCATCATCATCATCATCATCATCATCATCATCATCATCATCATCATCATCATCATCATCTTCATCATCGTCATCGTCACCAAAGTGCGACCGTACGTTACTTATCGGAATAACGTACGCGTACCGTACGTACGTCATCCAAAAAAATAACGTACGCGTACCGTACGTACGTCATCCAAAAAAATAGCGTACGCGTACCGTACGCGTACGTTAAAAACGCCACAAGTTTATCTGATCATTCACAAAGAACCTCAATATAACTATAGCATTATAACGTACGCGTACGTAAAAAATTATCAGTTAAGCTCTACAGTATTAGTCTATCCGTACGCAGGCCTAGTTATTTCCGAACGGTACCGAAATTTAGTATAACCATAATACTATTTACCAATAAAATGACCACTGGCACTGACCATCCTATAAAGTGTGCCGTAAAATCTTAATTATCTTCCTATTATACATTAGACAGAATAGTAGCAATTTGGAATTTAAAAGTTTAAAAGTAGAGATAATTGAACAGCTGACTGACGTAATGGTTAAAATTGTTTGCTACCGTCAATCACCAACTATTATTGACTTTTCTTGTGCATAATATTATGTATTTTATTTTCGTCATGAACTGAGATAGAGGCAGAGGCAGAGACAGAGACAGAGGCAGACGCAGACGCAGACGCAGACGCAGAGGCAGAGGCAGAGCTAGAGGCAGAGGCAGAGGCAGAGGCAGAGGCAGAGGCAGAGGCAGAGGCAGAGGCAGAGGCAGAGGCAGAGGCAGAGGCAGAGGCAGATCTTCGGCTTCAGCGTCTGCCAACAGAGTCAGAGGTAGAGTCAGAGGTAGAGGCATAGTCAGAGGCATAGTCAGAGGCAGAGGCAGAGGCAGAGGCAGAGGCAGAGATAGAGTCAGAGATAGAGTCAGAGGCAGACGCAGACGCAGACGCAAACGCAAACGCAGAGGCAGATGCAGAGGCAGACGCAGACGCAGAGACGACCAGCACCACCAATACCACCTCACCAGCTCCACTACCACCACCACCACCACCACCCCATAACAATAACCATAATTTTATTGTTTATACCATACATCAGTTACGTACAAAAACAGTCGACATCGCACAGCATAAACAGAAGGAGAACCCAAAAGGGACCAAGGTCCCACTATTTATTGCCAACTGTACATCATCTTGATGTAATATACGCGATTTGTTGTTAGCTGATGAAGCATTTTTTCGTGACAAATTAGGTACAGCATTTGTGAAAGTAAAGGTATAAGATAAAAGAACAAAAAGTGGAGACTAACTCGGAGTCCATCGTAAGGACAAAAGACAATATAAGCTGTCATAGTATAAGAAACAAGCAATAAATTTTGATGATAGTGGAGAATTGACAGTGTGTCAACATTAATAATAATCAAATTCCGAATTTGTAAAATAGTAAGAATCAGGTATTATATTAGTAATGGTTATTCAGGTAAGCACGCATTTTTGATTCAAATATCGATGAATTATATACATGGTGCAGTTCATGTGGTATCCCAAGCCAGATAACAGGCCCAATACATTTGATGGAGAACATTCTTAGGTTGGTTCTAGAATATTCAAATCTGTATAATTCATGCGGGCTTGTGTTGTACGAGTGGATATTAGTCACACCCCACCATCACCACCACCACCACCAACAACTACAACAACAACAACAACACTACTACCACTACTACTCATTCAACCATTACTGCCTATAGGAACAATATGCTCAGAAATTTACCCATTATGTATCTCACCTGGTCATCTTTCTTCCCCTCCAGCGTTCCGTCACTCCCTGAAGTCCATTTTCCCTTCGAAGCAAGCCTTCCTTCCTGCTCTGCCTTCCTTGCCTTTCTCTCCCTCTTTCTTTCCCCTCTATTTGCCTTGTCCTGTCACCCCTCTTGCCTTCCTTGTCAGCAGCAGCAGTAGCATCAGTCGTTGACGAACTGATATCATGCGATTCGATCGTTCAGTCGTTATTGCCTGACTCTTAACCGACCGTCCAATGGCACAACAAATAGTTCGACGCACGCGTACACTCGGCGGGAGGGGGGGGGACGGGAGGTAGGGATATACTGGCCTATACAAAACAGGACGCATGCCTCCCTCTCTCCCACTCCCTACCTCCGGTCTTTCCTCCGCTCTATCCCAATCCCACCTCCCGTCTTCCATCCCACTCTCCCATCCCAATCTCCCATCTTCCGTCCCTCTCTCCCACTCCCTTCCTCCCATCTTCCGTTCTTCTCTCCTATCTCCGGTCTTCCGTTCCTTTCTCCCACTTCCTCCAATCTTCCATTCCTCTCTCCAACACCCTTCATTTTCCTTTCCTGTCTCCTCTCTCGCTACCTTCTTTCATTCCTCTCTCCCTATCTCCCTTCTTCCTTCCCTGTATCCTTCTCTCCCACGACCTTTTCCCCTGTGACTTCCTCTTTGCCATTCCATACCTGCATTCTTCCCTCCCTGCCTCCATGTTTCCCATTTCCTACCTTCCCCTTTCTTCCTCGCTCTCACTGCCTACCTTCCTTCTTCCCACCCTGCCTTCCTTGCTTACAGCCTTCCTCTTCTTATCCCTGTCTCCTTCCCCTCTCTGCCTCCCTGTTTCCCTTTTCCTACATTCCCCTTTCTTCCTCACTCTCACTGCCTATACCTTCCTTCCTCCTACTCTGCTTTCCTTGCTTACAGCCTTCCTCTTCTTATCCCTGTCTCCTTCCCCTCTCTGCCTCCCTGTTTCCCATTTCCTACATTCCCCTTTCTTCCTCGCTCTCACTGCCTATACCTTCCTTCTTCCTACTCTGCTTTCCTTGCTTACAGCCTTCCTCTTCTTATCCCTGTCTTTTTCCGACCCCCGTCTGCCTTAATGTCTGCTTGTATACGTTTGTCTGTCTGTCAGTGCTCTGTCAATCCGCCTGCTTGCCTCCTTTGTCCTTGCTGCCCTTACCTCAGTGTATCTTTGTCTGTCTGTCTCTGTCCGTTTCTCTGCGTCTGTCTCTATATCTTTTGTTCATTCTTTTTCTCTGTCCTGTTCTCTCTATCGCTCTCTCTCTCTCTCTCTCTCTCTCTCTCTCTCTCTCTCTCTCTCTCTCTCTCTCTCTCTCTCTCTCTCTCTCTCTCTCTCTCACTCTCTCTGTCTGTGTCTGTCTGTCTGTCTGTCTGTCTGTCTCTCTCTCTCTCACTCACTCTCACACACACACACTTTCTCTGTCCTTCTCTGCCTCTCTGTGTGTTGTCTCTGTCTCTGTCTCTGTCTGTCTGTCTGTCTGTCTGTCTGTCTGTCTATCTGTCTCTCTATGACTCTCACTCTCTTTCGTTATCTCCAATTATCTCATCCTACGTATTCGTCTCACTCACTCCCTCTTTTTCAGTCTCTCTACACCTTTCCCCGTCTCCCTTTCAGTCCCTTCCTCCTATCTCGACTTCTGCACAACGCTGTCTCTAAAGAGGTCTCGGAGGATTAACCCTTTGCGTCCTGAACCTATTATTTCCACGAACGCACTCTTTGGCGCCCAGATCGGTCTATTGTTATTTATATGGCCACCTGTAAACTCTGACATCTGCTGGTGGAAAAGCAGACATCCCAACCGCATGATTCGTTGCTGACATGGGATTTCAGCCTGGGCAAACGAATGAGCGAGTGAGCAAATGAGTGAGTGTTACGTGAGCGAGCAATTGAGCAAATTAGGAATGGAGTGAAAGAGTGAAATAATGAGTGAATGAGTAATCGTAGTCGCAAGCTTCAAATGTCTAAAATACCGGCATATCCACGAGAGCACGAATGAATGAAGGAGCGAATGAGTCAACAAGCAAGCCAGCGAGCAATCGAGTGAGTTTGTGTGAGCAAATAATAGAGCGAGTGAGCGAAGGAGTGATATAGTGAGTGAAGGAGTGAAATAGTTAGTGAAGAAGTGAAGAAGTTCAAGAATGAGGAGCTTGTACTTTGAGCTTAGCTTCCGAGTAGCGCTTTAGAAATTTGTAGATTACGATTACGAAGGAGTGAAGTAGTGAGTGAAAGAGTGAAGGAGTTGGCAATCAAGCAAGTCAGCGAGCAGTGACATTGGGCAGTCAGTCGGTCAGTCAGTCGGTCAATCAGTCGGTCAGTCGGTCAGTCGGTCAGTCAGTCGGTCAGTCAGTCGGTAAGTCGGTAAGTCAGTCAGTCAGTCGGTCAGTCAGTCAGTCGGTCAGTCGGTCAGTCAGTCGGTCAGTCGGTCAGTCGGTCGGTCAGTCAGTCGGTCAGTCAGTCACTCAGTCGGTCAATCAGTCGGTCAGTCAGTCGGTCAGTCAGTCGGTCAGTCAGTCGGTCATTCGGTCAGTCAGTCGGTCAGTCAGTCGGTCGGTCAGTCGGTCAGTCAGTCGGTCAGTCAGTCGGTCAGTCGGTCAGTCAGTCAGTCAGTCGGTCAGTCAGTCGGGCAGTCAGTCGGTCAGTCAGTCAGTCGGTCAGTCAGTCGGTCAGTCAGTCAGTCGGTCGGTCAGCCAGTCGGTCAGTCAGTCGGTCAGTCAGTCGGTCAGTCGGTCAGTCAGTCGGTCAGTCAGTCGGTCAGTCAGTCAGTCGGTCAGTCAGTCAGTCAGTCAGTCAGTCAGTCAGTCGGTCAGTCAGTGTCGAAAGACTCTCACTGGCTTTGACGATTGATGAGATTTACATGCATGTCGTTCGATGGGGAATGATCCGATTTCGTTTTGGTCGGAATTTGGTGCTAATGATTTGATCAGTAGTCGGAGGATGATGACTGATGGCTGGTGGTTGATTGCAGCCTCTGAAGCCAGAATGTTCTTCCACCATTTCATTAAAGCGGTCGCAGAATCATACGGATGAGTTGGCACAGTTTTTAACTTGGGTTCTATGTATGTATGTTTGTATGTATGTATGTATGTATGTATGTATGTATGTATGTATGTATGTATGTATGTATGTATGTATGTATGCATGTATGTATGTATGTATGTATGTACGTACGTACGTACGTACGAACGTATGTATGTATGTATGTATGTATGTATGTATGTATGTATGTATGTATGTATGTATGTATGTATGTATGTATACATGCATGTATTTATGTATGTATGTATGTTTGCATGTACGTATGAATGTATGTATGTATGTATGTATGTATGTATGTATGTCTGCCTGTCTGGCTCCCGCGGGGTGAGCAGTAGCGCCTCCTCTCTCATTTCTTCCCTCCTTCCTTTTCTTCCTTCATCCCTTCTTTCCTCCCATTCTTTTTCCATCCCTCCTTCTCTCCCTCTCTTCCTTCTTTCCTCCATACCTCCTTTCCTTCCTCCCTCCTACTTTTCTTCCTTCCTCCTTCCTTCCTTTCCTCCATCCCTTCTTTCGTATACCTCCCTCCTTACCTCTCCATCCTACCTTCCATTCTTCCTGTTCTTCCTTTCCTTTCCTCTCCATTCCTCCATCCCTACCCTCTTTCCTCCAATCCTCCAATCCTCCCTTCTTTCTCTTCTTCCTTTCTCCTTCTTTCCCTCCCTCCCTCCCTACTCTCCACCCTTCCTACTGTTCTCCATGCATCTTTTTCTTCCCACCTCTTTCTAGAATGGGTGGAGCAGGCCGGGCGATGCCAGTGCGTATACGGTACGTTCCCGCGGGGTGAGTTGTAGCGCCTGTTGCAGCAATACGGTTCAAGAGTACGTTGGATGCGATAATGAAAAAGTGGTTAGACATGAAAGGAGGTGAGTAAAAAATGAGCCAGAGGATTATTCTAGGAAGGAGCCAGCTGCCAATAGCTAGAAGAGTCAGTAATAGACGCGTAGACAGGTGCCCTTCCTAAGAGGCGCGAAATGAAGATAGTATATAGACACCAAATCCTGCACGAGCAGGGAATTATATAAGCACGAAGAACAATGACGAGGGCGATGATGATGATGATGATGATGATGATGATGAAGATGATGATGATGATGATAATAATAATAAAGATGATATTCCTGTTGTTGTTGCCGTTGTGTTGTTGCTACTGTTGGTGCTTGTGGACAAGATGATATCAGTGAAGGGAGGATCATATTGTTGTCGTTGTTACTACTACTACTGCTGCTGCTACTACTACTACTACAATTATTACTACTTCTACCACCACTGCTACTACTACTACAACTACCACCACCACTACTACTACTATTATTCCTCCTCCTCCTCCTCCTCCTACTACTACTACTACTACAACTACTACTACTACTACTACTACTACTACTACTACTACTACTACTACTACTACTACTACTACTACTACTACAACAACTACTACTACTACTTCTACTACTATAACCATTCTTATAAATACAAAGAATTTAATTAAAATAACAACAACTTCTAACTGGGATTGCACTAACACAAGGCAATGATTGTGATGATGATAATGGTGATGATGGTGATGATTATGTTGATCATTATGTTGTTAAGTATGATAATGATGACGAGGATGATGAAGCTGATTAAGTTGATGATTATGATGATGATGATGATGACGATGATGATGACGACGGTGATGATGATGCTGGTGCTTTTGCTTGTGCTGGTGCGGGTGATGATGATGATGATGATGATGATGATGATGATGATGATGATGATGATGATGATGATGATGATGATGATGATGATGATGATGATGATGATGATGATGATGATGATGATGATGATGATGATGATGGTGATAACGATGAGGATGACGAAGACGATTACCATGACGACAACGACGACGACGACGACGACGATGACGATGACGATGATGACGACGACGACGATGACGATGACGATGACGACGATGGCGATGACGACGATGACGATGATGACGATGATGATGATGATGATGATGATGATGTCGATGACGATGACGACGATGACGATTACGATGACGATGATTGACGATGATAGTACTAGGGTGTTTAGTAATCCAGCTGACTTTAGACTGCACTGGCTGACCCAGAATTGAGCTGATCGGAGAGGCCTCTCGTGTTTCGTTCTGCTGATCAATCGAGCGTGTCCTGTGCATGACGGCGCAGGAATAACGTCAGAGTCGATTGCGAAAATCCCGGACGAGGCCACAGGAAAAATAGTCCCGTAACGACGTCAGGTCCCTGAAGAAATAGCTTCTGCGCCGCTGCCTTTTATGTCTGTCTGTCTGTTTTCCTATTTGTGTGTCAGTCTGTTAATCTGTTTGTCTGTCTGTCAGTCTGTAAATCTATCGATCTGTCTGTCTGTCAGTCTGTCTATATTTCTGTTTGTGTGTCAGTCCGTCACTCAGTCGGTGCATCTGCCTGTATGTATGTCTGTCTGTCTGTCTGTATTACTGTTTGTGTGTCTGTCTGTGTCTATATATCTGTCTTTCTGTCTGTGTGTATTTCTGTCTGTGTGTCAATTTTCTCTTTCTGTGTCTCGGTCTGTCTTTGTCTCTGTCAGTCTCTGTCTCTGTCTGTCTGTGTATCTGTCTGTCTACGAGGCTGTCTGTATGTGTGTGTGTGCTTGTCTCTCTCTCTGCATGTTTCTCTCTGTATGCTCGTCTGTGTGCTTGTTTAAAGTCATTCTACGCTTCCACAGTTCTACATTTCTGACTGTATACATTTCCATGGTTCTCCTCTTTCTGTCTGTCTATCTCTCACAGTCCATCCACGTTTCTTTGTGTCTCTCTCTCTTTCACTCACTCTCTGTCTCTCGCCGTCTCTCTCCGTTCACCTCTTTTACTTTTCTCACCGTCAGTCACTCTCTCTGCCTCTCTCTCCTCTCTTTTCACCTCTCTGTATGTCTGTCTGTCTCTGTCTGTCTCTGTCTCTGTCTCTGTCTTTGTCTCTGTCTCTACATCTTCGTGTTTCAGTAGGTCAGTGTCTGCTTATAATCTCTATCTATCTATATATTTCTATGATCTTTTCTCAATTTTTCCACTCCTCTCCTTTTGTGCATACTTCTCCCAATCCCTGTCTGAAGTCTGAACGTGTCTCTATCCTTTCCCGTACCTTTCCATATTCCTCACTGTCCCTCTCTTTGTCCGTCTCTTTGTCAGTGTGTTCCCATCTCCCTCAACCCCTCGTACTCAGACTTTCTCTTCATCTCTCTGGAGCCCGGGTTATCCAGATCCCCAGGGGCGTCAGTGCGTGACGACTAACGCAAGCCTCTCTTCCTCCCGTTAGTCTGTCCGTCCATCACTTCGTCCTTCCCTCCATCCCTTCTTCTTTCCCTCATCCACCCGTCATCTTTTCCGCTCATCGATCCATCTCTCCGTTGCTCCATCTCTGGTACCGTACCTTAATCGATTTATCCCTCGACCCTTCTTCCTCTCTCAGACACTCCTTCCATCTCTTCATCTCTCCCATCTTCCGTCCTCCCCTACTCCCCCTATCTCTCCTTTCCCACTCTCTCCTTCTGTCATCCTACCTTCCTTCTGTGTATCATCCAGTCGTCATCCCTCCATCCTTCCCTGCTACCACCATCCTTTCATCCTTCCCTGGTATACCACCATCCTTACATCCATCCTTCCATGCTTCTCTCACTCTGTCCTTCCTTCCCTCTTACCACCATCCCTCCATCCTTCCTCCTTCCCTCTTACCACCATCCCTCCATCCTTCCATGCTTCTCTAAATCTGTCCTTCCTTTCCTCCTACCGTCATCCCTCCATCGTTCCGTGATTTTCCAACTCTGTCCTTTCTTCCCTCCTACCACCTTTTCTCCCTGCCTCCTTTCGTCCCCCTCCTTTCCTTCCGTCCTTTACTCCTTCTTTCCCTCCCTCGCCTGTATCTCGGTTCTTAATGGCCGCAGTCGATTGGTGACTTGAAGGACATGACTAATAGTCTGGCGAAGCACGTCTGCCGTATGGTTATGGTTCGAGGCATGCTTTATGCGCCACGAGGTTTGCCATGCTAAATGATGAGAGAAAGCAGCAAGACACGGCGGACCACAGTAATTGGCTTTCAAGGATCAGGGAAAACCACTTCCAGCGTAGGGGTAGAGGAAAGACAAGTGAAGCGCGGAAGCTGCTGAAAGAAGGATCAGGGAAACCCATTATAAGGGTAGAGAAAGGAAAATTAAAGGTAGTAGTTGCTGGAAAAGAAGTATCAGGGAAAGCCAGTGTACGGGATGAGAAAGGAAAAGCGAAGGGTAGCAGCTGCTGGAAAAGGATTAAAACAAAATGGTAGACAGCGGTTGAGTAATCAAATCGGGAAACTTCTATAGCGCCCTTATGAGAATTCACAAGAATGGGCGTGCACAGAAAGCTGTGTATAAGGCGCGATTGTTCCTTCTCTGTCGCTGGACCCACTGCATGGAACAGTCTTCCTGACCATGTGAAGAATGCGCCATCTCTGGAGACATTCAAATCACAGCTCAAGACCTATCTTTTTAAAGTATCATTTGACTGCCATTGACTTCCTTAACTTATGTGCTTCCACTGAACTGCGGCGCTATAAAATCGTCTTGATGATGTTGTTGTTGTTGTTGTTGTTGTGGTTGTGGTTGTTGTTGTTGTTGTTGTTGTTGTTGTTGTTGTTGTTGTTGTTGTTGTTGTTGTTATTGTTGTTGTTGTTGTTGTTATGCACAAACAAATGGGACACATGACGATCTGACGGAGCCGAAAGTGTTCAGCTGTTGATTCTAGAAAGGATATATAATCCATCTTGCAAGTCCTTATGTGCATCACATCAGTCGGTGGTGTTGGATTCCTAGCAAAACCTCACATCTGAACTTTGGAAATATATGGCCAAATCAAAATACAGTCGGTGAGTAATGTGAATAATCCTGGATGCATTCTGCCGTTCAATTATGATCCATTGTGATGTCCAATCTGCCCATTTAGAACAATGTAATCAAGTTTACAGACGATGAACAGAAGGAGACGCAGCCGGACAGGTAGGCGTACGCACGGACACAGAGAGAGGGACACAGTCTGCACACCTGAAATTCCGTCGTCTCCTCTTCCTGCGCGCTCTCTCTCTCTCTCTCTCTCTCTCTCTCTCTCTCTCTCTCTCTCTCTCTCTCTCTCTCTCTCTCTCTCTCTCTCTCTCTCTCTCCTATTTTCCGTTTCCTTGTAATATTACATTTGATCTCTATCCTCCTCCTCCAGTTGTCCTCATCCTCATCTTCCTCCTCCTCGTCTTCCTCGTCTTCTTCTTCTTCCTCCTCTTCTGGTTCTTGCTCTTATTGTCATTTTTTCTTTTGTACTTAATTCTTGTTGGCTATTCCCTAATGTAATGCCTGGTAAATTAATAAAAGAAGATAAGAAGAGAAGATAAGACGATAAGATAAGTAAATAAGATAAGAAGATAAGCTAAGAAGATAAGATAAGAAAATAAGACTTGAAGATAAGACAAGAAGACAGAACAGAAAGCTAGGATAAGAAGATAAGATGATAGGGGAAGGAGAGAACTAGTGCACCGTCCTGTTAAGCCTGCAATGAGCGGAGAGAGACAGCAGGAGACTGACAGACTGACAGACAGACAGACAGACACAGAGATAGAGCAATTGCAAGACACAGGGACATATCCAAAGGGAGACCACTTCTGCCATGTCCCTTACATAAACTCCGATCAAGTGGCGTAGCAGGTGGTGCTGCTCGATGCAATCCTCGCTAAGGACTCCGTTGGACACCTGGACAGATGGACCGGGGGATTCGCGCCAAATCCCTTCCGAGAGCTGACCAGTGTTGTCGTTTGGTCAGTCGGCCAACTGGACAACTGACCGCGGTGTGCGTCTCGTAGCGGATGACCTCCCTCTGTTGAGGGGAAGGGGGTTAAGCCGACTGCGGTTAATGACCACTTGATTGGATTTAAGTTGCTCTCTCCTGTCTCTTAGAGAGCCCACGAGTTTATCGCGCTATATAAATGATTGCGTTAGATTGCGTTTACATTAAGCCACGTTACATCCATATAACAGTTACTTAACACTTATATTACGGTTGAATCACATGTACATTGCAATGGCTACACTACATCTGGGTTGCATTTGCTTTGCAGTTGCACGAGATTAGAATACGGTACATCAAATTACAGCAAACATTTAATTTATACCACCTCTTCATCTCTTCCTCCTCCTCCTTCTTCCTCTTCCTCTTTCTTCTCCTCCTCTATTTCCTATCCTTCCACTTAGTTTCAATTGATCGAATAGTAAGTAAGAAAACGATCCTAATTTCAACCACAAAGAGCTATCCATGTGAATGACTCAGTTTTGGTCCGTGAGCGCTAGTTTTGGTTGGACACGGTAGCCGATTTGTTACATCGCTCGCCTTGTAACGCAAAGAGAACGGATTCGATCCTCCTCCTCAGAGACGGTTACTGTGTATGGACCTTGAGCAAGTCCTTCACTCACAACTGCTCAGCGCCATAGATCGATGTTTGGTAATTAGATAATAGCGCTTAATAATTGCGTAATGATAATGATAATAATAATAATTATTTCCATTAGTCGTTGTTAGGGAGGATTTTGATTTTTTTGGTCCAATTTAGTTGTGGCCTATCGACTATGGTGAGCAGCTATGTCCACCGATTGATTTCAATTTAAAGAACAAATCGAGGCGACCCCATTTGGTTGAACACTTAGAACAGAACTCCACCATGAGCGTATACCCGTACTCTGCGGTAGTGCCAGACCCAAGCCTGGATAAATTTGGAGGGCGACGTCAACGGCCCACCAGCCATAAGATGTCGTTAAACACTGGAAACAACTGAGAACATGTTTTCATGTTTTTCAGACATGTTCCTAGTGATTATAGTTCTTTGAGTGGCTCAATTAAAAACGATGAAAGGAATTTAATTAGGTGGTGTCGATGGAACAAAATTTCATACTTGCCTGAAGCGTTATTGAGACTAATGCTGGCCCTTTATAAGACGCGTTTAGGGAACCCCTTCAAGAGAAACTTTAAAAGGTTGTCGAGTCCTTACCTGTTACGGCGTTAATGACCTGGTCTTTTGAAAATAGCTTCTCTTTCACAGTAGTCCGTGTCATGAACGCACATCTAACAGGTATGCCTATACCGAGAGATTAAAGAGTGTCGGTGCCGATCCCTTGACTGGTGTTAAACGCACAGGTAACCTGCGTGCAGACTGTTAAAAGGTGTAGCGCCGTACTGCCGCCCACGTGTCCTAATCGCAATGATGCCAGAAGCACTGTGACCGCGCTGTCATCCGCAGCAAACAGCATCAATGAATACCCGGCGTGCAAGACTTAGTACTCTGCTCCTCGTCCTCCTTTTTCTCTCCTCTTCCACCCTTTCCTCCACTCCCTCCTCCTCCTCCTCCTCTTCCCCTTCTTCTCCTCCTACTTTGTATGAGGCACGTGTGGCGGTCTTTTTAACTTCTCCTCCTCCTCCTCGTCCTCGTCCTCGTCCTCGTCCTCTTCCTCCTCCTCCATCTTCTGTTTCTCTTTCTACTCTTGCTCGTCTTCCTTCTCCTCATTGCATTCCTTCTCTTCTTTGTTCTCTCCCTCTGTTTGTTTGCCCTCCTCTTACTCCTCGTCCTGCTCTTCCTCTCTATGTGTTCCCACCTTTCCTTCCCATCCTCCTCTTCTTTCTATCCCTCTTTCCCCGTCTCTCTTTCCATTCTTCTCTTCATTTTCCATTTTTGTTTCTTGCTCTTCCTCCTTCTTCTGCCTCCTTCTCCATGTCTTCCTCCTTCTCCACTTCTTCCTCCTTCTCCTTTTCTTCTTTCTCCTCCTCTTCGTCGTCATCCTCCTCAGCACCGAACCTCCTCGGACTAATCGATGGACTGATGAAGACCCAAGCACCGAGCAATGGGTCGCTACCGACTAACGGACGCCATGCTTGACCAGAGACGGGACTGGACTGACCATGAAAGACACAGAGACACAGACAGAGAACCAGAGAGACAGACACAGAGAACCAGAGATAGAGAGACAGAGAACCAGAAATAGAAAGACAGAGAACCAGAGATAGAAAGACAGAGGCAGAGATACAGAAGCAGAGACAGAGATACAGAGACAGAGAACCAGAGATACAGAGACAGAGAACCAGAGATACAGAGACAGAGAACCAGAGAGACACAGATAGAGAACAAGAGATACAGAGATACAGACTGTGGTGGAATTGTTACTCTCCAACGCACTTGCTGATGATGTATTTATGAGCTGGTGCAGATTCTGCTGGCATTGCCCTTGATTAGAGAGCATCCTCCTCTTCTGGCAACTGCTGATGGGGGATGCTGCTTTGGGGATACTGCTGCTGCTACTACTGCTGCTGCTGCTGCTGCTGCCGTTCAGTGGACAGGTGCTAATGGCCGTTTGTTTCGTTTTTGTCTCCGATGACCAAGAATCAACCAGCATGAGTTAAGCTCCTCCTCCTACTCTTCCTCTTCCTCCTGATCCTCCTCCTCCTCCTCCTCCTCCTATTTGTTCTCTTCCTCCTTTTCCTCTTCCTTCTATTCCTCTTCCTCCTCCTTTCTCCTCCCCGCCTTCGCATCAAATCGTTTTCATTTGTATTCTGGTCCCGTTCCAATTCATCCTCTGTCCGTCTGCCTGTCTGTCAGCCTCTTTCTATTTGTCCATCTTGCTGTCAGTATTTCTGGCGCTCATTCTGTCTGTCTAACTGTCTTTCTGGCTTTCCTTTTGCGTCTTTGTCTTTCTGCCTGCCTCTCTGTCTGTCTTCTGGCTCTCTATATCTTTCTGTCTATCGCCCCGTTTTTGTTTTGGTCTTATTGGTTCACCCTGTTCATATTTCATCTGCCTCTTTTCTGCCTGTTTATCCATCTAAGTGTCTCTGTATGTCTGTGTGTTGTCTGTCTACCAGTCAGTCTGTCTGTCTGGCTTCCAGTCTGTCTGTTTATCTCGTCAGTTGTTAGTGTCATCGTTGACATGTTTTGTGCCAAATAAAGAGCCAATCTCTTTCGCCGGAAATGGTTGTCGACTCCGGATAATTAACGGAAACGATGGCAGAGAGAGAGAGAGAGAGACAGAGAGAGAGAGAGAGAAGAGAGAGAGAGGAGAGAGAGAGAGAGAGAGAGAGAGAGAGAGACGAGAGAGAGAGAGAGAGAGAGAGAGAGAGAGAGAGAGAGAGAGAGAGAGTGAGAGAAGAGAGAGAGGTGAGAGAGAGAGAGAAGGGAGAGAGAGAGAGAGAGAGAGAGAGAGAGAGAGAGAGAGAGAGAGAGAGAGAGAGAGAGAGAGAGAGAGAGAGAGAGAGAGAGAGAGAGAGAGAGAGAGAGAGAGAGAGGGAGACAGACAGACAGACAGAGAGGGAGAGAGAGAGGCAGAGAGAGGGAGACAGACAGACAGACAGAGAAGGGGAGAAGAGAGGTAGGGAGAGGGAGAGAGGCAGGGAGAGAGAGAGGAGTGAGAGTGAGAGTGAGAAAGACAGACGGACAGGACAGACAGATGAATACGGAGACAGAGACAGACCGAGAAAGACACACAGACACATACATACAGACAAACAGAGGACCAGACAAAGACATATATACATACAAAGCCACACAGAGAATGTCTTCTTGAGGTCGGGGGGATCAAACCCCCACTGGGTGACAAAGACATTCCTAGATATATGTTCCACTCTCGACCCCTAGCGAACTGAACTATAAATTGAGGAAATTGACTGTACACTAGGTGCCGCATAGATCCTGCGCGTCAAGATCGCCACCTTGGGATTAAAAAAGGCGCCTCAGAATTGTTCAAATACACACAATAGAATAGATCATAGCTGTTAAAACCGGTTTTTTTATTTTTTATTTTTTTTCCAAAGACGTCGTTTTTTTTCTCTCCAAAAACGTCGTTTTTTCGTTTTTTATTTTTCTTGTCGTTTTTTCCGTTTGTTGTTTCTTGTATGTAACCAGTCTTGTTGTCAAGACCTTAAACCTCAAGACCAAGACCAAGACCAAGACCTTGAACCTCAAGACCAAGACCAAGACCTTGAACCTCAAGACCAAGACCAAGACCAAGACCTTGAACCTCAAGACCAAGACCAAGACCTTAAACCTCAAGACCAAGATCGAGACCAAGACCCAAAAAATCACAGTCGTATCCAGACTTCTATTCCTTACTAAAAATTGTCCAATCGGACTACTCGTTATTTTAATGAAAACATGAGTTTTTTTTTTCTTTTATTCAAGCAAAACAACTCTAAATGGAGACTGCAGAGAATTCAGAATTCGTATTTACAAAAGTCCTTCATGCGAAATGTTATTCCAAATGCCTGTTGAATTTTATCCAAAAAAAAAACAATTTGCTCAGAATTTTCTGACCAAGACGTGACCTGTGGGGCCTCATAAAAATTCTGCCATGTGAAAAAACACGGTCTACAAGTGCTGAAATCGCTAGCACACAAAGCAGCTTTTCAAGAACCGGATGTAAATGTACAAATTAATCATGAGTCTCTTTTGAAATCATTCCATGGTAAATAACCGGAAGTCAAAATAATTGTCCAAAACAACAGTGAAGCCTCATTCACACCGTGTAAATACTAAAGCAATAACTGTATGAGTAATTATTGGATAAATTTTTAAAATTCTTGCCGTTTGTTAAAATTAATGACTGTTCATATTGACAAAAGTCTTGGTCTTGCAAAACCAAGACCAAGACTTTGAACCTCAAGACCAAGACCAAGACCAAAAGCTTGAACCTCAAAACCAAGACCAAGACCTTTGGTCTCAAGACCAAGACCAAGACCAAGACTTTTAAAAACGAACTCGAGTGCACTCGAGACCAAGACCTTGGTCTCGAGGACAACAAGACTGTATGTAACTTCATGTTATTTATTTACTATCTGTTAATTTTTTCATTCTGTGTTTACTTTTTGTCTGAAGTCCCTTATGTTGTCTCTTCGTAGGTCTACTTTCAAGATCCAGCTAATTTACGTCACTAATTACGTCATCATTTGAGAAATAAATAGGCCTACTTTGTGAAATAGCACAGTACAAGAAATAAAATTTTAAAAAGTTATTTCTAAGTTATCTAAAATGCCAAAAGAAAAGGGTGCTAAATGGATTCACGTTACTTTGATAAACGAGATAGACAAAATCTCAGCATCAGCTGAAATCCATTTAGGCCCTACTGTGAGAAAGTTTACACTGTATAATCTATACCTACAAAGTTTAGTTTTTAATTGTGTTAGTTTAGTCAGCATGGACTTATGTGGACTTATGTTTACAATTTAAATTTGAAAAGATTTCAACATTTTTAATTTCTCAATTTCTTATTAAACAAAACCTATAAGAAATAAAATAATTGTTGTAGAATGACGTTATTTAGTGTTTACTAATAAAGTTGCGCTATTTGCTGATTAAATTCTGTAAATAAGGTTTTTAATTTTAAATTGCAGTAGTGCCTACAAGATGCGAGAAAGTCAAATTATTTTTCTTTTGTCGTTTTTTTGTCGTTTTTTTGTCGTTTTTTATTTTTTAGAAAAAAGGGACGTTTTCCGTTTTTTATTTAGTTTCTATCGTTTTAAACCACTATGGAATAGATGTAGGCCTACACATACATAGTAGCCATTGAGACATTTATGCATGCACATGTATATGAATATGTGCATATATATTTGAATATATGTATTACGACATATATATGCATGTATATATATATATATATACATATATATATATATATATATAATGCTGTATTGAGCGTGTAGTACTGAACCCAGTGCAGTGTGATTTATAACCTTATAAGTTGTACGGTGTCTAGACATTTGGAGGGAAATGTAAATCCTATATAGTGCTGGATTTGAAGTTAAACGTCACTCATCATATTTGTCATGAGGGCGTCGTTAAACAAACGTATTCAATAACATTTGAAGTTAGACCTCCCCAGCTTCTGACCTGGCACCAAAAGCTATAATGGACTTGATTTGATATAGCGCCAGTGTTAAGCTGATCTCCGGAGGTGGCTTTTCTGTGGCGCTGATAAATTTCGGAGATTTACATTACATTAGACTGTGTCTTGGTGTTTGGTTCTGCGAGGTCTTTTCTTTTGGCCAGTCTCTCGAATGGTCGAAGTTTTTGGCTCCACCCGAGGACGTTCTTGTTCATAGTTTTCAACCAGTTACCGGTATACGACAGAGTTTGCTGGCTCCGTGTTCGCCTATGCAAGTGATATTTGATTGTAAATATTGCATTAAAATAACAATTTAGCCTGAAAAGGTTGATAATTGCTCATACGCCTGGACAGATTGTAATATCATGAATATATAAATATGTAGGGCGGCCCAATATATCAAAACACTCAACTCTTCACCATTCAGCCACCCCGCTCTCCCCTATCCTCCTCCTATCGCACTCCCTTCTGTCCCTCAGTGACCTTTCGCCTCAGGTTCTCCAATCGATCCATATAGGCCTACTACACTGTAACTCGACTCTGGTACGATCAAAGTCATATCGCTGACTTACAAATCACTACAACAAGACTTACTCTCAGTCAAAGTACCTTCACGAACTCTTCACCATCTCATTCTGTGTGCAAACAACTTCCCCAAGGTCCAGTGTTTAATCTAGCCCCCCTCTTCTGGGAGGGGAAACAAGGTTTCTGGGGGGAGCAAAGAATTTACACAAGATTTTGTCTTCCATCTTCAAAAAGTCTATGACTTTTCCAAATTTCATCTTCAAAAAAAGAAATTTCATCTTCAAAAAAAGTTGATGACCTTTTTTAGTCATTCGCCCGATTTTTTAAACTTTTCTACAGCAATTACTCTCTCAAAAAAGTTGATGAAATTTTTTTTAGGAAATCATCTCTCTGGGGGGGGGGGGGAACCATGGATCCACATGTATCCTGGGGGGAATTTTCCTCCCCTAAAGGTATCTACATTGTAATATTGCCGGCCTCTGGGGGAAACATCAATCCTGGGGGGGGGGGAACTTCCCCCCAAAGACGTCTAGATTAATCACTGCCCAAGGTCTTTACAAAGAGTCCGTTCAATTGGCTCGAACTCACAAACGTTAGATCAGACTGAATAGACCGCTGGTTAGAGTGCTCGCCCTGTAACGTAGAGAGTACGGGTTCGATCCTCGGCTGAGGCGACCACTGCCTAGGGACCTTGAGCAAGTCCTTCACGTACAAATGTTCTTTCAGTCTTATGATTGTATGCACTTCTGAACTTTGTAAGGAGGACAATATCAAATACAGTTCAATTGTATCAAATGCAGTTCTATTGTATTGTATTAAATACAACTGCATTGTAGGCTATTGTATGACAATTTGTATCGCAACGTGGTCTTGGTTTATCTTATCGGAAATACTTTCTAAAAGAGAAAAAGTCAAGCCTCAATGAAAGGAAACAGCTAAACCTGTTATTAAATATCAAAGTTGTTTACACGGCAACATGATTGGGATTTATACCAAACACTGTCATCTGTAAGAAACTATGACTGGGATCCGTAAAAGGTCGTAACGATTACACTGTAACAGTTCTGGACACAGACTATTTACAGCTTTACACATGCGAATGACAAAGCAACCTGTTCAAGTAACTGAAGTAACATTAGGCAGTGGCAAAGTTGTCAAAAAACAGCTGGGTCAAAAATTTTACAGTTTACCAAAGTACAAGAACGCACGTCAAAATCTAATGTCGTTAATAATTTGTACACGAAACAACTTTCGACTCATGACATATTTTAGTTTCTCGACCCCCAACAATATCTTTTCAGTTTCAAGGCTGAGGGTTTAGAAGAAGAGTTAGGACAAGTAAGCACTCACATTAGACAGCGTCTGGCATATTGAAGACCCTGTGAGGTATTTACCACACGTCAACTGAACTGTTGTCCTCAAAGCATTATCATGGGTTTGTAACACGTGAGATTCTTCAAAGGGGGTATATGTCTACCTCCTATCGTCCTCCTCCCAGTTGTAACGTGGTCAGGAAGAATGGGTACACTACTAGCCTCTTTAGCGCACCCATCATATAAAACTATACCCTCTTTGGGGCACTCATAATCTGTGCACTCTTTAGGCACCCTTCATTTTAAACTATACCCCTTAGGGCACTCATAATACTGCCCTGTACCATCTTTAGGGCACCCTTCATACTAAACTATGCCCTATTCAGGGCACCCATCATATTACACTGTACCCTTTCTTCTAGATTCTCAGAGAAAATAAAGACGCTATCCACCTAATTTCTTCCCTTTCGTTCTTATTGACATCGTTGTTCTTTCAGACAATGACCTTACAAGAACGACAGCATCACCGCAAACGATTGTCCTTTCTTTGGTTCAATGACATAATACCAGCATCATCAACTGAATTAATGATAATCAGATAATTACTAAATACACCTTTAAAAACCGCTCAAAATCTGTACAGAAATCACACGTTCATCGGGATTGCAATTTTCCACAAAAAATTACACTTTTATATTACATGTAAATGCACAGCAACATTTAATTAAATATTGCACATGTCTTCAGAAGGCCATTTTTCATGTCCTGAAAATCGAGACAAATCTTTTCCGCTTACTAGTTATTATTATTATAATAATTATTATTATTATCTATATGCATTTATTAAGCGCCAGCATCTAATGACCAAGCATCAATCGATGGCGCTGAACAATTGCGAGTTAAGGACTTGGTCAATATCTCTACACAGTAACCGTCTCAGGAGAGTTGGTTCGAACCCGTACTCTCCACATTACAAGGCATGCGCTCTAACCAATCGGCAACCGCGTCCCGCGTTGTCGTCTAAGGAAGATTGCGATGACGTTTTCTCAACACAGCAATTTGTAAGACAACTCTCGCGGACCAAATTTTCGCATAGCTTTCATCTCGGCTCCGATAAATTAATGCCCGTTGTTACTGTAATCTTCGTTCCATAGCGCAACTGTCTTTGCGAAAAGAAAACATTGTCAAATATTGGAGAAGAAAGGCATAAAACATGGATGTTCCTGAACCTAAACATTGTATTGGGAGACAAACCCCAGTTCCATACGTAACAAAGCCTGTGGGGAATTAAAATAGCCCTACTATATCAGACCTACTTCAATAGTTTTCCTGACCTATTATCAACTTTAGACTGCGTTTGTCCAACGGCTAAAGGGAACTGGGGACCGTGGGAACATTCTGACCTTTGAAGGGGCACCTTATAAATGTTCTGAATAAATGAATGAATGTTCTAAATGAATGAATGAATGCTTTGGAACACGAAAAGTACATGTAAGTGCTGCAAGAACATTGCCAAGACATGATATGAGCGGCGCCCTAAAAATACAGAGCCTAGACATAAACCTACAGTAGACTATCACGCCGTAATCACATGACTCGCTATACAGTTGGTTTTCTCAGGATCGATATAAAGACGATCTAACCCTGCACACATATGTACACGCAAACATTCCCAAACTACGGTAATTAAGTAATTAAGTAATTATACACTACAATCCAACCAAGCATAAATTTTAGAGTCTTTGTACAGAAATTAATAAATTATAATATATTATACAAGTCATATAATATAAATATTAAAGATATATATCCGAGTTTAAGACTTCTTTGGTTGAGAACTTTTAAATCCACATGCTGTTAACTAAAGTTATATATTTAACAATTTAATATAAATTAGATTAAATAATATTATATATATATATGCTGTATATGTATATATATATATATTAAGTAATATATATATAACACAGATATATATATATATATATATATATATATATATATATATATATATATATATATATATATATATATATATATATATATAAGACTTACGTGGTTCAAGACTGTAAATGCAATTAACAGCCCTGTCATTGAATGCCACACCTTAGATTCAATTATTGACTTCAATTACTGACTTCAATTACTGACTGTGCTTTTCAGAGGTATTATTGCCATTTTAATTATTAATAATCATTTATTAAATGCCAAAATCTAATGACCAAACATCGGTCGATGGCGCTGAGTAATTGCGAGTGAAGGATTTGCTCAAGGTCCCTACACAGCAACCGATTCTGGGGAGGAGGATCGAACCCATACTCTCCGCAATACATGGCAAGCGCTCTGACCAATCAGCTACCGTTTAAGTATTCCTAATCACTTGAAAATAACTGCTTGAGCTGCTTTTCACTGTTACATTACATTGCCAGGAAATGATTAAATACTGTTACAGTTACGTTGGTCAGTTCTGTAACAGTTACTATGTGACCAGAATGAAATTTACTTAACATCTCTGAAATTTTCGTTATATAAGAATCTGCTACAAAGCATAAGTTAGCACCAGAGCACTTGAAATCATAACTTATCGATTATTACTTAATACAAGTTGCCTACGGTTGGTAAGTTGTAATTTGATCAAATACAAACCAAAAACAATTGATTAAATTCATGCTCACTGAATTCCAAAGACACAAGGTAGTAAGTAACTCGTCAGCAAAAAGGTAAACAGTTTTTTCACGTGAAAAAATTTTTGGACCTCATTTTTTTACCAGATCAGTTCTAAATTGTCCCCCAACCTGTCAAACAAGATCGTCACCCGTGATCGTCAGGTTTCCAATAACAGTTTTTTCACGTGAAAAAATTTTTGGACCTCATTTTTTTACCAGATCAGTTCTAAATTGTCCCCCAACCTGTCAAACAAGATCGCCACCCGTGCTCGTCAGGTTTCCAATACTTTTTGAAACATCGTCAGGTTTCCAATACTTTTTGAGACAGTCATTTGTTGTATCATTAGATCAAGTTTCTTTTAGAATAATGATAAGAACTTGGATAATCTGCTATGCCCTTAATCACAAACACACCTGCGTACTAACACGGTCCGTACACAGGGACCTTAAATGGCGTGGTACCCAGTTAAACGGGGCAGAGGCGGTGAAGGATCTCACCCGATCAATTAATTGAAACTGAGCAGGGTTGAGACCATACGGTCGCTATAAAAAAAAGGTTTACATTTACTGATTAGATTCAGAAATTTATCCGTCCCAACGACCCACCAACCGAGTCCCCTACAGGTTGACACGGTGCCCCGAATCGGACAAAATAAGTGACGAAGTGCCCGACCCTCTAGTGGCCGGAAGATGAAACTGCCTCGGACAACGAAATCTATGCTGAAGGGGCCGAATGCTGATGACACGATTATGACGAAGTCGCCGAGTGGCACCGAGGCTGAGACTGCTCCAGAACGAGAGGAAAATGTGATGGTGCATGACCAGAACCAAATCGACCATTACTGCAATCCCTCTAATGAAAACACAAGCCAAAAATCTGTTAGAAACGCTTAGGGGCCGTACAATCATAAGGTTTATTCAGCCTTCCACTCGCTAGGTGGCAGCGGTGGTTAAATGAATTGTAGGCCGTGATTGACGCCCTGGTGGCTGCCGTTTAAACAGTTATATTAGACTCCTGTAAAACTGTTATCATGTGCTTCTACTGTATACATGTATGTAAGGCGCCCTGTGTGGCTGCCGTTTCTACTATATGTACGTTCACTGTATAGCACAGTGCGGTTAGCAGGCGCTTAAATAAAGAAAAGATTATTATTATTATTATTAATCTCATAATCATTGTCTCTTGACGATTTCCTGCATCTAATCAGGAGGTCATAACATTTCATGTTTTAAAACAACAATTGAAAATGTACTTACTATGTAACTCGATCAGCATTTGCGCCGACAGTTAACATAGTAAAACACCCCAGAAGTAGCTTGCTACTGACCATGTTATAGAAATTGTCGTAATTACAATAACGATTCTTCAGCGCCCGAAAAGAGAAGTCAAAAGAATCAGCTTATTGACAGGCGCTCACTCAAAAACAAATGGTCACGTGTAGTGGTCAGGACGGTGGATGACCACCGTGGACGGAGCTTGGAATTGAGGCGGCGAGAAAGATATGAAGAAAAGCAAGGGCGTAACTTTGTCCCACAAAGTGGTGGTGCCTTGTGCGT
The DNA here is from genome assembly GCA_963556255.1 of Allolobophora icterica. Taxonomy (NCBI): domain Eukaryota; kingdom Metazoa; phylum Annelida; class Clitellata; order Crassiclitellata; family Lumbricidae; genus Allolobophora; species Allolobophora icterica. The sequence continues at coordinate 63,310,164 of OY744607.1, forward strand.
TATGATGACGGCGCTATAGAAATCATTAGATAAGATTAGATCAGATTAGATCAGATTACATAAGATTAGATGGTTGACCTTCTAACCTGTCTAGATGACGGTTTCCGGTTTTGCAGCCAGCTTTGCTTCTTCAAAGCACATCTCAGCCAACTCGACTTCCTGTCAAATAAGTAATTATTAACCGACTTGATTTCTCTGTTCATCCTACGAAATGCAGCGCCTAGAATTCTCAGAAATGTCAACTGCCCATTCTTCCTCAAACTGTCGAACTGTACTTGAACTGGTAAGTAAAATTCCAGGTATTAGAATGAAATTGTGTGTAGTTGACTAGAGCTAAACTCTTGCAAGTTCATACTACACATTGAACACTTCAGACTGCACACTTTGTGTCAGAAAACACAAAAACACACATATACATACATACATACACACACATACATACGTACATACACACAAACATACGTACATCCACACACAAACATATGCACACATACATACGCGCACATACATACATACATACACACACATACATACATACACACACATGCATACACACACATACATACATACACACGCATACATACATCTGTTGGAGAAGAACGCAGTCGACGACTCCCTTACCGCATTCATCTCCTGCATCAGTTTCTCCATCTGCTCCAGATGCTGTTTCTCCAGCTGCTCCATCTGCCGTAGCTGGATTATTGCCTGGCGCTTGCGTTCGTCGATGAACTTCTTGGTATTGTTCTCGTTCAGTTCTCGTATCCGCCTACAGGTTCAGAACAAACTGCTCGTTTATAAGGTCAGGTCATATATTATAAGGTCAGATAATACATTTTAAGGTCAGACAATATAATACAAGGTCAGGCAAAACACTAAGAGGTGAGCTAATACATTATGAGATCAGGAAATACAACATGAGGTCCGGCAATAAATTATGACGTCAGGCAATATATTCCAAGGTCAGGCAATACAATATGAGTTCAGATAACATTATGAGGTCAGATAATACATTATTAGGTCAGGCAATACATTATTAGGTCAGGCAATACATTATTAGGTCAGAAAATGCATTATTAGGCAATAAGGTCACAGGGTCAATCTTATTAGATTTGAGTGAGACAAACCAAAGAACGTACCTGTCTCGTTCTGCTTTGTTTTTGATGGTTTTATCACAGGTGACTGACTTGACAGACTCCATTGACTGCTTTGCCTGACGACCCTTCAGTTCCTTGTTTTCTCTGCACACAAATACATTGAAAATGAATGAAAATTGAAAAAAAAATAATTCATTTTCCAAATGAAAGAAAACAGAGAGGAAAATGAAGATTTTGCCTAAGAAAGAGTGAAAATGGGAGGAGACCATTCCTGCTATCTGATCATGTCTGCTAACGGATGTACTTTATAACTGTTAAAAACATTGTACACCACTTGAAAAGCTTTTTATTAAGTGCCCATATAACTATCTAACCATCTAAAGATAAAAATCTAGACTGAGTTACTCACTGACTAACTCAATACTGAGTGACCGACTGACAGAACGAAAGACTGACTGACAGACTGGGTGACTGACTCACATATGGAGTGACTGGCTGACAGATTGAGTGACTAACTGACTATTTGATTGATTAACTGACTCAATGAGTGAGTGAGTGAGTGAGTGAGTGAGTGAGTGAGTGAGTGAGTGAGTGAGTGAGTGAGTGAGCTAGCGAGCGAGTGAGTGACTGAGTGACTGTTTTACAGAACCATCAGTTACGCATCGTGTTAATGACTGAGCGATTATCATCTGGAATAGAAATATCCCCGCACCGTTCCTGTCGGAGTTGAAGGTCTTTGACCTGTATGCTCTGCAACTCCTCCATGAGCTTCTTGAGCAACTCGCTCTGCTGAAGAACGTGAGTCTTGAGCAATTCATGCTCCTCTGTCATCTGACCAAACACCATAGCTGACCACTCTTTTGTCTGGTCACTCACCAGCTCACGAACCTACAACCGACCAAACCACAGTTGCATCACATGACTTGTATGGATCATCAAGCAGTAGAATTGGTAGAAACATAACCTGGTAATTGAACGGTAAGTCCACTGACTCTGTGTCCAGTACAAAAATACAATAACATAATATAACAAGGGTTTTAAGTGGTTCAGAAGACGTGTAGTCTGTGTTAGAGCCACTGCAAATTAACCTGTAATGCTTAATAGCCCAATTTTTCTAGCTTCTTCTTAAAAGCTGTTACAGCGTAAACTGAAACTGTACTATCATCCAAACCATTCCACAGGTCTACAACTCTTGCACTGAAGAATTTGTGCCCTAATGTTCCTTTCGGCTCCTTAAATAATTTATATCTGTATCCCCGAGTTGCCTTGTTTGGTGCTAATTCAAACAACCTCTTCTACTGTAGTGCTTCCTTTCCAGTAATAATCTTATAAGCTTCAATTAGATCTCCTCCGCTCCTCCTTCTCTCCAGTGTTGTTAGTCCACACCTTTTCAACCTTTCTTCATAGTTCAAATCCTTGTAGCCCCAAATCTTTTTTGTAACTCTTCTTTACCCGTTCTCCAGTTTCCACGTTCTGTTTCAGGTATGGATTCCATACCTGGATACAGTATTCCAACTGTGGCCTAACTAGCGATTTGTACAATCTCAGTATTGTATCCTTCTCTCTGGTGCCATTGTCCTTATCATACCTAAAGCTGAGTTAGTTATTTTTGATGCTTCAGCACATTGCCTTGTAGGTTTTTAATAAAACTGTAAAAAACTGTATTGGACACAATACAATGCAACTGTTTTTGATCTTGCCATCTTTCAGAAGTTCAGTTAGGCCACTAAACAATAATAATGATAACAATAATGATGATGATGATAATATGGTTAAAGTGTTGCACACAAATGACCCCTGACCTTGACCTTGTGTCCGCTAACGAGCGACTGAACCTTGTCCTCGGTTTCACATTTTATGTCATTGCAGTTCTTCTCCCTGAAAATCCGGAAAAGAGCATAGAATAGCGTAGCATAGCACAGAACAGCATAGCATAGAACAGCATAGCATAGAACAGCATAGCATAGAATAGCATAGCATAGAATAGCATAGCCTAGAATAGCATAAAACAGCATATCATAGAATAGCATAGAATAGCATAGAATAGCATAGAATAGCATAGCACAAATGAATGTGACACTGCATGGTGACTCTTATAGTTTACAGTGCATTGTTTGCTAACTGATATAATATTGTAGTTCCTAATTACGTTTAGCATCGTATAGGTTATTGCAGATTTGTTTTGATCTTAAAGCGGTGCTATATAATGTTCAATTACAATTACAAATAGCAGAACACACACGGTACACCTGGCATTCTAACAGAACAGTAAGTTTGCAAACGAAGGAGAGCAGGAGGAGCAGGAGGAGGAGGGTGATGTTGTTACATTTGAAGAGGATATGATGGCATTTGAGGGAGATTTCCACTGATCAAGGGAGATTACCACCGTACCCAGTGTTTAAACTTGACGTCATTTGGGGTTAAATTCCCCCCAGGATTTATGTTTCCCACCCAGAGGCCGGCAATATTATAATCTATAGACTGTTTTGGGGAAGAAATTCCCCCTCCCCAGGATCCATGTTGCGCTCCCCCCCAGAGACGAGTAAACGAACGAGTAATAGAGATGAATTCCTAAAAAAAGGTAAGAGTTTTAAGTTCGAAAAAATGGGACGAATGACTAAAAAAGGTCATCCATTTTTTTGAAGATGAAATTCCAACTCTGATAGCTGAAATCCCTGAACTCCTAAAAAAATTTGGCGTTTGAACTCTGATGAAATTTCTCCGAAAAAGGTCGCCGTTGTTTATCCCCCCCGGACAAACCTTGTTTCCCCCCTCAGAAGAGGGGGACTAGATTAAACACTGCACCGTACCCTTTCTTCTTGATGGCGCGTTCTAGTGACTTTTCGTGTTGGACTTTCTCGCGATCATGTCCTGCAACCATCTTGTCGAAGATCATGCAGTGTTGCCTCTGCAGTGTTGCACGATCCTTGACGTGGCGCTTCTTGACGGCGTCCAACTCCTTCTGCTGCTTCTTGACCAGCTTGATGAACTGCTTGTCGACGCGCAGGACGTCCACGGTCACAGGGTCGAATCCAATGTCCTCTGCTGCACAGGAAAAGATAACGTCAGGTGGGGTAAGGTAAAGTAAGATACGGGAAGATAAGGTAAGCTAGGATAAGGTAAGGTATGGTAAGGGAAGATAAGGTAAGGTATGGTATGGTAAGAAGATAAGGTAAGTTAAGGTAATGTATGGTATGGTAAGGGAAGATAAGGTAAGGTAGAGTAGAGAAGATAAAGTAAGGTAAAGTAAGGTAATGTAAGGCAAGGTAAGATTGCACAGTGATTTACAACAAGGCTGTATACATGTGTATAAATGAGCACAGAAACAGTGTAACCCAACTAGACCCCATTCTACCCGATTCTAACCCAATTCAACCAAACTTAACCAAGCCAATCTAATGCAATCCAGTACCTACTCAATTCCAATCCAACCCAGTCTCAAAACTATACAAGTAGATCAGACGCTGCCAGCATTTCCTTTGGCATTAGATGGGACCCTCATGGGCTCTACACAGGTCCCATATGGGAACGTGGATCCTATACGGGCTATGCGTGTGTTTGTACCTTTCTTTTTCTCGATAGCGACCGCGTTCTGTAGAGTGGACGACATAGAATTTGATCTCTGAGCCGCAAGCGGAACAGCGGTGTTCGAAACCCTTCCGTTCGGAGGGCCGGTCTCAACGACCGCCGCTTTCTTCGACGTGCTAGGGATGTCACTGATGTCGTTCTCATCGACCCCCATCTCCTGCAGCTGTTTTGCTCTCTTCTCCTCCTTCGACATGAACTGGATCGGCGCTGATAGTGCGTCCACAAAGTCTGAAAACAACAAGAAGTAAGCAGTAATCGACTACAAGTCCCACGGTCATAACATAACATAACATAACATAACATAACATAACATAACATAACATAACATAACATGACAAGGGTTTTAAGTGGTTCAGAAGACATGTAGTCTGTGTTAGAACCACTGCAAATTAACCTGGAATGCTTAATAGCCAAATTTTACTAGCTTCTTAAAAGCTGCGATAGTATCCACTGAGACAGTACTATCATCCAAACCATTCCACAGGTATACAACTCTTGCACTGAAAAATTTCTGTACTAATGTTCCTTTCGGCTTCTTAAATAATTTATACCTGTGTCCCCAAGTTGCCTTGTTTGGTGCTAATTCAAAGAACCTCTCCCACTCTAGTGCTTCCTTTCCAGTGATAACCTTATAAGCTTCGATAAGATCTCCTCTGCTCCTCTTTCTCTCCAGTGTTGTTAGTCCACATCTCTTCAACCTTTCTTCGTAGCTCAAACGCTTGTAGCCCCATGTCATCTACGAGTTTTGGGCGACTGTTCCTTCTCTGTCGCTGGACCCACTGCGTGGAACAGTCTTCCTGACCATGTGAAGAATGCGCCATTTCTGGATATATTCAAATCACAGCTTAAGACCTATTTTTTAAAAGTATCATAATTATGACTGTTATAGATTTTGTAACTCATGTACAGCGCCCTTTTCTTTGACCTCAGCTGTGTTCAGGCACTATATGATTCGTCTTATTATTATTATCTTTATCATTATTATTATTAGTAGCAGTAGTAGTGTTGGTGGTGGTGGTGTTGTGGTAGTAGTAGTAGTATTTGTAGTATTAGTAGTATTAGTAGTAGTAGTAGTAGTAGTAGTAGTAGTAGTAGTAGTAGTAGTAGTAGTAGTAGTAGTAGTAGTAGTAGTAGCAGCAGCGGGATGATGGGTGACGAAGATCAGAAGGACGAGGGTTCGATCCCCGCTAGCCCCACAAGGTTAACACAGCCTTCATTCCCTAGGTGGCGATGGTCCAATGAGCAGTAGTACAGATGGGCACCTTGTATGGCTGCCGTGCGGTTAAATTCGACTCCTTTTAAACTTGTTATCGTCTGTTACTACTATATCACGCAATATTATCTTACTGCGTACTTGTCAGTTTGAATTAATAAACGAAGATTATTAGTATTATTAGTAGTAGTAATCAAGGGTCACCTTGCCTTACAAAGTTGTAGTCACCTCCTTCCCCTCCCTTCCCTCTTCCCTAAGTTCCTTCTCCCGCCTTCTTCCCTATTCTTCCCCAGTTCCCCTATATACAAAGTTAGTTTGCTCTTTCGGCCACTTTTAGGTCACTCGCAGTTAACAAAGTCAAAGTATATGTTTACATTCTGGTTTAAACAACTGTTAAATATTCTGTTGACGACGCTGAGACCATGAAAGACCTAACACACAGCCACTCCAGAATCATTGCCATCCATATAAACATCAGAACTTTCCAAACAGCACACAGACAAAAAAGTGGTGGCGACTGTTACCACCATCCTAAAAACGGGTGGGTAACGGACGTAACCGTCACAATATAAAGTTACGACCGTGCAAGTAAGTAAGTCAGTAACAAATGCCCACACTTAACAAACAATAATGCATTCAAAACAAAACATGCAGACCACGCATGCAGACAGAAAAAGCAACGATCCAATGCAGCTGTTTAAAAATCAAACTTAAATAGCACACACTACTTCAGTTTATCTAGTTTATGGGCCAGGGTAGCTGAATGGATAGAACACTCGGCCCTGTAAGGCGGAGGTTATGGGTTCGAGCCTCCGTTCAGGCTATTACTGTGTAGGGACCTTGAGCAAGTCCTTCACTCACTATTGCTCGGCGTCTTCGATGTTCTGTCGTATGGTCGTGTGTGCACCACTTTGGAACTTGAAAAGGAGGGCAATATCAAATACAGCTGAATTGTAGTATATCGAATACAGTTGTATTATATTGTTTTGTATTATCCATCGATATCTAGATAGAATGGCCAGGATTTTTAGACCACAAGGACACCAAGGGCTTTTCAACTAATCTTACCTCATACCTATCTGCCCTAACTTCAACTAACATTTCCTTGCCGTACCATTACCTGCCTGACAAGACCTCAACATACCTTTCCCTAATTAACCTTACTTGACATTAACCTACCAGTACAAGATTTACCTTCCCTAAACCTACCTTACCTTACCTTAATCTACCTTAACTTACCTTAATCTATCTTATATAACCTGACCTAACCCTACCATAAGTCCTTAACCCATACTCTTAACCTTCTTTACTTACCTCCAAAGCCTTCTGGGACGTAAGTCTTGAGAATAATCCGGCAAAATACGGTTGGTAACGAGAGTGGAAAATTTCCCTCAGTGCGCAGCGAAATATGACGATAACCTAGAAATGGAAATTTGTAAATTTCAAAGCAAAGACCGAAAAACTGTGGATGAAAATTTACCAAATTTCAAATGCAAACAAAAGTCCAAAAGCATGTTATGTCTAAGTACCATCAACACATATCACATTTAAGTATGGCGTTTCAAAACTGCACATAACAAGCATAGTGGGAAAATAAGGGTTAACCAAGTTAACAATATATCCCTCAGGATTATTATTATTATTACTGTTAGCATCACCACCACCACCACCACCACCACCAGTCCACCACCACCACCACCATTATGCACTTATGAAGCGCCGCTATCCAACGACCAAGTATCAATCGATGGCACTGAGCAATTGTGAGTGAAGGACTTGCTCAACGTCCCAACACAGTAACCGTCTCAGATGACCAGGATCGAACCCATACTCTCAGCATTACAAGGCGAGCGCTCTAACCAATCGGCTACCGTGTCCCAATAAATCTTTGTCACTATTATTATTTATTATTACTACTACTATTACTATTTAGTAATTTTGAGAGACGGGGTTGTTGCATACCGGCCTGTAGTCCATCGAGGGGAAGTATCCGTTGACCAATCAGCCGTCCGGTTTCCTCATAGACAGCGATTCTTAACACAGCAAGATCAGGCAACACAACCTACAACGTAAAGGTAAACCATCCACTAATGTAACTCTCTCTGCTCCGTTAATAAAATACTCATAATCGTAAATTTACCACTCCAACCACCACTTATTGACTGCTTGATTGATTAATTGACTAATTGACTGATTGATTAATTGACTTATTGATTAATTGACTTATTGACTAATTGATTAATTGACTTATTGACTGATTGATTAATTGACTTCTTGACTGATTGATTAACTGACTTCTTGACTGATTGATTAACTGACTTATTGACTGATTGATTAATTGACTTATTGACTGATTGATTAATTGACTTATTGACTGATCGATTAATTGACTTATTGACTGATCGATTAATTGACTGATTGATTAATTGACTTATTGACTGATCGATTAATTGACTTATTGACTGATCGATTAATTGACTTATTGATTAATTGACTTATTGACTGATTGATTAATTGACTAAATGATTAATTAACTGCTTGATTGATTGATTAATTGACTTATTGACTGATTGATTAATTGACTTATTGATTAATTGACTTATTGACTGATTGGTAGACTTAACGATTAATTGACTGTTTGATTAATTGCCTTATTGATTAATTAACTTATTGATTAATTGACTTTTTGACTGCTTGATTAATCAATTCACTCATTAACTGATAGCTGAAAAAATTGACTTACTTTTCTAAAGACGAACGGTTCTTCATTGTAAACCGGATTCAATCCGTTGTTCGGAACCGTTCTTGTGCGGAACTCCTTCCGGATTGTGTCCGTCGGAAGGCCATACATGTCCACCTCCACGTAAGTACCGACCTTCCTGTCCGACAGGAACTGACCGGATATGACCTGGACATGGAAAACAACATCCAGACTGCAATGCGGAGCAATGCATGATTCACCAACAAATAATACAGTACGATACACAATGCAATATCGTGATATATAAAAGCAATACAAACCAACACAACAGCATACTTTGCGAAATCAAACCCACGACACTGTGGCAGAAGGCAGTGCAGTTACCAATAGGACAACAAACTGACCTGTACAGAGCAATGGGCGGCAATGACTCCATCTACCGGACTCTCGGAAAACGGGTCGAAACATTTGTCAGGCCGTCGCATGAAGTCTGGCTTCAACAGGTAACTGAAGAAGCAACAAAGCAAACAACACAAACTCAAATCTTTTCACTTATTGACTGATTGATTAATTGACTTATTGACTGACTGATCGATTAATTGACTTATTGACCGAGTAATCGATTTGACTCATTGAATGAATGATTGATTAATAGACTTATTGATACTGATTGATTAATTGACTTATTTGTTGACTGATTTATTAATTTACTTATTGACTACTAATCGATTAGTTGACTTAATGACTGACTGATTTATTTATTTATTTATTGAGAAACCGAAAGAGAAAGTGAAATAGAAACTGAAAGAGAAAGTGAAATATAAACTGAAAGAGAAAGTGAAAGATAAACCAACCCGCAGTTGCCGTTGTACTCGTATTTGCCTTGGTTGAGCTGCATTGCTAAGTCTGGCGTCTGGAAGTTCAGAGCGACCATCTGACAGCCTGCATTCCAGAAGATCTGAAAAAGAACACAGTCAGAATCTAATGTAACAGTTGTAATGTTATACAGATTTGTTGAATTACATTTACAATTACATAGGCCTACAACTGTCATTGAGTTGCACTTCTAAGATTTGTTACACTCTTCATTTCTTCCAGCGCATTTGCTAAATCTCTTAGATAGCGTCTACACCATAGAAACCTTGGAGCAAATGCTCCATCCAAGAAATGGGGGGGGGGGATCTGACAGGGTGTGTGCCACCATTAACGAGGGGGGAAGGAAGGGAGAGGGGGAAGAAGAGGGGGAAGAGGAAGTTGCTCCAATGACTTAGGGGGGATAGACGTCTCTGCCTACAGCTATTCATATAAGCGGCTACACCTGTCAAGCAAACTTCAGGCAGATGCTCAACCTTATTAGTCACGCCTACAAGGGGTCGCGCTTCATACAGTTTCTCCGTAGAATATGATGGATCGATCTTGGCCTTTAAGCTATTTCAAAGGTTTTTAAAATGTGCGAATATAAATGTTCAGATACAAGTATACGTATAAGTATACAAACATACACAAATAAACACCTACATTCAAACTTATATACAATGATACATACATTCATACGTTTGCTGTGTTATGTGAGGTCATCTGCATTCCTTGCTGTCTCATTGTCACTCCTATATTTTACCTGTGTCACTTGCGCTGTACAGGGCATACCTGTACACATGAAGAATGGCATACCGTCTTACCTGAGGCATGTAATTGCTTGAATCCACTCTGCCACCTTTTGGGTAGATTCGACTGAGCTGCCTTTTATTGTAGCTGAAAAAATAAGATAAATGAAAACATGTGGTAATCGAGAAATGGTTTATCAAACATAGCTTTTAAAACTCACCATTTAGACACCAATAATAATAATAATAATAATAATAATAATAATAATAATAATAATAATAATAATAATAATAATAATAATAATAATAATAATAATAATAATAATAATAATAATAATAATAATAATAATAAATATTGATAATAATAATAATACTAACAACAACAACAACAATAATCAACAACAATAACAACAACAATAATACCCAAAACCAATTGTCTGTTTCAAGTTGCTTATCCACCATTATTATTATTCTATCTCTCTGTCTCAACGGACCTACCTTCTGGGTCTTGACCTGATTATGCCTTGGTTTTGGTGCGCCTTGTGCATTAGACACCAGCATTTCAGACGTTACAAATGAATAAAAAATAAATAAAAATAATAATACCCACTTGACGAATTCGATAGCATCCGTCTTGAGTAGACCAAGTCCTGCGGATTCATTGAACGATGACATCTGATAGTGAAGGTTCTTCTCTGTTCAAAAAACAAACAAAACACATCTTACATTACAAAACATTACATTACCTTATCCTAGCTTACCTTACTTCAACCTTACCTCTTATATGTCATAGTTGTTCGTGATAGCTTACATAATGCATTGCGCTCGGGAAGGAGCTCGCAATGCGGAGAGAAGGGTTCGATCCTCTTCCTCTGAGACGGTTACAGTGTAGGGACCTTGAGCAAGTCCTTCACTCACAATTTGCTCAGCGCCATCGATTGATACTTGGTCATTAGATAGTGGCGCTTAATAAATGCATACTACTACTGCTGCTGCTGCTACCATTACCATTACTGCTACTGCTACCACTAGTAGCCTACTACTACTACTACTACTAATAATAATAATGAATAATTAATAGTTTTTTAAAGTTCATAATAGGTTGTAAATGACTATTTCAACCTGATTAAATACTGATCCTTAAACAGCAAGAAAAATGGCCATCTCGGTGGACGGTTTGATTCAGCCACATTTAATTCTATTTGTACGCAATTATACTGAGGATGAATATTCAACGTGATAATGTTCTCGCTCACAATTTGTTCATAGTAATTTTGTAGACAGAATACCATACAATGCTGCCATACTGTACATTGCTGCTTACAATTCTATAATTTTGCATGACAGTCCAGTGGTTAGCGTCATGGACAGTTAGCCCAGAGACGAGGAGTTCAAATCCCTACTAAGGGCTGAAAATGTATCAAGATTTTATACTTCATTTGCAGCCATTTGCAAAATCACGTACTGAATGAGTACACTGTGAAGATCAGAGGGAAAGGGAAGGCACTGACAACCTGCCCTCGTATAGACCAAGGTCGAGACAAATGAAGTCGCTAGTACTTCATAGTAGTAATAATTGTAATTACCCACTTCAATCACGTGGCTGTCTAAAGCGTAAAGTATTAATCGATGGCGCACCAAAACTAAGCTGTAATCAGGTCAACAGCGAGAAGATCAGTCCATAAGACAGAGCAATAATTGCCTCCTAGGATTGGCTAAAAGGACTGCTCCACTTCATCCAACATGAATACGAAGAAGAGCAGCCCCTTAAGCTGCCAGAGAGGCGACCATGGGTATGAAGTGATAGCGACTTAATTTTCTCAGCCTCGGCATATGAAGGCGGGTGACCAGTCCTCTCCGTCGCATCTTCCCACCGACAGCGTATGGTCCGTGTAATCTCATAGTCGAGTTGGCTGCACAGTGAATGTTGAAAGTAGGCTAACAATAAATCTATAGGTTTAATTTTTATCCCTGTGGGTTGGCATGGGCCCAGTGCATTGCTTTGCCCAGGGCCCACAATGCTGTTAAGACGGCACTGGGTGCAGATGGAGCAGAAATCTCTGCCCTGGCAGGGATTTCAACCTCTGACCTCTCGATTGACAGTCAAGTCCGCTAACCACTTGACTATCCATCCCAACATGAATTAAATCCAAACTGTATTTGTTTTCCCCATACAAATCCCGCAACGTGCCTTTTGCTGACTGAAAACTCGGGAACTTGACCGGCTGGGTGTAGTTGACCATGGCCGACAGATAGGGATGAATGTTGGTCGTGGCACTTATGTAGTGGTAGTTCGTCATGAGGGCGGCCTCTTCCTCCGCAGTCAGCGTCCCTTGCATGCTGAGGGACAGCTGGTCGTCCTCGGTGCTCGTATCCTGCACAGCGAAAACAAGGACAGAGTTTAATGTAACCGAACATCGATAATAATATTATTGAACGTCCCCACAAATCAGTAATTGTTGTTGTTGTTATTTTTGTTGTCATAATGCATTTATCAGCGGCATTATCTAATTACCAAGAAACAATCGTGATGAGTAACTGTCAGTGAAGGATTTGCTCACTGTTCATGGTCCTTATACAAAGCATCATTGTTATTATCATTGCTGTTATTATTGCTATTATTATTACTACTACTATTATCATTATGCATTTTATTAAACGGCGTTATTTAATGACCAAGCATCAATCGATGGCGCTGAGCAACTGTGAGTGTAGGACTTGCTCAAGGTCCCTACACAGTAACCATCTCGGGGAAGGCTCGAACCCAGACTACGCGTGTAGTAAGGCGAGCTCTCTTCTGTGTCCCATAACCCGCTACCTTGTCAAACATCTGTTTGACAATTCTAACACGATGAATGTGCTAAGATGAGCAGATAGATGTGGGATGGACAACACCGGGTCGGTCAAAGGACATGAACAAGCGTATGTATTTATCTGCATCTGTATGTATGTGTATGAGCAAGCTATCGACATCAGAGGGCAGTGATTCAAAATGGACGTAAGGACTTAAGGAAGAAAGAAAGAGGTGACATCTAGAGAGGTTCATGTCTTGTTAGAGAATGTCCTGCCTTTTTCTCGATGAGTTTCATGCTGGCTTGTTTCTTTGCCAGAATTGTTTCGGCATTCTCCATCTCCGGGTGTGGATCGAGGTCTTCCATCTTCGCTCCACAAGCATACTCTGGAACAGAAACAACCATCAAGCACTGTTCTATGTATAAAAGTATCAGGATGTTGGCACAGTACCTCCAAGAACGTATCACAAGCACTGGCTGGCACTTGGCAGCTGGACTAGGACCTCTACTGGACATCGATCTCTGGACAACCCCTCTGATACGACGCAGCGCTCGTGAAGAAGCTGGTGCTCTGCGCCTAGCTTTAGATAAGCGCTTTAGAAATTTGGAGTTTACGATTACAATTACGAAGCACCATTCGATGGTGCAGGGCAACTGCGATTGAAGGACTTGCTCAAGGTCCTTACACACAGGGGGCGTCTACACCATAGAAACCTTGGAGCAAATACTCCATCCAAGAAATAAGGGAGGAAGATCTGTCAGTGTGTGTGCCGCCATGTTAGGGGGGAAGGAACAGGGAGGGGGAAGAAGAGGGGAAAGGGACGTTGCTCCAATGACCTAGGGGGGATAGACGTCCCTGCTTACACAGAACCCATCCTAGGACAGATTCGAACCCATATTCTCCGCGTTAAAAGGCGAGTGCTCTAACCAATCGGCAACCGTATAGCACTCTCACTGTTAACAGCGCACGTTAATTTATTCCGGATATTTCTATAGCGCCTCCTCAAGTCTACTACTACTCAGAGGCGCTCCCGACTTCAGCATTGATACTGTGCCGGAATTTTCACGCCGAAGCGCCACGAGCAATCGCGAGTGAAGGACTTGCCCAAGGTCCGTACGCAGCGGCTAGAGTGGGATTCGAACCTGCAACCCTCCGGTCACAAGGCGCCGAACTTACCACTGAGCCACCACGCCCCACTAATCAAGACTGTTAAACACGTACTGTTTTAATACTGTTTAGATGCATCCGTACATCTACCTACTCAAGTTGTGTGAGTGGCATTTAGGCTATCCTGGTTCAAACTATACTCGACTCTGAGGCCTCTGGGCTTCCATTTGACTGCGGAGGATAAGCACTCGAAGGAAACAGTCCCGTTTCGAGTAAGTACATATTTATTTATACATAACTATTTAAAGACATCCATGGAGTTTGAATTTTATCACTTCTATTGCGCCTGTGTCTGATGCGCAAGACATTGATCATGTCTGCGAATACACAGCCCTGACTGTGGCCATTATAAGCTTGCATATGAATGTCAAGTATGAATGTATGGATTTGTGTATGTACAGTATGAGTCTTCTTATTATCATCAGTAGTCTAGTTTCAGAAGCAACGTGTGTGCGCGGTAGTCTACTGGTTAGTGCATTGGAGTGTCGATCGAAACGTCGGGGGTTCAAATCCCTACCAGGGCAGAAATGTATTTTGACATTTCTGTTCCATCTGCACCCCTAGCCAACTCAGCTACTGTGAGTAAACTGACTGTACACTGTCGTGGAGGATGAGAGGGCAAGGGGGAGGACAGGCCACCGCCCTCATATGCCAAGGTTGTGAAACTGAAGATGCTAACACTTCATGCCCATGGTTGCCTCTCAGACTAGCTTAAGGGACTGCTCTTCTTCTTCTTCTTCTTCTTCTTCGTCTTCTAACCCGCACAGTCTTTCGGATACATACACTTGATTGAACATTTTAGTTATTAGTTATCTGCAGATCGCTAACCCCTCGAGGGGCGGGTGGACTCCCTGTCCGTTTTACACACTTCTCAATTAATTATGCATTGTGTGCTTTAATTAGCACCTTTCATTCAATCGAAATTTATATAGCACCCCTTCAAGGTCTCTAATCAGAGGCGCTCCCGACCCAGGCCAAGCGGAAAAGCCATTAAGGCGTGAATGCATTCAGCACCTATATGGTCTTCGACAGAGGTACAGGAAACTCCTATGTACAACGTCAAAGAATCTCTCAGCTGATCTTTGATTTCTCGACACGTCGTTTAATGTAGAACGGCACAAGCCAAAAACTTCCCAGAAAAAACACCAAAGCAAAGCAAAAACCAATAAAAGAATTGAAAAGACAATTCAAGCAAAGCTCTAAGACTGAACAACATTCCGTCATTAGTAAAGCACGAGCAAATCAAAAGCAACTGAAAAGACAACAGGCAACGACAACAAGCAACCAGACAACACCTCTTATACACAGGCACATCTGCAGTAACTGTTGCCTGTTGCTCATGACTCAACTCGAGAGCAACACTCCGCTAAACCAAACTTGCAGAGAAGAAACTCAAGTGAGACTTTTTGCTTCGATAACGCTTTACACTTGTTAATGTAATTTGTATTAGGAAATTGGCAATGTGACGATCGAGATCTATGTGATTGAATTACACTTCGTAATCGTAATCGTTAACTCCATTTTCTAAAGCGCTACTCAAACGCCAAGCGCAGGGTACCAGTTTATTCACGAGCGCTATGTAGTGTCAAAGAGGTTATCCAGTTATGTTCAGTGGGGCAATAATGCACTTACCACATTCTAATGTTACCCGCAGGCGGTCACATAAAGTACTAGACAGTACTTTAAAAGTACGATAAAGTACTGCCCTTCCAGCAGATCCACGAGCATTAGATAGAACGCATATGAGCTCTGTATGGGTCCCATATGGGATCCGTATGGACAGGGACATTTTTCTGAGTTACTTACAGTTTTGTGAGGAACTTAGTCGTAATTGTAATCTCCAATTTTCTAAAGCGCCACTCGAAAGCTAAGCCAAACTTAAATACGATATAATATTTACAGTCTTGATCCATAGATACACACATTATTTACTGAAATAATTTAATTCAGTTTCTTTAACAAAGAAACGAAAAATCCATGATTACGCTGCTTGACCATCGTGTTTAAAGCACTTATCACGCAGTCAACCTGTGGTTAAGTTTGAATACTAAATGCAATGTTTTCGTCAGAATCTGTGTTTTAACGAGTCCGGCCGCGTTCCAGACTACAGGCAAGGCACGGCAGTTTACAATCGACTGTTTCCCAGCTGTATACGTTCAACGTTGTAATCTTAATCGTAAACGTCGGATATCTAAAGCGCTACTCTACAGCCCAAGCGCAGAGCACTAGCGAGCGCTGCGTAGTTCGCATCAGAGGAGCTGTCCAGGGATGTCAAAGAAAGATCCGAGTCCGAATGCCAGAGAGAAGAGAGATACCAGAGAGAGAGATAGAGAGGACGCAGAGAGAGGACGCAGAGAGAGGAAAGAGAGGAGGCAGAGAGACCAGAGAGAGAGGAGGCAGAGAGACCAGAGAGAGAGGAGTCAGAGAGCAGAGAGAGGAGGTAGAGAGAGCAGAAAGAGGAGGCAGAGAGAGAGTAAAGAGAAAATGTAGAAGAACTGCCAATTAAGGCGCGTTTCATTGAGGACGAGAAAACGATTGTTAAAAGTATTTCCCCAAAGAGCAACGTCAAATCTATGGACACGGTAGCCGAATGAATACAGCCCTCGGCCTGTAAGGCAACGAGTCCGGGTTCGACCCGCCACAAAGGCAGTCACTGTCTAAGGACATTGAGCAAGCCCTTCACTCACAACTGCTCAGCGCCGCCATCGGCGGTAAACAGCAAGATGCCTTGATCCGTCCTTGATGCCATGGTATCTTAGAGAGATCTGTGTAGGCCTATATATTTGCATGCAAAAATGTTTATCGAAAGACTCGTTACAGCGCCTTTTTAAGTGCGTCTCAAGAAGGCTTCTTTGGTTCCTGTACTCATAGTTACATTACTAGAGATTAAGTCTGACCATTCTGATGAAATAAAAGTACTCATCAACCACTCCAGACATGCCAGCATGCTCACGTGGAGCCCATATTGGACCCATAGTCCCATATGGGTCCCACATAGAGCCCACTTCCCATCTAATGCCCATGCGATTCTGGCAGAGAAACGCTGCAATCAAAGCATGATTCTAGCGTGAATTTACGTGTTTTTGTTGCTGTCATTAGAAAGCGCGGTATCCTTTAATTAATTATCGTTAGTTACGATAACGACAGGATTACCGCTGACAACGTCAAAACAACCTCAAATCAGAGAGAACCAGCACAGTGCTGCCACCTGTGCACGACACACCGATTACGACAAGCTACATTACACGCACAATTCTGACAATCAGCGTTCGCTAATTAATTACTTCACGATGACAATCGTCTAAAACAGAAATACGTCGAACGAACGAATCTAAGATTATATATTTGTATTGAAGCGACATCGAATGGGAGCATGCAGATAACGAATGACAATCTACCAAGGTGCTGGAGCTTTTCCTGTGGAGTTAGGGCTTCCACACTCGAACTGGAGGATGATGAAGAATCGTCATCTGATAATACGGAAAAAGAGAAAAGATCGCGTGAACGTCTCTTCGACATCTCACAGTAGCAACAGAGTTTGCAACACGTAATGTTAACCGCGTCGCGGTAACATTTACAGCAGAGTTACACAAGCTAAGATACAAGAGTTCCATAAGTAGCCTAATGTTAACCGCATTGCGGTAACATTAACAGTAGAGTTACACAAGCTATGACACAAGAGTTGCATAAGTAATGCTAACCGCGTCACGGTAACATTTACAGCAGAGTTACACAAGCTAAGACACAATTAGAGTAACATTAAACAGAGTTACAAGAATCATAACATACTGCATTTACATTTACGATATGCTCTGAGATAAGATATAGGTTACAGTGCAGTTACAAGAATTGCGACACATTGCTGTAAAATAGATGCAGAGTTACACGTTACGAAAATATCATGGTAGCCTACTATCAGTAGGAGAGTTACAGAAAATTACAGTAACATCGAACAGCAGAGTCTTGGATTCAGGTTTGGCAACATCTGTGGCCAAATCATGATTTCGAACAATGTTTTGATTGTAGAATGTACATCGATGGATCAGGATTTTTCATCGGATTACATTCATAATTAGGGAAAGAGTCTAGAATCATGCTCTGTTTGGACAGTTCTGAAATTGCAATTTGTCAAGACAGTTTCAAGTCTTTACGATCGCCACGTAAACCATAAGCTCTGAAAATAAATTCTGACAACTGTTAATTCACACAGAAACGTTTCTTGGGTCCATACTGGTACGATGTTGGTACGATGTCATTACACTGATGGCAGGTGATGGGCCCCAGGGTTGTGGCCCGCAGAGGGGTGACCCGCAGTGTGGTGGCCGTAGGGCCTAGTTTGGGCAAACGAATTTGGATGTTGGGGCACAGTTTTCAGCTGTAATATAAGTTACAATTTTACTGAGTAAAATTTCAAGGTACTGTATATTGTGGTGTATCTAAGAGTCCACAGTTGCGCTAGGCATCCAGGCCAAAACGTGTAAGAGGTAGTCAACCCGAAGCCCATTTGAGTACCCAGTGGGTAGTAAAATCTCTGAAGTTACGCCAGTGAAAGCGGCATGTAGTACACGAGTAAACTATGATCAATATTTAGTTTAATTCTCCGTTGTGAAAAGGTTTCCGCTTGAAGTATTACTTCAACAATTTAGTCTAGACAGCTCACTCACTTAAACGAGCCCGCTGTGCTGACGCCCACGGTCCAGGATACGCCTTTGTGAGGTTATTGTAAGACGCTATATAAATGGCCCTATTACATACATAGATACATACATACATACATACATACATACATACATGCATATACATACATACATACATACATACATGCATACATACATACATACATACATACATACATACATACATACATACATACATACATACATACATACATACATACATACATACATACATACATACATACATACATACATACATACATACATACATACATACATACATACATACATACATACATACATACATACATACATACATACAGAGACATCGGCCAATAAACTAGTGTCACAAGCAAGCTAAGCGTGGCAGCAGTGGGTAGTGGAGGCGCCGGCGACTATCACCGAAAAGATCTTGGGAAAGGCTTCAACATGTCTATTGATCGTGCTAAGGTAGTCCTATCAAAGACCATGGTGGCCTCTGCGGTTGTGCACAGTTCGATAATGCGATCCATATTGATTTCGTCAGACGGGACCTGGATTCGAACCTGTGTGACAGTGGTGCTACTAGGTCTACTGGTCCTTCACAGTTTTTAGTTGTAAAAACATTGCTGGAGGATCTAAAATTTTACAGTTTAACACAATACACGAGTAGTCAAACTCGAACATTAATATGTTGCACACGAAACAACTTTTAAGTAGTTACTTAGCTGACGGGGATGAAAGAAAGCTAAGGGGTTGAACCCCAAACCCCATCGACAACTAAAACAGTGGTTCTTCATATAATACCTCCGCCAAGTAGGCTTGATATTCGGATATTCACATCCCTATATGGATATTCGGTATGAAAAGCCGCAGGTCAAATTTTTTTAAATTTTCATGTTGTCTCATTCATGCGCAAAATGTTCTCACGAAACAACCAATCACCAGCGTTGATTCAAATTTCAAAGGGATTTGAAACAGACTTCAAAGGGACTTCACATTTTGGGTATGCATAGGATGACATGACAGGTTTTAAACATTAATTATTTGACCTGCGGATATTCATACCGAATATCCAAAGTCCAACGGCTGAAAATAAAAGCAAGCAAGTGTAACAAGATAGTCCAGCCATAACAAGACTTCGGTGCGGTTCGAGGGGAAATTAGAATAAAGACTAAGTTAAATAAGTCACGAGTAAGTAACAATATGCTGCCTTTGGATGGCCATACACAATTCCACATATTAAACTGCAGAGTCTAATTAATTTCACTTCTGTTAGACGAATATTAACGAATATTTACGGACATGACATACTATTTTTGTGCATTTACATAGTACACGTTTTTTAAAAAGAAAAACCTGAGCTCTGCATCAAAACTGTCGTTACTGCAGATGGTTTGTTTTCATGCAGAAAGAAAACACATCATGAAACAATCGGTTAAGCACAGCTTCGGACCGATTAAAGCTCGCATGAAAAAACTAACAAACGCCAAAATGCCCAAACCGTGACTGAAAGAAAGAAACAAAGATATATAAGGATGTTCTTTGGGGCTGGGATACCAGCGGTTGAAAATAAAGCAGGCAAGTGTAACAGAACATCTTTCACCGACAAGAAGAGTTCAGTGTCGTTCGAGGGGAAGTGAGAAGGAAATAAAGACCAAGTTAAAATATGATATTAAAATGATGACAGTACCAAAGATGAGAAGATATATGAAGACAATAATAAGATCGATGGTGAAGTTTAACTTTACAGATGTGAAAGTGATAAGAATTAAAGATGATGAAGGTAACATTACAACTACGAAAGTGATAAGAATGAAAACAATGAAGATAATGTCACAGCTGTGAACTGATAAGAATGAAGATGATGAAGATAATTTTACAACTGTGAAAGTGATAAGAATCAAGGTGATGAAGATTGCAAGAAACATAGAGGCTCACTGGTGCTAACTGTTGACAAAGAAAATCATCAATTTACGCTAATTATATAATATCAGTTATGTCAAATCCATTTTCCGTTTATGCTGATGTTTATCTTTGTAATCAATGTTGCTAATCATCAATCCAATCTAGTCGCTATTATTACTTCAAGGTTTGAAATTATTCACCAAAACTCTGTGGTTCTGGCCAAAATTTCAAAGTACATAGAAATCTACGGCCATAGCTGTTGAGAAACTTCACAATTACCACAAATAAAGTGAGAAAAAGAAGCAAGCAAGAAACTGATACACACAAAATATATTTGAAGCAAGACATATTCAATTACTAGAATCAGTAGATTTGTTTGAGATTTTGCAGAGTTTAAATCATACAAGGAGTCAGTTGCGGTAGAACAAGTATTTTGAAGAATATGCTGCGGTATCTGAATGCTACATGCAGAGGTATGTTAACTGTGAAGATGATAAGATACAAGACGGAACAAAAGCGGTGCTGTAAAGCTCTCGAGCCCCATCGTTTTTCAACACACCGAGAAGAAAAACAGCTGATAAAAGCAGCGCAAAAGCTTGCTCTTGGGAGGACTCTCTTGCAACATTCAGAAGTACCGTATCTAGACGTTAAGATAGGCCCTCCTTGCAAAGAATAACAAACAGTGTTTCTGCTTAAGAGATTAAGATGAGATCAATTAAGAAGTTGTCAAAGTAAATAAGAATGATACAACATATCATGAGCTATTTACTCGTCGAAGTTAAGTATGAAGTTTTCCAGGTAAATGAGAATGGTACAACATATCAGTTGATATGTTGCAACCAAGTAAGAAATTGTCAAAGTAAATGAGAATGGTACAACATATCATGAGCTAATTACTCGTCGAAATTAAGCATGAAGTTGTAAAGGAAAATAAGAAAGGTACAACATATCGCAAGCTGTTTAGTTGGTGAAACCAAATTCTAGAAGATTGGATTTCTTCACTGGTTCACACTTTCAAACAGAATCAACCCAACTCCAAACGAAAGCGCACATTACAGAGTTAGTAGCCACACAGGCAACAAGCCTATTAAACTGCAATACAACTGCATCGCAACAGGACAACAAATGCAACGCGGAAGACAACAAACAAATGCAACCCAACAGACAAAGAATGCAACCCATCAAACAATAAATGCAACCCATCAGACAACGAATGCATCCCATCAAACAATGAATGCAACCCATCAGACAACGAATGCAACCCATCAAACAATGAATGCAACCCATCAGACAATGAATGCAACCGGGCTGACAACGAATGCAACCCAACAGACAACAAATGCATCCCAACAGACAACAAATGCAACCCAGCAGACAACGAATGCAACCCATCAGACAATGAATGCAACCGATCAGACAATGAATGCAACCGGGCAGACAACGAATGCAACCCAACAGACAACAAATGCATCCCAACAGACAACAAATGCAACCCAGCAGAGAAAAACGAATGCAACCCATCAGACAATGAATGCAACCGATTAGAAAACGAATGCAACCCTACAGACAACAAATGCAACCCATCAGACAACGAATGCAACCCAGCAGACAACGAATACAACTCAGCAGACAACGAATGCAACCCATCAGCAACGAATGCAACCGGGCAGACAACGAATGCAACCCGACAATGAATGCAACCCAACAGACAACAAATGCAACCCAACAGACAACAAATGCAACCCATCAGACAACGAATGACATGCTTCATCAAAATCAAAACGGTTTTTGTTTTTGAACTTTAACTGACCGTTCTGACCATCCTCATCCGCTGCATTCGGATAGTCGACCACTTCGTTTTCCTCGTAGACGGACCTCTCTTGACCTTGGAGGAACAATTCCAGCTGCCCTGCAATCACGCAGAGAAAATCATAAGGAATCGTGTAATTTCGTCCTAACTTTACCTTTCCGTACCTTGCTTTACTTTTCCTTACCCTTCTCTACTTTACCTTTCTCCGTATCTTACCTTTCCTTGCCTTGCCTTTCCTTACCTTACCTTTCATTACTCTCTTTACCTTTCCTGCCTTACCTTTCCTTACCTTATTTTGCCTTTCCTTACTTTACCTTCCCTTGCCTTTCCTTACCTTAACTTTCTGTACCTTACCTCTTCTTAGTTTACCTTTCCTTCCCTTCCCTTGCCTTACTTTATTATTATTATTATTATTCCGGATATTTCTCTAGCGCCTCTCGAAGTCAACTACTACTCAGAGGCGCTCCCGACTACAGCATTTGATACTGTTCCGGAGTTTTCACGCCGAAGCGCCACGAGCAATTGCGAGTGAAGGACTTGCCCAAGGTCCGTACGCAGCGGCTAGAGTGGGATTCGAACCTGCAACCCTCCGGTCACAAGGCGCCGAACTTACCACTGAGCCACCACGCCCCACGCTTACCTTTACCTTTCCTTACCTTACCTAAACATCCACATGGTTAGCGCATGTTATGTCTTACTTTTCTCGACGTCTGGTTTGAGTCGTTTGTTTTTGATGAGGATCTTCCTCTTCAGTTGATTCGGCGACGGAAGAGGAATGTTCGGTTCCAACTATATAATGACCAATCATTAATCGATGGCAATGAGTAAACGTGAGTGAAGGATTTGCTCAAGGTTCCTACCTTCCTCCTTCCGGGGAGGAGGCTGGAACCCGTACTTATCGCATTACAGAGCGAGAGCTCAAACGAATCGGTTACCATGTGGCCATGACGCATACATAAATAAGTTAATAAGTAAGTATATCCTTTATTAATCCAACTGCTAACCGCACTTTGGTTGACTTACACGAAATACAAACTTGACAGACGGAAGTTATACTTTAAATAAAACCAGTTAAATTAAACAGAACCAGTTGAATTAAATAGAACCAGTTGGATTAAATAGAACCAGTTGAAATTAAATACATACATACATACATACATACATACATACATACATACATACATACATACATACATACATACATACATACATACATACATACATACATACATACATACATACATACATACATTATTATGAATTTATTATTATTTGTTATTTTATTATTACATGTATTAGCTTGGAGAGAAAGCGACTTACCGAAACTCCGTCCAGTGGCTTCTTAAGCAAAAACTCGCAAAAGATCTCATCACAGTATTTGGCCATCTTCAGCTGTTGGGGTTTGCTGTGGGACACACAAAGGTATCGATAGTAAGGTAAAAGATGGGTCATGGGATATAAGGTATGGTACATAAATGAAGGCAAGTTAAGGTAACTGAGAGGCAGCCATGGGTATGAAGTGTTAGCGAATTCGTTTTCTTAGCATCGGCATATGAAGGCGGATAGCCATTCCTCTCCCTCGCCGTCTCATTTTACCACCGACAGTGGACGGTCAGTGTACTCATTATTGCCGAGTTGGCTGGTTGGCGCAGGTGAAGCAGAAACCTCGAACTAAATTTCTGCCCTGGCGGGGATTTGAACCCTTGACGAGATTGACAGCCCGGCACGCTAACTACCCCATTATCGAGGTTTATCCTCATTATTTTTGTCTACAGATGTTCCTTTGATAATTTTTCATCTCCCGGTCTCTCGCACAGTGATCGCTAGCCAATCACGCGACAACTAATTAATCAACATTCACGGATTATGCACGTGAATGACAACAACAACAACAAGCCAATGACCAAGAGAGATCATCATTTTTATGGCTTCGAAAAAAAGAATTGTCATTTTCTGTAATGCAGTTTGCAGAGTTGCCACCTTTATAGAGAGTCACGCGGAAATGAGGTATAAGTTTTTCAGATGTCAGTTTTGCAAAAGGTACAAGGAAATGCAGTGTCAGTTTTTCAGATGTCAGTTTTGCAAAAGGTACAAGGAAATGCAGTGTCAGTTTTTCAGATGTCAGTATTTGCAAACGGCACATGAAAATGCAGTATAAGTTTTTCAGATGTCAGTTTTGCAAAAATTACACGGAAATGCAGTATCAGTTTTTCAGATGTCAGTTTTGCAAAAGGTACAAGGAAATGCAGTGTCAGTTTTTCAAATGTCAGTATTTGCAAACGGCACATGAAAATGCATTCTCAGTTTTTCAATTATGTCAGTTTTGCCACAGGGTCATAAGGAAGTGCACAATCCGTTAATCCCAGAGTTGCCAGTTCCACCAGACGCCCTTGGATATGATCTGTCACTTGCCAGAGTCTTTGATTTCGCCAGAGAAACATTTTCAATCAAAACATCGAAGGACGAACTGATTGCCAGCAACAACCAAAGGCCAGATCTTGCGTCAGTATCAGCAGCCAGTTGCTGGTAGCGGGTGGACGTCGTCCGTGATTACATCATCCATTACTTTCGTGGCACTGGTCAGTTCAACACCTGTCCACTGGTCACTCTGTCTGCCTGTGTCTGTCTGTCTGTCTGTGTCTCTCTCTGTCTCTGTCAGTCTCTGTCTGTCTGTCTCTCTCTGTCTCTCTTTGTCTCTGGCTTTCTCTCTGTCTCTGTCTGTCTCTGTTTGTCTCTGTCTGTCTGTCTGTCTCTGTCTGTCTGTCTGTCTGTCTGTCTGTCTGTCTGTCTGTCTGTCTGTCTGTCTGTCTGTCTGACTGTCTGTCTCTGACTCTCTCGGCCACGCAACATCCATCTCCTATGATTGATCGTTCTCATTTTCATTTCCATCCAGCCGGGATTTGCTCTCCGTTTTCATCAGCCGAGCTTCGAATACAATATACGGTACGAAAGATATGGTAAGGTTTGAAGTTGACATGCCTTAGTCATGCAATGAGGAAATGTGGAGACTGGAAAAGGAAATAATGCAGAGTATGCCTCTGGATCGAGAGCACGTGGAAGACCAAGAACAGCCTAGACTGAGAACATAAGGACTTGGATGGGATTAAAGATGTGCAATTTACTGCGGAAATGAGATCTCGAGGGGATTCCCTACTGAGAACTATCACGGAGTTTAGACTGCTGGACTGGAAGATGGTAGATGGATACAGTAACTGAAGAAGGCGGCCCAACATCGAGAGATGTGGCGTCATTGTACGTTTGAACCTGAGCAAGGGGAGAGAACTTGAAGAGAGAAGACTTAATGACGACGGCAGAGCAGAGAAAACAACTGGAGACGGACCTTCAGAGCGAACAGGACTGAAGACAATACTCTATCTAATGACCAAGCATCAGTCGATGGCGCTGAGTAATTGCAACTGAAGGATTAATACACCGGCGCAATAGAAGTTACTAATTACATTTGCTTACGATCACCACAGAGTAACCGTCTCCGAGGAGGATCGAACCCCTACTCTCCGCAGTACAAGGCGAGCGCTCTAACCAATCCACTCTCGTGTCATATGATGCAATACGTGACGAAACGCTATGGAAATGAAGTAACTGACCTGCAATGGTTTTCAAAGGACAGCAGAACCGGATACTCAGATGTAACGAATGCTGTGTCGCGTATCGCGTATATAACATCCTAAGCACAAACCAGTAACTGAATTCTGCACGGTGTACAAAGTACCAAACATCAGGCACCCATACAATGTGTAATGTTACCCCTTTCATGAGCCGCATACCGATAGGCCACCGTGTAACCGACAGACCAAGCGTGCTCTTGATAGACCATAGTGTTACCGATAGACCAAGCATGTTACCGATAGACCATAGTGTTACCGATAGACCAAGCTTGTTACCGATAGACCATAGTGTTACCGATAGACCAAGCTGTTACCGATAGACCACGTGTTACCGATACACCAAGCGTGTAACCGACAGATCAAGCGTGTCACCGATAAACCAAGCGTGTTACCGATAGACCACCGTATTACATACCGATAGACCACCGTGTTATATACCGATAGACCACCGTATTACATACCGATAGACCACCGTGTTATATGCCAATAGACCACCGTGTTACCGACATACCCACAAGCAGTGTTGGGTAAACTCACACAAGAAATGAGTTAAATCAAAACTCAACTCACGCACCTCAAAATGAGTTTAAACTCAAACTCAACTCATCCTAAGTGAAATGAGTTAACTCAAACTCAGTTGTTAAATGAGTTAACTCATAAACTCACACGTTTCATACTAGCACGTTCTAATCGAGCAACAATTTTTCCATCACGCCTACTTGTAACAGAAAAATATTTTCCATCAAGAATACACGGTACTTCAGCCATGTTGTTCTTAACTGTTCACAATATACAAAATATGCAGTGCTTAAATACTGTCCGCTAGCAGTGTTTACGACCCTCCCTGTCGTCACCACTCACCAGTATGGAAAGCCGACGATATAAAAAAGGCTTGTTTCAACATAATATGTGCCGAGTGCCGAAGAGTGAGTTGAGTTTAAATAATTGACAGTTACAACTCAAACTCACAGAAAATATGAGTTAACTCAAACTCATAACTCACACTCTTTAAGGTGAGTTAACTCAAACTCATAAATCACAGCAAGTGAGTTAACTCGTGAGTTTAAACTCATATGAGTTAACTCATACCCAACACTGCCCACAAGTTACCGATAGACCAGACCACCGTATATGCACCAGAGTAATTGGTATTTTCCCACAACATAAATCACGTTTTGAACAAAACATAAGCAAAATGGGAGCACAGCGTAACGCTATCAGCAACGCTTATCGTTTTGCAAACACAGCCGCCGACAAAGGTTTATGAACGACGTCACACCATTCATCATTTCTAATCATCACATAGTGGCGCTACATAATGTAATTGACGACTATGAATGGGGCGGTCGGAATCTGATTTGTCAGAGGAAATTGGCAATAAGTCTTAGGAGTGACAATCTGGAAGGTCAACAATCGATAAGAGACGGCTTTGTTTCATCTACAATGGGTTCGGTTGTAGAACAGTCTTCCCGGAGCCAAATCAAGGATCGTGTGTACCATGTAATTGTGAGACATGTTGGCCGATTGGTTAGTGAGCTCTCCTTATAACGTGGGGAGCAGGGGTTCGAGGCTCCTCCAATGAGATGCCTACTGTGTAGGGGTTTTGAGAAAGTCCTTAATTCACAATTGCTCAGCGCCATCGATGGATGCTTTTGTCATTTGATAGTGGCGCTTAATAAATGCATAAAAATAATAATTAGGTGTTACAGACGGGTTGTGTTATAGCGAGGTGTTATGGAGATCGTGTGACGAAGAGGTCGTGAAATGACCATGGTGTGTTTTGAGACGGTTGGTTTACGACGACATTCTGCTGCGATGAGGTGATGTTATGAGGTCTGTTTATTACACGGTTGTTTTATGTAAAGGCCGTGTTATGACCAGCTTTTGTTTTGTGGTCTGTTTACGACAAGATTGTGTCATGACGAGATTGTATGACGATGAAGTTGTGTTATGACAGCATTGTATTATGGTGAAGCTGTGTTAGGTCATATTGTGCTATGAAGAAGCTGTGTCATATCAGATTGTGTTATGGTGAAGCTGTGTTAGGTCAGATTATGTTATGGTGAAGCTGTGTTAGGTCAGATTGTGTTATGAAGAAGCTGTGTTATGTCAGATTGTGTTATGAAGAAGCTGTGTTAGGTCAGATTGTGTTATGAAGTAGCTGTGTTAGGTCAGATTATGTTATTGTGAAACTGTGTTAGGTCAGATTATGTTATGGTGAAGCTGTGTTAGGTCAGATTATGTTATGGTGAAGCTGTGTTAGGTCAGATTGTGCTATGAAGAAGCTGTGTTAGGTCAGATTATGTTATGGTGAAGCTGTGTTAGGTCAGATTGTGTTATGAAGAAGCTATGTTAGGTCAGACTGTTTTATGACGAAGCTGTGTTAGGTCAGATTATGTTATGGTGAAGCTGTGTTAGGTCAGATTGTGTTATGGTGAAGCTGTGTTAGGTCAGATTGTGTTATGAAGAAGCTGTGTTAGGTCAGATTATGTTATGGTGAAGCTGTGTTAGGTCAGATTATGTTATGGTGAAGCTGTGTTAGGTCAGATTGTGCTATGAAGAAGCTGTGTTAGGTCAGATTATGTTATGGTGAAGCTGTGTTAGGTCAGATTGTGTTATGAAGAAGCTATGTTAGGTCAGACTGTTTTATGACGAAGCTGTGTTAGGTCAGATTATGTTATGGTGAAGCTGTGTTAGGTCAGATTGTGTTATGGTGAAGCTGTGTTAGGTCAGATTGTGTTATGAAGAAGCTGTGTTAGGTCAGACTATGTTATGGTGAAGCTGTGTTAGGTCAGATTGTGTTATGAAGAAGCTGTGTTAGGTCAGACTATGTTATGGTGAAGCTGTGTTAGGTCAGATTGTGTTATGAAGAAGCTGTGTTAGGTCAGACTATGTTATGGTGAAGCTGTGTTAGGTCAGACTATGTTATGGTGAAGCTGTGTTAGGTCAGATTGTGTTATGAAGAAGCTGTGTTAGGTCAGATTATGTTATGGTGAAGCTGTGCAAGGTCAGATTGTGTTATGAAGAAGCTGTGTTAGGTCAGATTATGTTATGGTGAAGCTGTATTATGACGAGATTGTGGATGATTAGATTGTATTACACTGAGCGTTTGGTTCAACAAGGTTGTGCTATAATGAGGTTGTGTTATGATGAGATTCTGTTATGATAATGGCACGTGCTACATTTAAATAAACTGGGTTTCTGCTTTCCGTGTACTTGGCCCTGGTGAACAGTCCTGCACGCGATTAATTCATCAGAGACAAAATTGCAGCATCTGTACCACCTACTAGCCTTCCCAAGAGTTAAGAATAGCACTATAGATGTCGTGTGTTAGGAAGATAAATCTAGAAAGCACACTGATAAGACGTTGACTAAAATCTCGTCTCTTCCTGGACTCATTTCCTCCTTAGGTTGTACCCGTGTCTTCTCAGCTGTTTCCGTGTCTTCTTGGACACTATGCTTCACTTTCGACTGGACTTACCCCTGAGTTTGGCTTGCAAAACGATTGTGCTTAGTAGCCACCAATGACTGATGCCTTGAGCATTATTCAGTGGCGTTAAAGAAGATTAGGTTAGATCAAAAGATTACGTCTGAGCACTGTATGAATCATCCGATAAGAGTTGTTGGTCGCTATCTGTCTAAGCAGTCACTAGAATGCCATGTTGTCTTCTATTGTTTAACAAATGCACCAGTAAGATTATGTCTTTGCATGCTCCTGTCTGCCAGTGTCAAAATCTTGACGCTTTACAGATCATCCAAGAGAAAGAAGTCATCCAAGAGAAAGATATCCGTTGAGCATACCCGCAAGATGATGTCTGTACACATTGCCTTTCCGTGAGTGATGATTGGCTCCTGATCTTCACCTTTTCCATCCCAACAGTCCAGCTCGATGCACCTGCATATATATCGACAATGAATATAACACTCAAGCACTTTAAATTGTATGCGCTCGCCTTTCACCTCGGCGTCTTGGATTCGAACCTTCATGCTTTTGGTGAAACCGAAACTTCATCGTCAACCAATAAGCACCGGGGATGTTGTCGGATTTGCGCTTGAGTCAAATATCCTTAAAGCCTATAGGACCATCCTGCTGATGGTTAGTGTTGATATACGTAGCTCTTAACTAGCTCACCTTACCTTCCAATTTCCTAACGCCCTGGGTATCGACTGAAGGTGCTCAAAGACCCACACCAGATGACGCCACATATGAGAGGTTCCCAAAATGCGCTAAATAAAAACGTACATACATACTTTAGGTAACCTGTTCTTCAGAATCTTGACCTGACCAAGGCTTGGTTTTGGTGCGTCATCGGTTGATGCATTGTGCATTAGACACCGGCGCTACAGAAGTTACTAATTAGAATGACAATTAGAATTAGCATTACATACCTGCATCCAGCAAGGAGGACCTGGCGATAAATTTCGACGGAGGACTTTCCACCGAACTGTCTTCCGGTCAGGTAGGTATTGTGAGAAGAGTTGATGTAGTAGTGTGCAAGTGGTTGATCCATGTCCTGGTAGATGTCGAGACGGTCGAGGAACACGGGAGCGTTCTCGTCTGACATCAGGTACCGGCAGAACCCATCGACCGACAGCTTCTCTACAGCGTCAGCAATACAGAAGCTACCACAAATGCTTATCTAAGAGCTCAGTGGAAATATTAAAATACATGTACCTACATTTAAGCAATTCTAAAACATCTGTCAAAAAACGCAAACCACATTTAAATAGGCAGCACATCTGAAGTAGAAATTATGTAAACACCGTGGTCGCTCATTTAGTAAAGTTAAATCTTAGCACGGTCCGTACACGGGGACCTTAAAGGGTGTGGCACACATTCAAACGGGCAGCGGTCGTGAAGGATCTCACCCGATCAATTCATTGATAATTGAGCAGGGTCGGGGCCATACGGTCCCTGTAGCATGGTCCGCACACGAGGACCTTAAATGAAATGGCACCCATTCGAACGTGAATTATCTCACCCGATCAATTCACTGAAAATTGGGCATTGTTGAGGCCACAGTGGTCGCTATAGTACGGTCCATACACGATCAATCAATCAGTCATGGAATTTATATAGCGCCTCTTCAAGGGCTCTACTCAGAGGCACTCCAAAGCCAGGTCTGATCAAAGAGAAAAGTCTTCAATAGAGCGTACACGTGGACCTCAAATGGCGTGGCAACCATTCAAAAGGGCAGCGGTGGTGTAGGATCTCACTCGATCAATTCACTGAAAATTAAGCAGTGTTGAAATCATACAGTCGTTGTAGAAAAACGTACCCATTTACATCTACACAACTACGTTAAGCAGCACATATAACTGCAGACAGCAGACCTAGAAAATCCGTAATTTATTCTAGAACGTTACAGCGCTTTCTTTAAATAGTCGATTAAGATGGCCAACCTTCGTTTCTGTAGTCATCCCGCGGTTCGTAGATATCGATGATCTGCTTCACCCTTTTTCGATCGAAGAAGGGAAAAAGGATTTCATTCAATCGGGGATCACGCTGCCGCTAAAAGAAAATTCTCACAATGTACTAAACCTCTGAAGTGTTACATGGCCACTAAGCTGATGACAAAATGACATTCTGTATGTATAATTATGTTCATACGCATTTATGCCAGTTACTACGACTAACAAAATTGACGATCGGTCATTATGGGTCGGTGGCCCACATGTCCTCCTTTACCTATTCAAGAAGTCAAATGGCCTTCATGTTTTTAAACAACAGTTTACAATGTACCTACATGTACTATGTAACTCTTAGCGTTTAATTAGATTATTTTGATAATTTCGAATATATTATTTTGCCTGATAAAATTGATGAAATGACGTTTTCTGTATGTATGTATGCATATGGCTGTATATATGTATGCATCTGGAAGTATATAAAAAATTATGTATGTAGATTGCATGTATGTATCTGGCAGTATGTATGTGTGTATGTATGTATGTATGTATGAATGTATTTATGTATGTATGTATGTATGTATGTATGTATGTATGTATGTATGTATGTATGTATGTATGTATGTATGTATGTATGTATGTATGTATGTATGTATGTATGTATGTATGTATGTATGTATGCATGAATGTATTTATGTATGTATGTATGTATGTACGTATGTATGTATGTATGTATGTATGTATGTATATATGTATGTATCTATGTATGTATGTATGCATGTATGTATGTATGAATGTATTTATGTATGTATGTATGTATGTATGTATGTATGTATGTATGTATGTATGTATGTATGTCTGTCTGTATGTATGTATGTATGTATGTATGTATGTTACATTATGTATGTATGTATGTATGTATGTATGTATGTATGTATGTATGTATGTATGTATGTATGTATGTATGTATGTATGTATGTATAGCACTTTTTAAGTACCCTACAAAGCGCTGCCTGCACAGCGTCAGTCTGTAACATGATGTTAAGTGTCATTTCTACTTTGTCTACTCATTGACTCATTGTGCTTCTTCAATCCGCTCTACCTTAGAGCCCCCTCCCCACCCACTTAAAATCCCGAGTTAAATTACGAAAGGCTTTCGCTTACATCGTTCAGAAAGTCAATCAGCTGCGGATTTGTTAGAAAACTCTGACTGCCACTCCTAGAGTTATCAAATAGTAAAACAAAAAACTCATAGTCTTGTTGCAGATATAATTATTATACACTGTTATACACTGTATAGATCTACTGTACATGCTTACGTATGTGATGTGCGTACGTGTGTGTACGTATGTACGGTAAGTGTGTACGATCCGAGTCCAGTGCTGGAGACCAGACGGAGGAGGAGGAGGTAGAGGAGTTTACATGAAATTATGGCATACATTACGAGAACATGCAGATGAACATAAGCACACACGCACACACACACACACACACACACACATAAATCAAGAATTATGTACCAAATCAATTATTCGTAACCTTCACATCTCTAATGCACTGCTCTTCCTCAAATCTTCTATAATTATTAGCAATAAAATTCCGCAAAAACATCGCACCCATTTTGAGGATTCGGGCGATGATAGGCCTATTAGCCAACGTTTTCCGAACATTCTTCCTAAATTCTTCGATACATTAGCATTCCTCGGCGCAGAATATCTTAAATAATCAATCAATCGCTTCGACCTCAGACCCCTGCATCGTAGACGCCATTTCTCCCGAAATGCACTGGCTCCACCTGCAACCCGAACTTGGCACGTCCGCCGGTTCGGCCGATGCAATCGTAAAACGCGGCCGCGTTCTTTTGGCATCGGCTTGAAAGGCAACGTCATTTCCCCCCAGAGTAATCGTTAACATAGAGGTCCGTGTTGGCCGAAGGAGGGAGCGCCCCCTGTCTACAAGGCATGACCGCCGTTTATGTCGCCTGTGGGAGGCGACAGGAACTGGGCAGCCTGCTATCGGTCACCTCAGACACACGCCTACGGCTCACATGCGTACATAATTTACAGACATTTACAGACACACACATGGACAGAATTACATAGACACACACAATAACACATAATCACACACGCGCAATCACACATAATCACACACACAATCAGAGACATCCATAAATGTCTACACATCCACAAATTCACACACACACACAAACACACACACACACAAACACACACACACACACACACACATATACATATATATATATATATATATATATATATATATAAGTATAAATAAAATCACACAAGCAGACAGACAACCCAAATGCAGATTGATAGATATATAATAGAAAGACAGAGAAAGACAGAGACAGAGAGAGACAGAGAGAGAGACAGACAGACAGACGTAAGCATCAGTATACACTGAAATACAGCAACATATAACAGCCACCCAAACACCACACATAAATGCAGACAAATATAGAGAAACCCAGAGACTCACACCAACTTACATCAACAAAAGAAGCAGACAGACACAGAGAGGACCAGACAGTATCGCGCTGACACTCAGACTAACACAGCAGCAAACCAACGGACACAAACACAAACACTCCACCACGTGGGCACACGTTTTCCTATTTACCGACCATTTAACACGCTATGGGTCGCCATACGTCAACTCGCGCATCATAAATTCAATGCCATATTGCATAGCAGCGCCGCCTGTGCTTTCGTCGGAGCAAGGTGTATCTACGACAGTTCCCCGTGAAAAATTACACCCCGTCTCAACAGACAATTGGGCAGGGGGACATCTGCTGCGGGAGGAACGTCGTGTCCGCGGATAAAAAGATCGTCAGTCATCGTAATGTGGGCTCCAAGACACAATCACAGCAGCTGTTTCCAGCTTTGAAAAGTCCATTCGCTGCAACCGTCCATCAGCCTAATTACAGCGGCGGATGGCATCGTTACCATGACAACCGCATCTCGTTCATCCTCCGACGCTGGCAGACCGGTGCTGTTGACGCATTAAAGGCGCCAGCGGTCAACGCGGTGACATTACACAACAGCCTGTCACACGCCGGTATTTAAGCCACATATGCAATGTCTAATTTAATCAAATCTAATCACCTGATTCTAATCACTCAGCTTAATCAGAATCGCTCACTTGAAATGAAGTCACGCAGCTTAATCAAAATCACTCAGCTTAATCAAAATCACTCAGCTTAATCAAAATCACTCAGCTTAATCAAAATCACTCAGTTTAATCAAAATCACTCAGTTTAATCAAAATCACTCAGTTTAATCAAACTTACTCAGTTTAGTCAAAATCACTCAGTTTAATCGAAATCACTCCGCTCAATCAAAATCACTCAGTTTAATCAAAATCACTCAGTTCAATCAAAATCACTCAGTTTAATCAAAATCACTCAGCTTAATCAAAATCACTAAGCTTAATCAAAATCACTCAGTATAATCAAAATCACTCAGTTTATTCAAAATCACTCAGCTTAATCAAAATCACTCAGTTTAATCAAAATCACTCAGTTCAATCAAAATCACTCAGCTTAATCAAAATCACTCAGGTCAATCAAAATCAATCAATCGAATCAAAATCACTCAGCCAACTTACAACTCTCGGAACAGCTCCTCGATATCCGATCGTGGGCAGATCTTGTGATACAAGTCGTAGAACTTGTCGAAAGTGAAGGCGTCCGCTTCAATTTCGTCACTCTTAAAATAGAAATTACCACATAATTATAGCTGGACATTTATGTTGCACCTTACAATAACCTCTCAATTACAAAATTAGCCGCTCTTTGGTAACAAAATAATCGAATTAAAGCTGAGAAATTCTAAGACGCCGTCGTTGTACTGCATGAGACATCACCCGATAGTCGCTTTTAGCAAAGCCCCATTCTGAAGTCACAAAAACGACTTCGATAGAACCATACATCCACAGCTTCACCCGAGACGGTTACTGTGTAGGGACCTTGAGCAAGTCCTTCACTCACAATTGCTCAGCGCCATCGATTGATGGTTAGTCATTAGATTGTGACGCTTTATAAATAAGAGGCTCCTACTCTCCGCGTTATAACAAGGCGATCTCTTTAACCAGCCGGCTACCGTGTTCCAGGTACCGTTTTCTCGACTGAAGATGCTTTTCTTTCATCATGCTTACCTCCTAAGCTGCGCATCTGTCTCATTGACCCTGTGACCCTTTTCATTATAACGAGGCTGCAGAAGTTATACGATTAGATTATATTAGATTGGATTAGATTAGAATTTCGAAAACTTATATAGCGCCTCCAGCAAGCCACAATAGACGGAGGGGATAGAGAAGTGACCTTTCCGCTGGGAAATCCAAGATCTTTGAGACACTGCATCACCATCTTCTCAGTCCGACCGGAGGCAAAGGTTCGCGTGATACTGCAACAAAACAAAGAAACAGAAATTAATCAATGGAAGTCAATCAAATAAACGATTGAAGGATCTAAGATTGGCATGGTATATTAGGTAGATAGGCACGACTACATGCAAGCATGTATGCATGTATTTATGTATGTATGTATGTATGTATTTATGTATGTATGTATGTATGTATGTATGTATGTATGTATGTATGTATGTATGTATGTATGTATGTATGTATGTATGTATGTATGTATGTATGTATGTATGTATGTATGTATGTATGTATGTATGTATGTATGTATGTATAATTGTATATGTATATGTATGCATGTATGTGTGTATCTATGAATGCATGTGTATTTATATGTATGTTTCTGGGTACGGTATAGTATGAATGTATGTTTGTCTTAATGTATCTGATTGCATGCATGCTTGTCCGTATATACATAATGTATTCATGTAAATGTATGCTTGCATTGTAATCATAGATTTATATAGCACCTATCTTTACAGATGACCACTAACATACTCACCTTCGAACTGGAATCTTTCCGCTTGGGTTGACCATAAAGCTTAATTTGATCCAACTGTAAACAGAAATGAACGTTTACGATAACATTAAGGTAACCTTATAGGTTAAAGGCAAAGTAAAGGTTAAAGATAAGGTTAAGGTTAAACTGAAGGTAAACGTAAAGGGTAAGATAAGGTAAAAGATAAGGTAAAGGTAAAAGGTAAAGATAAAGGTATGGTAAAAGGTATGGTAAGGTAAAAGGTAAGGTAAGGTAGAAAAAAGGTAGGGTGAAAGTAAAGGTTAATGGTATAGTAACGATAAATGCTAAGGTAAAAGGCAAGGTAAAGGTAAAAGGTAAGGTAAGGTAAAGGTAATGGTTAATGCTAAGGTAAACGTTAAAGATAAGGTAAAGGTAAAAGGTAAGGTAAAGATCCTGACCTGGAACCGGAATGAACCAAACAACCAAGCTATTGCTGACTTTATTTGATGTAGCGCTGGTAAGGTAAAGGTAAAAGGTAAGGTAAAGGTAAAGGTAAGGTAAAGGTATTTATTTGATATTGCGCCGGTGGTTATGTTGGTCTGTCTGACGTGGATTTTCTGTGGCGCTGAGAAATTTCGGAGATTTACATTACATTACAAATCAATCTGAGCTTCAGAACAGAACTTTGCAACTGGGAATGAGTGTCTGCCTACGCTGATGTTGAATCTCGAATTTAATTCTTCTGCGGTTCAGTCGAAAGCTCTAATGAGTCTCGCAATGCAACCTATAAGAATAAGTTGTTCTGCTGTTGCAACGTTATTTATGCGCCGAGGTCGAGAGTTCTAAGAAGTCGAGAACAGTTTCTCTGAAGACTGACTGACTGACAAAATCCATGGAGCATTTCCCGGGTTTCCAATTTTCCTGGTTCCTCTGGTTCCCGCCTGCCTATCGCCAGCCTCCGTATCCCCTTTGATCCCGAGCATCCTCTCAGTAGCGACACCCAATCTGCCTCCATCATTCCTCGCAGCCTCGTTTCTCATCCACCCCTCCGCACAGCCATGCCTCCCTCCACCCACTTCACCTGGAGCAAAAGATGAAACCATCCAACATTAAAGAACGAAGTTTGCCAAACATAAGCAACGAAAGTATTTATGCCGGTCCAGCCAGCCAGCCAGCCAGTCAGTCAGTCAGTCAAAGTCAGTGTCAGTAAGTCAGTCAGTAAGTCCGTCCGTCCGTCAGTGCGTCAGTCAGTGCGTCAGTCAGTCAGTCAGTCAATTAGTCAATCAATCAGTCAGTCAGTCAGTCAGTCAGTCAGTCAGTCAGTCAGTCAGTCAGTCAGTCAGTCAGTCCGTCCGTCCGTCCGTCCGTCCGTCCGTCAGTAGGTCAGTCAGTCGGTCAGTCAGTCAATTAGTCAGTCAGTCAGTCAGTCAGTCAGTCATTCAGTAGGTCAGTCAGTCAGTAGGTCAGTCAGTAGGTCAGTCAGTCAGTCGATCAGTCGTCTGCTTGTCTGTGAGTATATGTCTGTCTGTCAGTCTGTCTGTCTGACTATTTCACTCTTTATCTGTCTGTCTGTGTATGTCAGTCTGTCGTGCGTCTGTCTGTCTGCCAGACAGCAATCCCTATCAGACGTAGAAATTGATTTCTGGGGGATATTTTTCCTGGTCGGCATCTGCTGTTTATCGTTCTGCCTTCGGAGGTACTTACTGTTTCTTGAGACAAGTCATCGGACAGACGTTGTTCGCTTTGAAGTTGTGTGTAATCTTGCGCAGTCCGTGAACCCAATCCTACAGAGATCACAAGGGATCGTCAATGAGAGACCAAAGTAATCACAGGAAGCGGACAGCAGAGGCTGGAGGATACGGGATGGACGAGACGGAAGGGAAGAGAGGTGGACGTTGAAAGGACTGGACGGATGGATGAAGAGTGAAGAAGGAATGGAGGAAGAGATAGACAGGCGGAGAAAAACGAGATGGACATAAGCTGGAATGGATGGATGGACAGACCCTGGAGGAAACAGGATGGATGGATGAATGGATGGATGGACAAAAGAAGGAAAAGATGGTGACGACGGTATAGAGACAGGCAAGAAGGGATAGACAGACGTAGAAACAGAGGTGGAGGGATGGGTATTAGAGGGAATAAATGGATGGATGGATGGATGGATGGATGGATGGATGGATGGATGGATGGATGGATGGATGGATGGATGGATGGATGGATGGATGGATGGATGGATGGATGGATGGAGGAAGTAGGCAAGGAATACCAGAAGCAGTGAAGAAGAGATTGAGGCCGGGACAAATTATAGGGATGAGAATAGAATCATTATAGGATGAAGGGATTCAGCGACGGATACAGGGAGGTAGGTATAAAGGATCTAGATAATTATATGTATGTATGTACGAGAAAGGAAATTGGAAAGGAGATGGAGAGGGACGGGGGTAGCGGAGGTAGGCGGAAGAGATGGAGAGTGAAGTTGGTAAGATAGAGAAGAAGGGACGGAGAGACGGACAGATGGGTGGATACGGAGGAAGGATGGAAAAGGAAGACACACGAAAATGGCGGAGAGACGGACGGATGGAAGGAGGCAAGCAGACATATGGACGGCGACAGGAGCAGAGAAAGAGACAGAGAGACGGAGAGAGATAGACAGAGGCGGAGGTAAAGGGGCAGACAGTGGGACGGACGAGATGCAAGGAGGATGACAGGATGATGACAAGGATGAAGATAGAAGCAATTCATAACGATTGACTGAGTGAAAACATCAACAAAGAAACGAATGAAAAACGAAAAACGTAACCGAAATATGAACGAGGAATGATCGATTTCCGACCAATCACTTGGCAACAAAACAATCCAATCTAGCAAACTAATCGAATCTTAAACGAATACAATCTAACTCTGTTTTACAAATTTACTCTAATCAACAACCCTTGAAATTAATCTAATCTAGTAATAGTTCTAGGCGTCCACAATATATATGTGCAAATTTTCAAACACATTTTCACTGTTTGGGTATGGCGTAAGCCCCACTCTGACGATCATTGCAAGGGAATGTCCTTGAAAAGCACAGACATAATGAAACTAATCAGGCACTGGCTGTAATACTATGTCTGATGAGCACCCATGTATATAATACCTCAATATAAAACCAGTATAAGTATTATTATATATCATTCCTGTGACTCCTGACTGCTGATATGGTGTCTGGAACTTGATTAAAAACCAGAGGCAACACCAGCCAGATTCTTGCTCATTTTCAAAAGAGCACAACAAACATTAAATTAAAAGAAATTCAGCCCTCTAGCTCATTTCCTAGCCGAGATATACCAATCCAAACTTGGTGGATCATGCCGTTTTCTCGCGGTCCATTTTTGCTTATTAACTTTAAAAATCCTCACTGTTATTCTTAATTTTTTGCATGTAGTTTATGTAAAAAAAATTCAGAAGAATCGAAAAGGGTGTGGTGGTAAATTGTTATTTCACTGGTTGACTTGACGTGGTATGACCAGTAGACGCTTAATACGGTGCCAACCAAGTAGCTCACAGAAGTCTAGAGTCGCGACCCATTCGTAAATCATTTCAGAGATCCAATCGAGATGAGACAGACAGAGACAGACATAGAAAGAGACACAGAGACACAGAGAGAGAGATCAAGAAGAACATAGTCTGGCAGATAAGCAACGCAGAACAAGGAACAAGATCACAACCTCGTTCTTCAGACAATCGCAAAGAACGGCAGAAGCAAAAGACTTCTCAGCATAGATATCTCCAAGTGGCCCTACATAAATTACGAGTCGCATTTTTCTTAGCCTCGGCATATATATTGTATTGAGGGTGGGTGGCCAGCGCTCAACGCTCGCATCGTCTTCCACCGACAATGTCCTTCACTCACAGTTGCTCAGTGCCACCGATGTTCTGTAGTATAGTCGTGTGCACTTCTGAACTTTGTTAGGAGGGCAGAAGTAAATGCAGTTGTATTGCATTGTATCAAATATAGTTGTATTGTATTAAATACAGTTGCATTGTATTGTTTTAAATACAGTTGTATTGCATTGTATCAAATACAGTTGTATTGTATTAAATACAGTTGCATTGTATTGTTTTAAATACAGTTGTATTGCATTGTATCAAAAACAGTTGTATTGTATTAAATACAGTTGCATTGTATTGTACAGTACTGTATTGTTTTGCATTGCATTATATTGTATTCTAATGTACTATATTCTATCGCATTGCACTGTATTGTATTACATTGCATTGTACGGTATTCCATTGTATTGCATTGTATTGTATAATTTGTCTTGTTTTCTAATTATTGTGTTCTATAACATTGCATATTATTGTATTATATTGCATCGTCTGGTATTGCATTGCATGGTATTCCATAGTAGTGTATGGTACTGCATTGGTATTATATTGTATTGCATTGTATTGCATTGTACTGTAGCCCCTTGACTCACCTTAGCTGTCTTGTCATCTGGAGCTACGAAGTTGTTGTAGCTTATGTTGACGAGGTCAAGGCCAGAGCAGACGGTCACCGTCCGCGTCTCCAGGTTACCCGCACCACGTGACTCCAGTTCGAACGCCATCTTGAGATCCTGACAACAGCGTAATGTAACAGACAGACGATGTCAGTAGCAGACTGGTTAGAGCGCTCGCCTTGTAATCAGGAGAGTACGGGTTCGATCATCCTCCTCTGAGACGGTTACTGTGTAAGGACCTTGAGCAAGTCCTTCATTCACAATTGTTCAACGCCATAGATTGATGCTTGTGAATTGGATAGTGGCGCTTAATAAATGCGTAATAATAACGACAGCAGCTGAAACCAGATACTGTAAACTGTAATGGCGCTATACAAATTTCCTTTTACATTATTTTACACTTACATTAATCCTTCTGCCACGCTGTTGAAGTGTGCAAGTGACCTGAGGCGGGTTATTTCAGTGTTGTGTCTTTCTCTCTCTCGCAAAATGGCCGACTGCGATCACTTTTAAGAGTCAGCAAAGCCATTCCCATCCTGTTTTGTGTCGTGCCTTTCTTAACTTCTAGCGTGGCACTTTAACTGAATGCCCTACGGCAGTGGTTCCCAACCTGTGGGTCGTGACACCCAAAGGGGTCGCAAAGACTAGTGTTTTCTAAGGATCGCCACGGTTATGTGGAATCGTGCCAAACGCAAGCTCAAACGACAATTCAAGCGCAAGAAACAGACTGCATGTTGAAAATGACATGAGGTTGGCTTAACAAACACACGACCGCGGATTTTGAAGCTGGTTGCCCGGATGTAAGCATAACAATCGCATTACAATATTATGTTAGAATTGTTTTCTGATAAATTTGTTTAAATGTGTTTTCTTTACCTTAGACTAGGGCCTATTATAAATGTCTTTTTATGCAAATGCGTCCGAGTCACAGGATACTTGGCTATTATAAAAAAAAGGTCGCAACTTGAAACAGGTTGGAAAACACTGCAGAGCCTACGGGATCTTAGCCACTTGCTTACTCACACACTTCAGCAGAGAGACGCGTCCATCTCGACTTCTTCCGGTGCAGTCGAATTTCTCCAGATCTCCTAACGACGTTGGCTAAGCGAACCCCGCCCCCTCCCGCCCCCAATCGTCGCTGCTTTTGAGCTATTTTATATAGACGCTGCATAAATGCATCGGATACATCTCCACGAGATAAAACGCCTAATTAAATTCGCGTATCGATAGCGACGCGGGCATCTTTAAGAGGTCGTCATGGCAACCGAAACGTGAGATGCGGAGCAACACTTGAAGCTGTTTGCACTCGGCTCGGCTTTGCGGGTCAAAGGATGGCCGAGAAAAAAGGTGCATGCGGAAGTAGAAAGGGGAAAACAAGCTCGTACACAAGCGGCTGGAAACACGAACGGTGGAACTATAGGAACGAATAGGAACTTCCATAGAAGCAGAAAGCCACTCTCTGCAGGTGAAGATATAAAAAAAGTTAATTGGAAACAAGGATGACCAAGAAGACCCAGACGATTCAGAAGATCAAGTAGACCCAGAAGACCCAGACGATCCGGAAGACCAAGAAGACCAAGAAGACCAAGAAGACCCAGAAGACCAAGAAGACCAAGAAGACCCAGAAGACCAAGAAGGCCCAGACGAGAAGACCCAGACGACCCAGAAGACCAAGAAGATCAAGAAGACCCAGGAGACCAAGAAGACCAAGAAGACCCAGAAGACCAAGAAGATCAAGAAGACCCAGAAGACCAAGAAGATCAAGAAGACCCAGAAGACCAAGAAGACCCAGAAGACCAAGAAGATCAAGAAGATCCAGAAGACCAAGAAGATCAAGAAGACCCAGAAGACCAAGAAGACCAAGAAGACCCAGAAGACCAAGAAGATCAAGAAGGCCAAGAGGATCCAGAAGACCAATGTAACCCCAGAAGACCCAGAGAACAAAGAAGACCAAAATGACCCAGATGACCCAGAAGACCCTTCGTCTCGAGTTCAGTCCCAACCAAACTATCGGCTGAGCCAACGGTGGAACAGTCTGAAGGGCTACGCATCCCGCAGACAATGGCCAGGTAGAGTATTGTCCTATCTGGTCTAACTTAATTACTTCTGTAGCGCCGTTACAACAATGCACAAACGATTAATCAATGTTCCCTAGAAGTAAAACAAAGAGTCAAAGAGAAGTTCGATCGAAGTCTGCAATGTAATGTAAGATAAGGCAAGCTCAGATGAGGTAAGTTAAGGTAAGATAAGGAAGGGTGTCCATTAATTATGTCAACAAATTTTAGGCAGTTTTGACTCCACCCACTTGTCAACAACTGCCAAACATTTAAGAACCCCTTAATAAAATTTTGTCAAAAAATTACCCTCGAAAAAGTATTTATAACTTAAATTAAAACTGAAACAAGTTTCAGACCCTTTAATATTAACAATCGAAAGAAAAAAAATATATCTTTCCATCAAAAAGAAACTCGAAATATTAGATTTTCAAAAAGAACCCAGGATATTCGCATTTTAATAAGAAATTATGCAGTGCATTTTCTCATTTAATCTGGGAACAATAAAAAAGATAATTTAAAACGAAGAAAATATCGCGTTTGATTAAATTACAAACGCAAAAGAAATAGATCACTCATAAAAACTAAAAATAATTCCGAATCCATGGTTGCTTTTTGATTAAATAATTATTGACGTCAATTTGTCCTGAACACCCCCTTCCCCCGTTAAGAATTTTCAAACTTTTTCAAACCCTCCTCCAATTTTGTTGACATAATTAATGGACAAGCCAGAAGGTACGGAAAGGTGAACTAAGGTCAGATAAGGTAACACAGCAAAGAAAGGTAAACTAAGGTGAGGTAAAGTATGGTAAACCAAGGTAAAACAAGGTAACATTCAGCTTACCTTTGGTGAAACACCCTCTCGGATGTCGCTAACTTGAGAACAGTCGATCACTTGACCCTCCTGCAACAGAGAGTATTATTATTATTATTATTATTATTATTATTATTATTATTATTATTATTATTATTTTTTTTTTTTTTTGCCCCGAGGTATACAGGATCCCTCAGGGTCTTCAATATTAATTAATGTAACATCCGGAAAATCAAGCCTCGTCGTCCGGAGGCTCTGGGATTGTTATTATTATTATTATTATTAGTAGTAGTATTATTATTATTATTATAGTTTTTTTTAAAATGCCCTGAGGTACTTCATTCCCTCAGGGACTTAGAGATTAAGTGTGCAATTTTATTATTATTATTATTATTATTATTATTATTATTATTATTATTATTATTATTATTATTATTATTATTATTAATTAGAAACTTCTATTGCACTAGTGTCTAATACACAAGGCATCGTTCGCTGGCGCACCAAAACCAAGCCATAATCAGGTCAACTTCCAGAAAAGATCAGCCACCAAGAGTACACGTTCGAGCCTCTTTCCCTGACTGATGTATGGTCATCCCTGTATGTATGCGTGTATGGCTGTTTATGTGACTATGTATGTAACTATGTATGTCACGAGTGTCTGTCTGTTTCTGTCTGTGTGTATGTATGCATTTATTTATGCATGTGTACATGCATGCATGTATGTATATATGTATGTATATATGTGTGTATTATGTATGTGTTTATGTACATATATATGTATGTA
The DNA here is from genome assembly GCA_963556255.1 of Allolobophora icterica. NCBI lineage: Eukaryota > Metazoa > Annelida > Clitellata > Crassiclitellata > Lumbricidae > Allolobophora > Allolobophora icterica. The sequence continues at coordinate 63,354,774 of OY744607.1, forward strand.
TGTATGTATGTATGTATTGTATGTATGCATGTAAGTATCTATGTATGTTTGTATGTGCGTATGTAAGTATGTATGTGTGTATGTATGTATGCATGTATGTATGCATGTATGTATGCATGTATGTATGCATGCAGGTATGTTTGTATGTATGTATGTATGTATATATGTATGTATGTATGTATGTATGTATGTATGTATGTATGTATGTATGTATGTATGTATGTATGTATATATGCATGTATGTATGTATGTATGTATGTATGTATGTATGTATGTATGTATGTATGCATGTATGTATGTATGTACGTATGTATGTATGTATGTATGTATGTATGTATGTATGTATGTATGTATATATGCATGTATGTATGTATGTATGTATGTATGTATGTATGTATGCATGTATGTACGTATGTATGTATGTATGTATGTATGTATGTATGTATGTATGTATGTATGTATGTATGTATATATGCATGTATGTATGTATGTATGTATGTATGTATGTATGTATGTATGTATTTATGTATGTATGTATGTATGTATGTATGTATGTATGTATGTATATATGCATGTATGTATGTGTGTATTATGTATGTATGTATGTATGTATGTATGTATGTATGTATGTATGTATGTATGTATGTATGTATGTATGTATGTATGTATGTATGTATGTATGTATGTATGTATGTATGTATGATGGATGAGCAATCTGACAACAGAAATTACAGGAGGCGACAACCGAAATTGACAACGGGATTGAGAAAAAACTTGACAAGAAGGTGACAACGAGAAATTGACATCAGAAGTGACAACTCCTTTTCAAGTGACATCTAAAATTGACATTTAATTTTAGTAATTTACGGATGACATTTCGCAAGACGCGTCAAATGCATGAGGTAGAGTTCCAGAGTCACGGCTAACATTTGCGGGACACGGTAGCCGACTGGTTAGAGTGCATCGCCTTGTAACATGAAGAGTACGGGGTTCGAGTCTTCCGTTAAATGGTTACTGCGTATAGGGACCATGAGCAAATCCTTGGACTAGAGGACTTACTAAATGGCCAAGTTGTATGAAGACATTTACTAATTAACTGATGGGATTAGAAGACATTTACTAAATCAATTATAGGATTAAAAGACATTTACTAATTCATTGACGGGATTAGAAGACATTTACTAATTCACTGATGGGATTAGAAGACATTTACTAATTCACTGATGATTTAGAAGACATTTACTAACTCACTGATGGGATTAGAAGACATTTACTAATTCACTGATGATTTAGAAGACATTTACTAATTCATTGACGGGATTAGAAGACATTTACTAATTCACTGATGGGATTAGAAGACATTTACTAATTCACTGATGATTTAGAAGACATTTACTAACTCACTGATGGGATTAGAAGACATTTACTAATTCACTGATGGGATTAGAAGACATTTACAAATCCACTGATTGGATTAGAAGACATTTACTAATTCACTGATGGGATTAGAAGACATTTACAAATCCACTGATTGGATTAGAAGACATTTACTAATTCACTTTTGGCATTAGAAGACATTTACAAATCCACTGATGGGATTAGAAGACATTTACTAAAGCATCAATGAGCTAAGAAGACATTTACTAATCCAGCAATCAGATAAAAAAAGGCAGTCACTAAGTCACCAATCGGATCATGAAGACACCCAATAAATCATCGGTGGGATAAAAAAAATACGTGGAAATTCGCCCTAAACAACCTCCCCTCGTTCACTGCCCCCCCCCCACTTGCAACACCGCGGACGTCACAATTCTATTGATCTGGGTAGCGGTTAGGTGGCAAAGCTACCCAGCCACTTGTGAGCAAATCCACACAACCAGTGTTAATCCGACTAAATGCCTGCTCGAAGATAACGGTAATGGTCACCAGACGTGCGTGAAGAGTCGGGTACCGATAGCTAAACAGTTCCACAATCGACGCATCCGCCCTGGATGGGGGTCGGGAAGGAGAAAGGGAGGAAGGAGAGGATGGAGGAAAGGAGAGATGGAGGAAAGGAGAGGGGGAAAAGGAGAAAGGTATGAAAGGAGAAAGAGAGGGAAGGAGATGGAAGGAGAGGAGAGGGAGAGGAAAGAAGACAGGGATAGGAGAGGGGAGGAAAGGAGAGGGGAGAAAAGGAGAGGGGAGGAAGGAGAGGAGAGGAAAGGAGAGGAAGGAGAGGAGGACGAGGCAGAGAGAGAGAGAGAGAGAGAGAGAGAGAGAGAGAGAGAGAGAGAGAGAGAGAGAGAGAGAGAGAGAGAGAGAGAGAGAGAGAGAGAGAGAGAGAGAGAGAGAGAGAGAGAGAGAGAGAGATAAATCGACGCATCCGCCCTGCATGGGGGTCGGAAAGAAGAAAGGGAGGAAGGAGGGAAGGAGGGATGGAGAAAAGGAGAGATGGGGGAAAGGAGATGGGGAGACAGGAAAAAGGTATGAAAGAAGAAAGGGAAGGAAGGAGAGGGGAGGAAAGGAGAGGGGTGGAAGGAGAGGAGGACGAAGCAGAGAGAGAGGAAAGGATAAAAGGAGGGAAGGAGAGAGATAGGAAAGGATGAAGGGAGGGAAGGAGATAGGGAGGAAAGGAGAGGGGTAGGAAACGATAAAGGGAGGGAAGGAGAGAGGTAGGAAAGGAAAGAGGTAGGAAAGGAGAAAAGGAGGGAAGGAGAGGGAGGAAAAGAGAGGGGAGAAAGGAGAGGTAGGAAAGAAGAGAGGGAAGGAGAGGGGAGGAAGGAGAGAGAGGGAAAAAATAGAGGTAGGAAAGGATAAATGGAGGGAAGGAGAGAGGGATTAAAGGAGAGGGGGAGAAGGAAAGAGGGAAGGAAGGAGTAACTGAGGGAGGGACGAACGGAGAGAGGGAGGGACGGAGAGAGGGATTGAAAGAGAGGTGGAAGGAGAGAGGGAGGGAAGAGAGATGTAGGGAGAGCTTTGGTGGTGGAGATGGAGGGGTAGACGGGCTTTGGGACATGCAGTGTTTAGAAACCACCGTTGAAGAGGAGGGGCTAGTCCCAACCGAGGCCAAACAGATAAACAGTCCCAGAAACCATGAGCTACAGCACTCCGCCGAGAAGCATAACACGGCATAGCAGAGCTTCTTGTAGCACAGCACCGCGCAGCAGCGTGTTGTTGTAGCATAGCATAGCAAAGCTTCTAGTAGCATATAGCATAGCATAGCAATAAGCGGCAGAGAGCGGCGTGCGGACGCCTCGTGAGTCTGTAGTATACTCTGAAGACTATCTTCTTCTTCTTCACTGAGTGTTTTTTAGGTTCGTGAAGTACTGCAGGATTTAAACTAAGACAAATACTCCTGCTAGTGTCTGGTTGAAATAGACAGTCGAGTGTGGTCACTGGTATACATTCGGACACAATCTGTCTAGCAGTAAAGCACCTCTAACTGCTTCTTTTGTTCTTATTGAACCACAGCGTAAGTTTAGGCTGGCAATAAAATCCTTCTAGATGTCCAAAAAGACGCTACATAAATGACCTGATAACTAGATTAATTATATAAAGCAATCGGCCTCTTCTCATTGGCCTCTTCCAACTAATGAATATTCATGACCAATGACGTCAGTGTTTTCAAAATGGCCACATTCAAACGCACGATGGGTTCAGTTAATTCAAAGTAAATATAAATATACCGTTAGCGGCTGCTCTTTTAAACTAACGGCTTATAACGGGCTTATACTAATTTACTTAGGTGGTAAACACGCTGAAATGAATAACCTTTACGGGTTTAAACGGGCCAGATATATAAATTCTTTTACAGTCTTAGGACGGGCAAACATCTAGTATGTACATATTTCAATATAATATATATATATTACAATAATGCGAATAGATGGATGTGTAGTATATATATCATCCGGAAAACACATGGATGGATGTTATTGTCTATAAGCTTATTATATTGTCTATAATATCTATTGTAAAGCTATCGAGTAGGCCTACCACGCATATTACGAAGGCGGCCTATGCCTATACATTTAAAAAACTAGCGGCCCGCCAGTCACGTGCCACGTGTCACGTGATTCCAGAACGTGGCTACTTACTAACATGGCGGCCGTAACGGACAGTTTATGTTTGTCATGTTTTTTAGCTTTAATGATTTCAACAATTCGAAGAAACTGTATGAAACGAGTAATTTTAGTCATCTTAAAATGCGTGATGCCAAGACGTTAGAATCTACGATAAAGTATGCGCAGAAGAAGCCTGCACGTGCCAAGAACCAACTGCAATATTCCTTACTGCGATTATGCTGCACATGCGGCGGCAAAAGTATAAGAAACAAGGAGAAGCAACCGTCCCAGATTGGGGTCCTTCAGCGGGGAGGTTTCAGACGTTTAGGGTTAGTTTTAGGGTTAGTGTAGCCAATGTTTTGGTCCAAGTATTCCGATTTGAAAGGTCTCTGGCGGCCGTTAGTATTCTGTATTGGAAGGCCGCCTGGCGGCCCTATGGTCACAGCCTACATATTATACAAAACCGAAACACTCGAACTATATATATATACATATATATGATCAAATACAAACACCATTGAGTACTACATGTATACTGGCTTCTTTATGTATGTGTATATACGTGAGCCAATAAACCTGCGCTATATTAATTGGAATGGCGCACGCACACGCAGACGAACGCACACATCGACTTCATGTGATGATATAATATATGGACTAATATGCAATACATGTATATAGATGTGTATACATATATATATAATGTACATATATAATGTACGTATATATGTATGTATATATATATATATATATAACTTAGTTGGAGCAGGCATTGATGTATGTATTGGTTTAGTATTGTTAAAGGCATCCAGGAAGAGTCTTCAGGCAGTTCGTGGCTGATGAAACAACTCACGAGGCATCCAGATAAACCATCCTGAAGGATCGCAGGAAAGCACGGATGACAGCACCAGCCCCTCCCCTCTCCCGCCGCACACTCTCCCCCTCCCCTATTACCCGCTCTCGAAATCCATGGTAACATGTATGTGAGCCACTAAACACACTCTATATTAATTGGCCCCGGGACACACACACACGCACACACATATACACATTATATATAAACAGAATTACAGATACACGTGTATTTGCATGCATATATATATATATATATATATATATATATATATATATATATATATATATATATATATATATATATATATATATATATGGGTGTGTGTGTGTGTGTGTGGGGTGAGTATATGTATCAAGCCATTTTAATACATAATAATGACAGTATAGAACTCAATGCTGTTTGTGATTGATCTAACAAATAAGCTATATATATATATATATATATATATATATATATATATATATATATATATATATATATATATATATATATATATATATATATATATATATATATATATATATATATATATATATATATATATATATATATATATATATATATATATATATATATATATATATATATATATATATATATATATTGACTGCAGCTAATCGCACTTCACTATTTCTCAACGGACGTGGAAACCAGCGCAACGGACAGAGAGCGCGGCCGAGGTGTTTACCGCCACTAGTCTCAGCTGCGCTCTGCCGCAGGTTAAGGTTCGTCCGATAAGTAAGTTGGCTAATTGAATAACACTGATATTTACTTGTGTCACGTGTTACCGCCTAATATATAGCGCCTCTTAACACCTCAATAACACCTCTTGACGACGCTAAGAGACCGTCAGAATCATCATAATCGTCATCAACATCATCATTGGCAGCAGCAGCACGGTCGTCTTATGCATGCACAATAATACATACATACATACATACATACATACATACATACATACATACATACATACATACATACATACATACATACATACATACATACATACATACATACTACATACATACTACATACATACATGCATACATACATACATACATACATACATACATACATACATACATACATACATAGTACATACATACATACATACATACATACATACATACATACATACATACATACATACATACATACATACATACATACATACATACATACACAGTATTACACACACATACAAACACCCATACATACGTACACACTGACATACATACATACACACATACACATGTATGCACACACACAGACATTCACACATACATAAGTATGCATACATACACATGTATGCATACATACATACATACATACATACACATGTATACATACATACAGACACATGTATACAAATAGACATACATACATACACATGTATACATGCATACAGACACACATACATACACATGTATACATACCTACAGACATACACATGTATTCATATATACAGACATACATGCACACATACATACACACATACGCACAAGCATATCAGCGCACATACTCGACGGTTGCCATAGCTGTTGGTCTCTCTGGCAGTTAATCTGCCTAGCATCTTTCGGTAGTATCACTCGTCACCCGTTGTCTCTTGCTCCTCCCTTCACCCACCCGGTGCACCTAGCCCCCACCCCCACTGAACACTGCCAGCTCCCTTCCCAAACCACTAATTCACGAATGGCACTGCTTGCTTTTGTCTCCCACTGGCAGACAACGAACTAGTCGACGCTCTTAAGAGCCATCCATGTCTGGCATGGATATAATCTCTCTTAAGACACGGTATAGCCGATTGGTTAGACCGCTCGCCTTGTAACGAGTTTATGGGTTCGAGTCTTCTCATCCCCTGAGACGGTTACTGTGTAGGGACCTTGAGCAAGTCCTTTACTCACGGTTGCTCAGCGCCATCGATTTATCACCGTTGTATGTGTGTATGTATGCTTGTGTATGTTTGTCTTTTTCTGTATATAAATGTGCGTATAAGTGTGTGTGTATGTGTGTGTGTCTGTATGGGTCTATGTATAATTGGATGTATGTGTGTATGTGTGTATTCACGTTGAAGCAGACAAACTGTATAGATATCACCGTATGTATCTATGTTTGTGCGTTTGAGTATCTGTATGCAGGGATACATGTATGTATAAACTTATGTAACTATTCAGACGCGCTTAGAGTCTAGACACAGTAAAAGCACCTAAGACGGACCTCTTAAAAGCTCTTTAATGAATACAGAGAGGCGCTTTGTGCTTTTGTGCTTTATGTGCTCTTTGTGCTCTTTTGTGCTTTTTGTGATTTTTGTGCTTTGGTGCTCTTTTGTGCTTTTGTGCTCTTTTGTGCTTTTTTGTGCTTTTTGTGTTTTGGTGCTCTTTTGTGCTTTAGTGCTCTTTTGTGCTCTTTGTGCTTTTTGGCCGACCGTGCTTGTGTTGTCCTTCCTATCTAAACTTCCCCGCGTGATGGCGTCGTTGACTGAAGCACTGAACTCCATCACAGCAATCGAACACCTTTTTGCCGAAAAATATTTACAAGTGGTGATGCGCTTTGCTGATTGACACTAAATAGGAGCTACATAAGTAGACCAGAGTTAGACGTAACTTAGGCTTTGTTTAGACGAATCTGTGGAGAGACTACTCGCCTGGAGTTCAGTGGTCCTTACCTGTCCTAGGCGCCAACACTGACACTCTCAATGTGAGTATGATTGTCCTTCTCCTTCTGTCTGTATGTCTGTGTGGTTTGTGCTGGCATGTCAGTGCGTCTGTCCGCTTAGCTTTCTTTCTTTTAAGTCTTTCATTCCTTCATTCATTCGTTCGTTCGTTCATTCATTTATCCATCCATCCATTCATTTGTCCTGCCTGCCTGCCTGCCTGCCTGCCTGCCTGCCTGCCTGCCTGCCTGCCTGCCTGCCTGCCTGCCCACCTGCCTGCCTGCCTGCCTGCCCACCTGCCTGCCTGCCCGCCCGCCCGCCCGCCCGCCCGCCCGCCCGCCCACCCGCCTGCCTGCCTGCCTGCCTGCCTGCCTGCCTGCCTATGAATCCCAGCGCAATGCGTGAATCCATTGCAACACACAGACCCCAGCTGAGCCTCACTGTTCTGGCTCATTCGAACCCCACATCAACACCGCAGCGCGCCAACCACTAGACCAGCGCTCCACTCGATAAACGCAACGTTTTCGCCTATCAATGTTCCCCCTCCGTCGCAGCGCGGCGCCACATCTCTTAACGGTGGCTGCCTCGAAGGCTCTTGTTTACGAAGCCGACATTAAACCCAGCATTAATCAGCGGCCAAATCATCGTCGGCCGTTGCAACGCCGCCTTGGCCGAAGAGTATACATTTGCGGAGTCCAGTTTTTATGGCGGATAATGTCCAAAATAGGAGGCTACGGCCACCGTCGAATCAGTTCCCCCACGCGAAATAAACTCCCTGGGACGAACCGCGTCGCTCGAAAATGCGCTATAAAAACGGCTTTTGTTATAAAATTGACAGTGAGCGAGTGGGTGGGTGGCCGTACGGTCAAGCCGTTTGGAGGTAGATAGTAGGAAAGCGAGAGGTAAGACGTTTAAGGTAAGATAACGTATATGGTAATTTGGTAATGGTAATTGAAAATTTATACAGCGCCACTCCAGGAGACTCATCAGAGTTGGTAAGATGGTTACGTTTACGGTAAGGTAGGCCTAACTGAGTTCAGATAATAAAGTCTTATTGTGTTTCTGTTTACGCAGGTATATATATGTGTGTGTGTGTGTGTGTGTGTGTGTGTGTGTGTGTGTGTGTGTGTGTGTGTGTGTGTGTGTGTGTGTGTGTGTGTGTGTGTGTGTGTGTGTGTGTGTGTGTGTGTGTGTGTGTGTGTGTGTGTGTGTGTGTGTGTGTGTGTGTGTGTGTGTGTGTGTGTGTGTGTGTGTGTGTGTGTGTGTGTGTGTGTGTGTGTGTGTGTGTGTGTGTGTGTGTGTGTGTGTGTGTGTGTGTGTGTGTGTGTGTGTGTGTGGATGTGGATGTATCTCGGAGATTGCTATAGCGCCTTTCAATAACAGATCACAGGCATTTCTTGTTAGCCTTGAAAATGGTGTTAAAGTACTCCTCCTTGCTGATTCGTGTCCTGTAGGAAATTAATTCCCCAGCTGGAAGATTAATTCCCACAAGTGGTAAATTCTTTTCCCAGCTGGTAGATTCTTTTCTCCCCAAGTGGAAGATTCATTTTTTTCCTCAACTGCGTTATACATTTCCACAACTGCGATATTAATTAGCCCCAACTGGTATAGTTCTCCCCCAACTGGCAGATTTGTTTCCCTAACTGGGAGACTTTTCCCCCACAAGGGAGGTTAACATAAGATAACATAACAAGGGTTTTATGTGGTTCAGAAGACATTATAATATGTGTTAGAACCACTGCAAATTAACCTGGAATGCTTAGTAGCCCAAATTATCTAGCTTCTTCTTAAAAGCTGCGATAGTGTCCACTGAGACAGATACAGTAATATTATCCAAACCATTTCACAAGTCTACAACTCTTGCACTGAAGAATGTCAGCCCTAAAGTTCCTTTCGGCCTCTTAAATAATTTATAACTGTGTCCTCGAGTTGCCTTGTTCGGTGCTAATTCAAACAACCTCTCCCACTGTAGTGCTTCCTTTCCAGCGATAATCTTATAAGCTTCGACAAGATCCCCTCTGCTCCTCCTTCTCTCCAATGTTGTTAGTCCAAATCTTTTCAACCTTTCTTCGTAGCTCTAATCCTGTTTAGGATTCCATACATGGATACAGTATTCCATCTGGGCCTAACCAGCGAATTGTACATCAGTGTTGTATCCTTGTTTCTGGTGCCTATTGTCCTTCTTATTATACCCCTCAACTGGTAGATTCATTTAACCCAACTGGTAGATTCACTTCCCCAATTCGACGATTAATTTCCAGTTGGACGATTCATTTCCCCCATTTGGGAATTCATTTTCCCCAACTGCATGAGGGGGGATTCATTTCCCGCAACTGGGGAATTCGTGCTTGTTGTATCCAGATCCACAACACCACAATCACATGACCCGGAGGATGAAAAGTTACGACGAAATTACACGTTAGCCGGAGAATATTGAAATATTGCCGGCCGGAGATAAAAGACATAATGACCGAAAAACAGTTAAAGCGCAGACAATAACAGCAGAGGGAACGATGTCATATTATAAACAGCGGAAAACCAAACGACCGACTGACAGAAGTAGGAGAGAAAACAACGGACAACTGGCGACAGGATAATGACAGACAGACAGACATAGACAGACTGACAGAGACAGACAGACAGAGGCAGACAAAAAAACAGACGGACAGAAACAAAAACAGACAGAGACAAAGAGAGACAGACAGAGACAAACAGACAGAGGCAGACAGAGACAAAGACAGACAGAGGCAGACAAAGATAGAGACAGGCAGAGACAGCAATGACTGTACAAGGACATAGTAGGCCTCTGCTGATGGCCTTGCACAGATGACGTATTCATGAGCTATTGATGAGCTATTGATGAACTATTGATGAGATATTGATGAGCTATTGATGAACTATTGATGAGCTATTGATGTGCTGTGAGCCTATAGATTCAACGCCTCCTACTACATCGTTAAGAAGTTAAGTCCAAGTTAAGAACTCCTCCTCCTCCTCCTCTTCCTCCTCGTATCCTTATTCTCTCCTACTGTTCTTCTTCCACATATTCCTCCTCTTCTATTCCCTCCTGCTGTTCGTTTTATTGCACTTCCTCCTCCTCTTCCATCTCCGCCTCCTCTTATTTCCCTCTTCGTATTCCATTCTACTACTCTTCTCTTCCTCCTCCTACTCTTCCTCCTGTCCTAATTCCATCCTACCATCCCTCTTCCTTATATTCCTCTTCTCAGTATTCCCTCTTACTGTTAGTCTTTTTCCTCCTCCTCCTTCCCCTCCTCCTCCTCCTCCTCCTATTCCCCCTCTTCCTATTCCATTCCACTATTCCTCTTCCTCCTCCGCCTCTCCCTATTCCTTCTTTTCCTCGACTCGCTTGATCAGCAGCGGCCTCATTTGAGACCAGACGCATGACCCCCTCCGCCGTCACACACACCTGAGGCCGTTGCCAAGACAACGACAGAAAGCCACCTAGCGAAATCCACCTCACATCTCATACGTACATAACCTCCCATCGCTCCCCCCCCCATCACAAGCCACTTGCCACGGCGGTAATTCTTGTGACAAGCTGTTGCCCTGCCCTTGGTTTTTAAGAAGCTCGTTAGCAATTTCCACTAATCGAAGTTTACGATAGTAGCAACGTTGTCTGTCGTGACAGCAGCAACTTTCTGTCATGAGAGGAGCCACGTTTTCCTCTCGTCTCAACAGTAACGTTGCGTCTCATGACAGCAGCAAAGTTGTCTCTCGTGACAGCAGCAAAGTTGTCTCTCGTGACAGCAGCAAAGTTGTCTCTCGTGACAGCATTAAAGTTGTCTCTCGTGACAGCAGCAACAATGTCTCTCATGACAACAGCAAGTCAGCAACGTTGCATCTCGTGACAGCAGCAACGTTGTCTCATATGACTACCCATGTATTGTCATCAACAGCAGTTGCAA
>OY744607.1:63368751-63383751 GCA_963556255.1 Allolobophora icterica
TCCCGAGTCCCATCGAAGCCACTCCTAGAAGACAAGAGAGGCGCCATCGAGGCCCCAGAGGGAGGAACGACCACTCAAGACTTTCCCCCTCGTCGTTAATTTCCCATGAACGCATCCATACATAGTGACAACGTAAACGTTACGTGTGAGTACATGCATGTATACACGTATTACAAAGATCTACCAGTATGTATGTGCGTATGTATGGTTTGTTTGTATGAATGTATGTATGTATATGTATGCATGGTATGTTTGTATGAATGTATGTATGTATATGTATGTATGTAATGTATGTTCATATAAATGTTTGTATGTATAATGTATGTATGTAAGCCTTCTTCTCAGATGATGACGATGATGATAATAATATTATCAATAAAAAATAACAATTGTAACAATGTTGATGACGACGACGATGATGATGATGATGGTAACTGATGTTGCTGATGTTGTCGATGACTGCAGCTGCTGCTGGTTGTGATGATGGTGATAAAGATGATGCTGTTACATAATCAATATAACCGAGGCCATATTCAATTCAATACTTATTCCGATGATCCGATTATATCGCATCAGAAAACGCAAGATAAAATCAGATCAGTCCTCGCAACGTCGGATCATCGCGTCTCGGTTCAGATCAGTTCAGATGAGATTAGATCAGATTGGATTGGATTATGCCTCCTTTCACTATTTTCTTCGCAATGGCTTTGAACTCTTTCCTATAGATTCGAACTGTCTTCTTTGCGAGCGAATCTTTTTCTCTTCCATCCGAGCCCAATTCGACGCATAAACAGACAGACAGACAGACAGACACACAGACACACAGAAGAACAGACAGACAGACAGGCACACAGACACACACACAGACACACAGTCAAAACAAACAGACAGAGACAGACAGACACACAAAGACAAACAGAGACAAACAGACAAACAAACACAGACAGACAGAGACATGCAGACAGCACTAGACCTTGACGTTGCTTTCCCCTCCCGCTGGTACCCCATTTATCTCCGATTTAAACGAAAGAACTCGGATAAACAAAGTAATCCTCGCCAACACACGAGACAGAGTGAATGAGCGAGAGAGACAGAGACAGGGAGAGAGGGTGTGGGATGGTGGAGAGACAGAGACACAGAGAGTCAGAGAGAGAGAGAGAGAAACAGCAAGAGGGAGACAGACCGACAGAGCGAGAGAGAGACTGACTAGGTCGAAGAGAAGACAAAAACCAACCTTAGTCGATTAATTTAACGCAGACATCGCGCGAGAAAAACAACGACCAAGAAGGCCTCCTCTTCCTCCTATTCCTCCTCCTCTTCTTCCTCCTCCTCTTCTTCTTCCTCCTCCTCCTCTTCTTCTTCCTCCTCCTCCTCCTCCTTCTCCTCTGCCTGTATGTCCAGCTGTCTACTCACCCACTTACCCACTCACCTACTTGTTGGATCGGTTGGCTGACTGCTCGCTCGCTTGCTCAGTCAATCAGGCAGACAGTAAAAAAAGTAAGTCAGTTAGTAAGTCAGTCACAGTCGGTCACCGTCAGTCAGCCAATCAGTCAGAGTCAGCCAGTCAAAGTCAGTCAGTCAGTAAGTCAGTCAGCAAATCAGTCAGAGTCAGCCAGTCAAAGTCAGTCAGTCAGTCAGTCAGTAAGTCAGTCAGTCAGTCAGTCAGTCAGCCAATCAGTCAGTCAGATTTGATAAATGAATTAAACACGTCGTATTCATTCGCTCGCTCATTCATTCATTCATCCATTAACTCGTCCTTCTTTTCAGTCGCTCGTTCATTCATTCCTTCCATACATTTAGCCTACATAGCGTCACTCGACTAAATCCTCTCCCAAGTGTTCCCATACCGCAGACCCGCTTTCAAGAGCCGACTATAAGCGACGGCAGATGCCGCGAGTCCCTGGCTGGCCAGATGGCGACGACAGGGCCACTCCAGGCGGTTGGCGCAGCCACCCAGAACGACTGGATACGCCACCTGACTTATATCCATCCACTCTGGAGACCATGGCATGTCGGACTGTCGGTCTGGCAATCACAAGGCTGTGGAATCCATTGTGTGGCCGCTGAGAGGTTCTGAATGGTTCTCTGCAACCGTAGAGAGACGTGGTATAAACTGAACGACCTTCTGATGCTTTTACGAGAAGTGTTTCAGCTGAGCAGGGGACCAGCGTTTACGTTCTGACCCAGCTGATCGATAGATGTCGCTTGAAGAGAAAGATGTTAGCATTCACAGCAAGATTAAATGTCATGTGATTGATTGATTGATTGATTGATTGGTTAATTGGTTGAATGGTTAATTGTGTGCTTGATTGATTTTTTGATTGATTGATTGATTGGATGAATGGCTAATTGCATGCTTGACTGATTTGTTGATTGCTTAATTGATTGGTTAATTGACTGATTGCTTAACTGACTGTGTATGAAAAGTTTGCGACTTCACTTTCTTAGCCTCAGCATATGAGGGCGGGTGGCCAGACCTCTCCCTCGCTGTCTCATCTTCCCACCGACAGTCAGAGTAGGCCTACTCATTACAGCGGAGTTGGCTAGAAGGTACAGATGGAACAGAAATCTCGAAACAAATTTCTGCACGGATTTGAACCCCCGACCTCTCGGTTGGCAGTCCAGCACGCTAACCACTATCGTGTCCAATAACTAAGTGTTTGGCAACTTATATATATATCTCCTTTTGGAGCATCTCTACGGCGAAGTAACCGTCTTTTCGGTTACAGTGGAGGGGAAACAGCTTCCATTTCCACGTCCAGTGGGAGCTGACCACAGCGTTAGGCAAAACATCGATAACACCCGCCGTACGGGGTGTGTGTTTAGTGGGGTGTAGATCCGGCCAAGGAGGCCCTAATTCCCGTATATAGTCCTCCTTTAGTCCGACCCACTACGCACTCTAACACCGACGTCGTCAACAGGAATAATGGAATTTACGAATTCACAGCCAATAAAGCCAGGGTATGAGGCGGCCCGCTTAGCCATCTCAGTCCAGACAATCTCATCGAATCATAATGTAAGGCGTCCTAAAGGTTTAGTGGCCGAGAGAGCAGCGACGAATCGCGGCAGACCGCGGTCTAACCGCCGCACGACACAATCTCGCTGTACGGGTCGGCCCAACGTCCAACGCCCGCGGGAAAATGGCTTTCCGTTCCCGCAAATTGACCGGTCGGGCGGTCGGGCAATGGCTACAATTGGATAAGTAAAGCAACGTCGTAATGGATAGACGCAAGCGACGCCCAAACGCAACGAAATTATCCGCAAAGGTCAAAGCGCTGATGCTATTCTGTAATGCGTTCGTATCATCGCCGAAGCCTTTTCCTTTCGCTCCCAATATAAGGAGCGACGCCCGCTCTAGTCTTGAGACTCCTGCGTGTAAAGACAGCCGAGACTTTTAGTGAAGACCTTCAAAAAAATCGGTCGATAACGGTAAATAGTAAACCCGATTGCCTACGTCAACCCATTAACGTATTTAGCTACAACTGTGGATGTCGCGTTTTTTTTAGCTGCGATTGCGAATGTGGGTCTCCTGGTTTTCTCTGTTTGACTATTCCGCGACAAGGACTGTTCTCAGCATAGCGCCTTTTCTGTTGCTGGCTCTTGACTTCTGAACTCTATTCCGGGTAACGTTCGATTCGAAGCAGTCTGTTCCGGCCTTCAGATCTCGATTAAACACTCGCTTCTTCAAGGACTCATTTCCTCCGCGAGCTGCTTCCGTGTCTTCTCGGCTGTTTCCGTGTCTTCTCGGCTGTTTCCGTGTCTTCTCGGCTGTTTCCGTGTCTTCTTGGATTCCCTTCTTGGCTTTCAAGCGGACTCACCCTGGAATTCGGCTTGCACAACGTCCATCGACTGACCATCGATTGACCATCGATTGACCATGCTTTGAGCAACAAACAGTGGCGCTACAGAAGTTCTAAATTAGCTTAGATCATAATGTATATGATGCATAAAATGGGGGTCCATAGAGTATAGTGGTAACATCACTGGCGTGAAGTGCAATAGGTAGCGGGATCGCTTCCCGCAACCCTCCTAAAGGTCCACTCAGCCTATCAATTCGCGAGATGGCGCGTTTGTGAAATGAGATGTAGGACGTGATGGGCGCCTTGCAGGGCTGCCGTATACAGTTAAAATTCGACTCCTATAATAACTTGTGATCATCCTTTCATACTAATTTGTAATCATACTGCGTAATTGTCAGTTTGAAGATATTAAACGAAGATTAGTATTATTATTACGCTGTTATAAGGATGTAATCATCTAAGTTCTGAAAATGTCAACGTCATCGTTTAAAAGCTATTGCTGACGTCATCACTTAACAACCAATAATGACGTCATCGCTTAACAACCATTACTGGCATCATCATTAAATTTTACAGGGTATGTTATATTATAGGTCGTTGGTATGTACACGTCATCGCTTGGTAGCTAAATTTAATTAAATGTGACGCCATCAACAACAGCAAATATTGACGTCAATGCTGGAGAGCTAGGACTAACGTCATCATGTGATGGCTAATGTTGACGTCATCAACAACGGGAAATGCTGACGTCAATACTGGGGCGCTACAATATAAACATCTAATAATAATTACATGATGTCTATGAGTTACAACTAACGTCATCATGTGATGACGTAATTAACATCGGGAAATGTTGGCCTCCATCATACAATGACTAATGGAGCTGACGTCACCATTTAACAGACAATAGCGACGTCGCTATCGAAGCCAAACATTACCAGCCTGCAGAATCATAGCAATCGCAATAGTAGTAAATTATACTGTAATGTAATTAAGTATAATCTCAGTACTTCTGTAGTTGTAATCGTAATTGTAATCTGACATTTATAGAGCGCCACTTCAAGAATAAATTCATCAGTGGCGATACCGACCCGAACGAGTGAAATCGGTGTTATAAAATACCAGAGGTTGAAAAAACATTGCCTGCGCGTTGTAGTGCCAGTCCCAAGTCTGGAGAAAGGAGGACGGCGTCGCTAATCGTCTTTGTTATGACACAGCGTCGTTAAACAGCAACAAACTAATTTGTTGTTTTCAGAGGGAGAAGTAATCAAAAGATGTCGCTGAACTCCGAAGATGAAGTTTTTCAACAAGAAAAGTTGGTTTTGGGTGTTTTGGCATTTGGTGTTTTTGTTATTTTGGTTTCTTATTTTAAGATTTTAGGCTTTCGGATCATAAATAATCATAAAAATGGCATGAACAAGAGCTCCAACTCAGTTTACTTTAGTTGCGATTTCTGAAATCAAAAATCATTAAATCAATGTCATTAAAATAACTTCTATAAGAATAAGACATTTATATTTCCTAGACAAAAAACTAAATTCTGTGGTTTGTCTTTTTTGGGTTTTAAAACAAAACAAAAACGAAAAACAAATTCTTTCCATCCCTGTATAATACAGACTTCAGGCAAAACCGGAAAGAAGCGAGTGCTTATCTATAGGGCCATCATACCAGTGCAGTGCACTTAGAAATCAATAGATTGCACTTCAAATACATCCACAGTCCGACAAACAGGAGATACTTCCCAGACAATTCGCTAAAGCATTCTTCCTTTCTTTCTGCTCTCCTTGCTTCCTTGATTCCTTCCATCTCTCCTTCATTTTTTCCATCTGTCCTCCCTTCCTTTCTTCCTTCCTTCCTGCCTTCCCTCTTTCCTTTCTTACTTCTTTCCTTTCTTCTTTCTTTCCATCCTTCTCTCCTTCCTAAGTCCTTGTCTCTCTTACTTTCTCTCCTTCCTTCCTTCCTTCCCTCCTCTCTTCCCATCCTTCCCTCCTTCTCTCCTTCAATCTTCCATCCTTCTTTCTCTCCCCATCCCTCCATCCTCCAATCCTTCCTTCTTCTTTCCCTTCTTCCTTCTCTCCTTCCTTATCTCTTTCCATCCTCCCTACTTCCTTCCTTCTTTCCTTCTTTCCTTCTTTCCTTCTTTCCTTCCTTCCTTCCTTCCTTCCTTCCTTCCTTCCTTCCTTCCTTCCTTCCTTCCTTCCTTCCTTCCCTCCCTCCCTCCCTCCTTCCTTCCTTCCTTCCTTCCTTCCTTCCTTCCTTCCTTCCTTCCTTCCTTCCTTCCTTCCATTAGGATACATTCCCTGATTTCGCAGTGAGGGATAAGTAGTCCCTCGTCAGCGCGCAATGCGTAGCAGCGCTCCCTAGTCACGTCTAATAGCAGCGGGAGTTCCGTCTATCAGATCGTAAACCGTCAGCACTTTGAAAACCGTGCAATGGCTGCTGATACCTGGAGATACCTGGAGGTAGGTCGTTAAAAGGTGTGCTTAGCTGGCGCTTTTATCGGCACAGTGATTGACACCTGTAGGCGCCAAGGCACACCTGACGAAAGTGGTTCGTTAGGTTGATGATGATAATAGGCCAGCGGTCACGCTAGGCAATGTTAGGCATTCCGAACTTCATGTTGCGAAACTTTTATGGAAAATCCCTGCACAGCAAACGAGGGAGGTATGTAGCAGCAGAAGGAATGAGGTCAAGAGAAAACGCGTGACATTTTACTAGGTCAGGTCAGGTCAGATTCGATTCGGTTCGGCTAAACTAGAACAGTTTAGGTTAGAAAAAACGATGTTATAAGGTCAGTTGGATTAGGTTAGGCTACCGACTAAGTTACGGTAGGTTAAGTTAGCTTTTCACGACACTGGTGTGCTCAGAAGAACAGGTTATGTTTAATTAGAACAGGTTGTTTAGATTAGGTTAGATTTTATTGGATCAGGTTAGCGTAGACTAGGTAAGACTAAAGTTATCTCGTTGAAATGCGGTTTGCTTGGGTCATGGTAGGTTACATTAAGTCAGGTTAGATATGGGTTAGTCTGGCTTGAGCGTTTACCTGGCTTTGGGTTAGCCTGGCTTTAGGGTTAAGCTGACTTTAGGGTTAAGCTGACTTTAAGGTTAGCCTGGCTTCTGGTTTCTGTTACCTCTAAGATCTCGACCTGCCTTTTCCAATGGATTATGAGTTTCGATTGCGATTTCTCCTTAGATAACGGCGCTATAGAAGTCATCAGTTTAGATAAGATATAGCCATGGCTATGTCTGGCTAATTTGGCTGGCTTGAGTTGCGTTGGGTTGCGTTAGATAAGATTAGGTTAGGTCAGGTCAGGTCAGGGTCAGGTCAGGGTCATGTTAGGGTCATGTTAGGGTCAGGTCAGGGTCAGGTCAGGTACATTAGACTAGACTAGATGAGACTATATTAGAATGACTGCTTACTCTGCCTTCGCTTTTCCAGTAGATGAAGAAACCGAATTCGTCGGCTCTGACGAGACAGTTCTGCTCACAGAAACCGGTTTCCTGGAAACAGAACAGAAGGAATCTGAGACAGAGCTTCGAATACACCGAAGAAACGATCAGAACTGAAACAATAAACAAAGAATCCAAGAAGAAGAAGTATGAAGAAATTAAGGAGGAGGAGGAGGATTGTGGATAAACGGAGATACTGATAGGACTTCCCAACGGTACATTACAAATTCATACTTGAGATTCGCTCCAATCGGTCGTTCATTGATATCAATTATAACAGCGGCGCTACACAAATAATTAAATTGGATTAGATTGAATTGGATTTGATTAGATTAGATTAGAAAAGAAGACACACTAAAGGCAGAAGAAAAAAGCCTGAAAGGCAACTATGCTCATTAAGCGACTTCATTTTCTTCATCTCGGCTTATGACAGTGGGTAGCCAGAGTTTCCGTTAACGCCCAAACGGCCGTTTTTACGTCCGAAAAAAACGTCCAATACGTCCAAAATTTGATAATTTTGGCTGATTTACAGCAAAATTCTAGGTCCGGACGTAAGTGAGCCAAGGTCCTACGTCTTCTTTTTGTGCTCCTAACGGAAACACTGGGTAGCCCTCTATCCAACCACCTGATCTCCCCACAAACAACGATGTACCGACAATATAGGCCTTCTGATTATCGCTGTAAATGGGAAAGTAGCCATGGATAAGAAACATTGAAATAGTTTTTGCCTCGGTGTCGGGGTTCAAATCCTGACCTTTGAGTTGCCAGTCGAGCAGGCGTACAGTTAGATTCTCGCCGAAACACGGAGAAACCAGCAAGCTACTTCGAGGGTGCTTTACAAAGTCGACTGTCAGCGCAAGTGCTAGACGCAGAAGCCTCCTCTCTCTGGTCGCCCTGGCAACCGGACTCTGACCTCCATTTGACAGCTCTGAACAACCTATCTGACACGACGCAGCATTCGTAAATACGCTGGTGCACTGCACTTAGCTTTAGAGTAGCGCTTTATAAATTTCTGACGATTACGATGACGTGTACAATAGGAAGAACCAGAAGAAGCTGAGCGGAAGAAGATAATAAGAGAAACAAGAAACGTTAATAACATAGAGGATCGATAATGGATGGTGGCGCCCCCTAGGAGCAACTGGCGCCCCCAACGTGCAAATGGTAGGAAACACGAAAAACTAATTTTAAGCGAAGAGCAACACGTGATGATTCCCAGCAGATCAAAGAAAACAGAGGATCATCATGATCATAGCCACCAGCAAACAACAGCAGCAGCAGCAGGACCTGGATTTAATAAAGCATCTTGGTAACCAGCAGATGTAATTGAAATCAGAACAATAATCCAGGAACTGTAGATATAATTAGTCGATAGACTGATTGATATGACTGTATCATTCACAGAGTGGGTCAGTGAATGATCGATTTACTGAATGGATGAATGGCTGAATTAGTTATTTGCTTATTCTATATATCGTCCGACAGACAGACAAACACAGACAGACAGAGAGACCGACAGATAGAGAGACAAACAGACAGACACATAGACAGACAGATAGAGAGACAAACAGACAGACAGATAGACAGGCAGATCATTATTACATTTTGCGTAATAGAAACGTTAACACGTTTTATGTAGTTGAACACGTTAAACAAGTTTGCAGTTATTTTAAGCCAATTAGCACATTTGCTGTAATTACATGCGACATTATTTCCGTTCTAATGGAAACACCTAATGAACTTCTGCCACACACAAATAGACACAGCAATTAAATCCTATATGATGCTTGAACATACACTCCAATCTGCAGTGTATGTATACATGTACTGAAAACAATAACGTATCTGCATGTACTAAAAACAATGAGTAAATGTACTCTAATCTACAATGTTTGTGCGAGTACTTATACCGTGTACCTGATCGATGTTAGTTATTGGTGTTATTAATTATCAGTTATTGGTATTGTTAATGCATGTGGATTTATTGAGCACGAAGCATCAGACATCAGCGTCATTCAGAGGCTTTGATGGCATGAAACAAATGCACTTAATTCATCAGTGATGGACATTTGCATACATAGATACATACACATACATTGAAATACATTGTTGTACACACACAATGTGTCACACATCCATGCATATATATTATATACCTACACACATAGATAGATTCATACATACATACATGCATACATTCTGATAATCTGGTTAGAAAAAGCTTTATTAATAGGATGCTTTTTGATGTTGTTAAATTAGTAAAACTGCTACCCATTTTAGATAATAGTTATAATTTTAAATTTCTCTATTATTATGATGCTTTTGATGTAGTGTTATTAGTAATATTTTAATTTTTTTTATAATTTTCAATTCTTTTTTCAAATATTATTATCTTCTTATTACTTCTATGTTTTATATTTTTTCTATATTTGTTCACCAATGTGCGGTTCGCTTATCGTTTTCAATAAAGAATAATAATAATAATAATACATGCATATATATTATATACATACATACATACATACATACATACATGCACACAAACACACATACATACATACATACATACATACACACATACATACATACATACATACATACATACATACATACACACACATACATACATTCATACATACATACATACACACATACATACATACATACATGCACACATACACACACATACATACATACATATACGCACGCACACACACATACATACATGCACGCACACACATACATGCATACATACATACATACATGCACACACACACACATACACGCGCGCTTCCATGCAATCTGCGACATGAGCTTCATCTACTTTCTATGCGTCTATTACATCAATCAGCCAATGTCTCTGCTGTGCTCAATGAACCGTGGCCAACGATCCATAAGTGTCTGGTACCATCCTTCATTCCTCCATTTCAATCCATATAAATCGCAGTATCAATTTCGGACCCTGTCACTAGGGCAACTCAACCGTCACTCTTCGGTCAGACGACGTGGCATTGCCATGGCAACGACAAGCGAGGCGTCGTCATGGCAACGACAAGTGCCCCGTCGCGATGTCACCGCGCCGGCGCAGTTCTAGGGATCGTAAAACTGCGTGTTTGGCACTTTGACGGTGCCACTGCGGAGGTGCCGGGCATAAATCGAGACACGCCGAACGTTTATATACCCTGTAATAGGGGTGGAGCTTAATGCTGTACAGACCACCACAACAGTCTTAGAGCAAGCTGTTTAACGACGGCGATGTCTAGAAGCGCCATACACTAATACATCTAACACACCCGTGGATGCAGCTTCTGCTAATGCATGGCGTGTACGGTATTGTATTGTATTGTATTAAGATATTTATAAAGCTTTTCTAACGGGAGGGCCATTCAGAAGCGCCCCCTCTATTCCTCTTTTACCTTTCTTAAGACTTGCTTTTTATCTCGGGGTCTCTCGCACTGAGAGACCCCGAGATAAAAAGCAAGTCTTAAGAAAGGTAAAAGAGGAATAGACGTTACTTACGGTGGCCTACAGTCACACACTGTTGTGCCGTTTTGGCCATAGGTCGCACCGATTTATGGCTAGTAGTGCAGGGACATAGTATCTGGCGCCCAAGTATACATTTAATGTGGGGCTGCACTTGTCTTATGTCAGACCTTGTCACTTTTTAGGAAATACGTAATAACTACATATGCCTATACATACTTACATGTATACATATATGCAAACATAAATATGTGCACACTTTTACATAGATAAATACATATACACATACATAGGCATACATGCATGCACACATTCATACATACATACATACATACATACATACATACATACATACATACATACATACATACATACATACATACATACATACATACATACATACATAAATACATACATACATACATACATACATACATACACACATACCCCCTGCATACATACATACACATACATGTACATACATAAATGCATACCTACACACATGCATAATTGCATGTGATAACAACTTACAGCTCTGTGATTAGATACTTTGTGCCATGATCATTCCAGCCACATTCAGGTTGAGAAGCAGTTACGAGTTACCTGAGCCACAACAGATATTTCTCATTTAAACCCAAAGGGTAATTCGGGTGCGAGGCATTTGTGGAATATTAAAGAGTTGGTTTCTGCCAAAGCACGCAAGTAAATCTTGAGTGTTTGCAGCAACCGACTCTATTCCCTTCCCTATCCGTGCCCCACGGAGATCATAAAGCTGGTCCTGAGCCTGGCAAGCATCACCAGAGTTGGTTTCCGATGGCAGAAACGAACCAGAGATTCCACCGCGGCTGCTTCCCGGTTCTTCCAGCTATAAGGATGGGCGGAGCCGGATCGTTGAGAGGAACATAAAAAGGGAGAGGTTCGTAAGTGGTCTGTCTCTTCGTATGCCTTCTTGTCCGTTTGCTTCTTTGTTTCACTGTCTACGCTTGTGGTTTTCTTTTATCTTGACCTTTTCTCTTGATCATTGCTCTAGATCTACTTTCTCTTGATGTCCTTTCTCTCTTGATCTTCTGTTTTCTCTTTTGATCAGCTACTGTCTCCTTTGGTCTTTCATTTTCTCCCATGATCTTTTATTTTCTCCCATGATATTTTATTTCCTCTCTTGATGTTTTATTCTCTGTTGATCAGTTACGGTCTCCTTTGATCTTTTTTATATTCTCTGCTATCTATAATTTTCTCCACTAATCTTTCATTTTCTGCGGTGATTTCATTTTCTCTGCTGATCTTTTATTTTCTCTGTTAATCTTTCATTCTCTCCATTGATTGTATTTACTCCATTGATCTTTAATTTTAACTGTGAATCTTTTACTTCTCCACCGATCATTAATTTTTCTCAGTAGAACCTTTATTTTCTCCATTGATCTTTTATGATCTCCATTGATCTTTTATTTTCTCTCTTACATTATCTCCAAGGATCCTTTATTTTCTCTGTTGATCTTTAATTTTTTCACTGATCTTTTATTTTCTCCCTTGACCCTTTAATTTCTCTGTTAGTCTGCATCTATTATATCTATTTATTGTATCTCTTACTATAAGAGAAGAGAAGAGCAGTCCCTTTAGCTAGCCTAAGGGGCATACATGGTATGAAGTGTTAACGACTTCATTTTCTTAGCCTCGGCCTATAAGGGCGGGTTGCCAGTTCCCTGTCTCGTCTTCTCATCTTCCCACCGACAGTGTACGGTCAGTGTACTCATTATAGCTGAGTTTGGTGGGACAGGTGGAGCAGAAATCTTGAACTCCGACCTCTCGGATGACAGTCCAGCACGCTAACCACTAAGAGAACTGATTGATTACAAACTGGTTGTATACTGTCTGTCTGTCTGTCTGTCTGTCTGTGTGTCTGTGTGTCTGTGTGTCTGTCTGTCTGTCTGTATGTCTGTCTGTCTGTCTGTGTGTCTGTCTGTCTGTCTGTCTGTGTGTCTGTGTGTCTGTGTGTCTGTGTGTCTGTCTGTCTGTCTGTCTGTCTGTCTGTCTGTCTGTCTGTCTGTCTGTCTGTCTGTCTGTCTGTCTGTCTGTCTGTCTGTCTGTCTGTCTGTCTGTGTTCCTCTGCGCGTCCAACATATTTCTAAGAATCTCAGAAGCTGAGCTAAACGTCCAAATGTCTGACCTGATTACATCTTATGTCTCGTCATAAATCAGAGCTATATAATTGTTTACTTAATAACCGTCATTCGGCTTTTTATGTCTCTCTGTTTAGGTATCCTTCCTTTGTCTGTCTGTCAGTCTGTCTGTCAGTCGATCTGACTGTCAGTCTGTCTGTCAGTCTGTCTGACTGTCAGTCTTTGGCATTAGACAACGGCGCAAAATATAGAAGTTACTCATTACAATTACTGTTCCTCTGCCTGCCTGCCCGCTTGCCTGCCTGCCTGTCTGTCTGCCTGTCTGTCTGCCTGCCTGTCTGTCTGCCTACCAATCTGTCTGTCTGCCTACCAATCTGTCTGTCTGCCTACCAATCTGTCTGTCTGCCTACCAATCTGTCTGTCTGCCTACCAATCTGTCTGTCTGCCTACCAATCTGTCTGTCTGCCTGCTTGTCTGACTGTCAGTCTGTCTCTCAGTCTATCTGTCAGTCTGTCTGACTGCCAGTTTCTTCCCTTTTCCCCCGTCTGTCCTCCTCTTATCAAACCCTTCTCATCCTGCTCCACTTCCTTCTCTGCCTTCTCCTCTTCCTCTTCCTGTCCTCCTCTTTATCATACGCTTCTCCTCTCTTCCTTCTGCTGCGTTCACGTCGTAACACTTATCGAAATAACTCCAATCTATTTAATATAATCCGGATGACACAGAAGGACGGATGTACAGAAGAACGGAATATAATTGACCTGATTAGTGATTACTGTTCCTCTGCCTGCCTGCCTGCCTGCCTGCCTGCCTGCCTGCCTGCCTGCCTGCCTGTCTGTCTGTCTGTCTGTCTGTCTGTCTGTCTGTCTGTCTGTCTGTCTGTCTGTCTGTCTGTCTGTCGGTCGGTCGATCGGTCTGAAACCAAAGCAATCTTTCCAGGGGTCGGGTCATGCGATAAGAGAGGCCTGGCGACCCCTCCTCGCCGCCCATCACAGAACTCCGGGGGTTAGGCAGATAAGAGATCAGTGGCGGCGAAAGCCAGGATCTCAGCCGTGGGTGTCTGTTCCAACACACCCTTTGGTGACGGACGGGGTAGGAGGCGCAAAGGGGTTACAGAATGCCATAGGGGTCAGCTGCACTTGGTTGACACGACGTCGATACGTCAACGCTCCGTCAACTCTGGAGGGTGGTCGAGATAACTTGGGAGAGCTGGCAATTACCAGTTTTCTTTCCTGATCTCGGAATGACATCCTTAGGTTGATCTCGCAAAGCACTGTTTGGATTCTTTGCATTTCATTTCAAATGATTATGAAATATGATCATGATTATGATTATTGTGCGTTAATTAGCCATCTGTAATTAATCCATTCTTATGTGAGAGGATAATGCAGGCTGTAGCGGGATATTTAACCCCTATTTTAGATTGCCATTTTGACCTATAGCACTTGAATGTTATACGTTCCATAACTGTTTGCTGCTGATTCAATAAATGGTTTCAATCAATCAATCAGCCAACCAACCAATAAATCAACCAATCAATCAACCAACCAATAAATCAATCAATCAATCAGTCAACCAATCAATCAAACAACCAACCAATAAATCAATCAATCAATCAGTCAACCAATCAATCAAACAACCAACCAATAAATCAATCAATCAATCAGTCAACCAATCAATCAAACAACCAACCAATAAATCAACCAATCAATCAGTCAACCAATCAATCAAACAACCAACCAATAAATCAACAAATCAATCAGTCAACCAATCAATCAAACAACCAACCAATAAATCAATCAATCAATCAGTCAACCAATCAATCAAACAACCAACCAATAAATCAACAAATCAATCAGTCAACCAATCAATCAAACCTGATGCACGGCAACATGCTTTACCTTGACTTACATTACATTGTAAATCGTAAGCTGACATATTGTATAAGGTGGTATATACTTAAGTGAAAAGGGCACCAGCTTATTCACGAGCGCTGCGTCAGGTCGGATAGTCATTCAGAGATACCATAGAAGAAGAATAAAAAGGAGAGCAGTCCCTTAAGCTAGTCCGAGAGGTATACCTTTGGTATGAAGTGTTAGCGACTTCATTTTTCTTAGCCTCGGCGTATCAGGGCGCGTGGTCAGTCCTCTCCA
>OY744607.1:63388751-63476251 GCA_963556255.1 Allolobophora icterica
CCGCTGCTGACTTCTTCCTAAACTGTTAAACTGTACTCGAACTGGTAGGTAAAGTTTCGGGTATTAGAATGAAATCGTGTGTAGTTGACTTGAGCCAATCTCTCAAAAATGCACACCACACTCTGTACACTCTAGACAAGTCAACTTCACAGTTTACGTCAGAAAACCTGCTATTTTAGGCCCTGGTTCCGACTATACACTCACTCTTGAAAATACAGTGTGGCGGATTTTAAAGCATCCTATAATTGCCTTGATCGACAAATTTTATAGGAAAATAAATATTAAGAAGTGGAGAATTAAAGCTGATGCAAGCATTCAACAAAGCAGTCTGTACCTAAAACTTCGGACTGCTAATTCATCATAGGCTGTCTCCGTGGGCGGCGATCCCGGGGGGTTCAGTGGGACAAGACCCCCACCTTAAACAGTGGGGGGATATGCTATACAGTTGCTCTTCCCGAAATTCGTGAAGAAACTCCTAAAAAGATCAACACAATTTTTTCGCGCACCTCTTTTTTGACCAGATCAGTTCAAAAGTGTCCCGTGTCCTTCCCCCCCCCCCCCCCGGTCAAACAAGATCGCCGCCACTGGCTGTCTCTCTGTCTTGGCAGACTGATTTTCTGGGTGTTGACCTGATTGCGGATTGGCTTTGGTACGCCATCCGTCGACCCCTTGTGCATTAGACACCGGCTCTATAGAAGTTACTAATTAATAACCACAGCCAGGAAGTCATAGTTAAGATGAAAAGATATGACGAATAAAACGGACGAAACAGTGCTATTTTTAGCAACTATCGTCACCCGATCAGAAAATGTCCCGGAACTGTTATCGCAAGGGTATCCTACGGTTGACCACCCCGTCCTCCCCTCTTCTCTACTTCTCGACGGCCTGACAACGACGAAAGGATGTCGATCAATATCCCTGCGACGCGGGTATTAGCTTCAGGATGAGGAGGGGGAGGTTCGTCTTCAGCAGCCTCAGCAGCCTCAGCAGCTACAGCATCCGTCTGGCCGCCTCTGCTTCGCTTCCTTGGGCGCAGGCGACCGCCATTAACATACACCTGCAAAATGGCGCGATTGTAACGAGCGCGAAGAAAGGAAGGAAGGAAGGAAGGAAGGAAGGAAGGAAGGAAGGAAGGAAGGAAGGAAGGAAGGAAGGAAGGAAGGAAGGAAGGAAGGAAGGAAGGAAGGATGGAAGGAGAGAGGGATGGAAGGAAGGAAGGAAGGAAGGAAGGAAGGAAGGAAGGAAGGAAGGAAGGAAGGAAGGAAGGAAGGAAGGAAGGAAGGAAGGAAGGAAGGGAGGGAGGGAGGGAGGGAGGGAGGGAGGGAGGGAGGGAGGGAGGGAGGGAAGGAGGGAAGGAAGGAAGGAAGGAAGGAAGGAAGGAAGGAAGGAAGGAAGGAAGGAAGGAAGGAAGGAAGGAAGGAAGGAAGGAAGGAAGGAAGGAAGCGGAAGTGGCTAATGACTGACGAAAACACTGTGACTGCAAATGAGGATTAACGACATAAACACTGACATCGAAACAGACGCACACGGACATCGACGCATCCAGACACACAGACATCGAAACTTCCATAGAGACACCAAAGCACGCACACAGTCAGCGACGCAGACATACAAACAACAAAACTGTCGCATACAAGCAACGACACGTACACAAATACAACAACACAGGGACATACAGACGACGCACACATACAAAGAAACGGTCACACACAACAACACATGCACACGCCACGCAGACACACACACACACACACACACACACACAAACACAAAGACATAACAAAACAAAACTTTCACAGAGAAACAGCTACAGATACATGAACACAGGGACACAGTGTCGACGACACAGACACGAGGACATACATTTGCGCGCACACACACACACACACACACACACACACACACGCACGCACACACACACACACAAACACACATAATGCGTGCCTGCAGGTGTCAATGTATTTACGTGTGTGCGTGGGTGTGTGTGTAAGCACCTGGATTCGTCATATAGCGCCTTTTCCGAGAACGAAGCCAAAACTGTGGCCACATTATAGTTTCTCGTATTATCAGACATTCCTGTGCAGATTGTGGCCATAATTATTAGGTTCTCAATTTAGCAGGCATTGCTTTCATGAGTGTGACCACTCAGTGATTCAAGTTAGTAGGCACCATTTTAAGAGCATGGTCGCCTTAGTTTCTTGTGCTAGCAGACATTATATGAAGATTGTGGCCATGCTAGTGTGAGCTGTGACTAGACATTGGAGAGTTGCGTCAGAGGAAACAGATGACGGATTAGATGAAGCGAGAATCGATTTCAACGAAATGTCAACAACAAAAAAGGTTGGCTAAGACTAGAGAAGATGAAGAAGAAGCAGAAGAAAATAGGTGACGAAGCAGACGAAGAAGGGAATGACGAAGAAAATGAAGAAGACGAAGAGAAGTAGATGAAGAAGCAGAAGAATTAGAAAAAGAAGGAAATGAAGAAGGCGGCGAAGATAAGTATAGAAGAAATGAAGAAGAAAACGAAGAAGATGAAGGAAATGAAGGTGCAGAGAAGTAGACGGAGAAGGGAATGACGAAGAAAATGAAGAAGACGAAGAGAAGTAGATGAAGAAGAAGAATAAGAAAAAGAAGAAAATGAAAAAGAAGGCGAACATAAGCAGAAGAAATGAAGAAGATGAAGGGAAGAAGATGAAAAACATGAAGAAGGTGCAGAGAAGTATAGTTCAAGTAGACGAAGAAGCAGAAGAAGAAACAGAAAATGAGGAAATGAAGAATAGAATGAAGAATAGAATGAAGAGAAGTAGACGAAGAAGCAAAAAAGGAGTAGACAAAGAAGGAAATGAAGAAGATGAAGAAAATTAAGAAGATGCAGAGAAGTAGGCGAAGAAGTAGAAGAAGCATGCAAACCACGAAATGAAGAAGAATAAGAAGAAGTAGAAGATGATGAAGAGAAACAGATGAAGAAGTAGACAAAAAAAGGAAATGAAGAATAAAAATTAAATATCACTGAAGTATATGACGATGACGACGACGACGATTATGATGATGATGATAATGCTGCTACTGCTGCTGATGACGATGATGATAAGAATGATGATGATGATGAAAATGATGATAATGATAAAAATATAATCTTTTATTCGTGATGTATTACGGCACCACATAGCCAGCCACGGTTAACTGAAGTTGTTAATTAATTGCGTTGCCATTAATAGCAAATTATGCGTCACAACGATAGCAGAGGCGAACGCACAGCAGAGGAAACAATTACTCCCGACAACAATGAATGAGGTCCCGAGGCTTTGAGTCAGCACCAGCCGACTCCCCCTCCCCACCCCACCTCCTCCACTCTGTCAGACGAACAAACAATCCAGCCGTAATCGGTGTAACTGTAAATGGAACAAACAATCCAGCCGTAATCGGTGTAACTGTAAATGTAACTGTGCTTGTAGCTGCAGATGTAACCTCGTCCCTCTTCGCATTTATACAGCGCCACTCAGTGAAGACGCGGAATCGGTTGGCAGAGATGTGTGAACTTGTGAAGAACCTCACACGGCGATCTCCCCTCTCTCACAGGCGGACTGAGGAATATTAGTACTTGGTGTAATTTAATCTCAGGCACTTTCTCAGTAACTCTCACTGTAGTGTAAACTGTGTAATGTAATGTAATATAATGTAAATCTTCGAAATTTCTCAGCGCCACACAAAAGCCGGGCCAGGGAGACCAGCTTGCACCGGGGCTATATAAAATCAAGTCCGCAACAGACAATTTTGTTTGGTCCTTTCCGGTGCCAGATCAGAGACTGGTTCCCTGTAATTGTAAATTTATATAACGCCGTTTAAGGAGAAACTACATCTGCGGAGGAAAATTCAATCACCAGTAATGTGACCACTGGACAACCGTTCCCAAAGAAAATCGAAAATAAATGTCAATAATTTCTAGATCATTTTCGAAGAAATCCGGTATTTAAGCCGGACTATAATGGAATATTTAATTCATGTTTATAGTTATTACATCCAATTACATTGAACCACACCACGTCACACCATACTACACTTAAATACACAACCAGAAAACACTACACTAGTTCTAGACCATATCTTGCGGATTTTGCAACGGACATCGATACCGTACCGAGACGTAATGTTTTGTAATGTAGGCCCTAATGTAACGTACCTTGACAGCCTTGACGTCACATATTCTGATAACGAAGCTAAGGAAATGGCCAGGCAAGATGAGCAATGTTCATACACTGGAGTGCACCGCACAAGATAAACCACACTAAACTACACCGTGCTACACTAAACTACACAGCGCTTCATTAAACTACACAGTGCTACACTAAACACACCATGTTACACTAAATTACACCATGTTATACTAAACTACACTATGTTACACTAAACTACACCATGCTACACCAAACTATAAGTAACCAAGGCAGTTACCTTCATTGGAAGCGGTAATTGGCGTCATTTATACGAACTCTTTATCGCCGAAACGGTTTCGAAAACGGGCGACCTATTCTGTGAAAACTAATATCAACTACCCGTTCATCCTATATTGACCTGATATGAAATTGCACTCGTTAATCTCTCTCCCTCTGTCTGGGTATCGCACTCGCTCCGTCTCGCAACCCCCTTCGACTTCCGCCGCTGCTGAGATGCCTCGGGTACAGAGGATGGGACTTCGCCGCCAGCTGCAACCGTTACAATGGATCCATTGACCGCTGGATGCAGCGCTAAGAGCGGACATAACATCGTGGAGTATATAATTGGACAGATACCGCACTAGATGACGCAACGAGATATAGATACTGAGCGCCTCCAAGCGACCGCTAGTTTTCGAGCTATTGACTTCGTCAAGGAATGGTTCAAACGAATCGGCTTTAGCTTTGTATTTTAATATAGGCCTACTGTAGTTACTTTTAATCGCTTTTAATTTATCTGTGTTGACAAGTTTTACATGTATTTCAAAAGGCCATTTTGCAAGAAGTTTAATTTATAGGCGTCACCCGCAGATTTTTAAGCAGATTTTCAATGGCCTAGCCTGGACCCATGCATAATTTGTCAACATACAAGAAAGTTTTAATCCTCTTACGTTTGTTGGCGATTGGTTTGAGTGTGTGGTCTGTAACGCGGAGAGTACGGGTTCGAGCCTCCACTTACGCGGTTACTGCAGGGACCTTGAGCCGGATAACAGATTTTTTCGAATGATGTTATTTCTTAAGGGGAGTGGTAGATGAATGTAAATGTAAATCTTAAAAATTTCTCAGCTCCACACACAAAAGTCGCGTCAGCGAGACCAGCTTATTCACCGGCGCTATATCAAATCAAGTCCGCAATAGCCATTTCCGCCTTGTCCGTTCCGGTGCCAGGTTAGAGAGTAGTAAGGGGACTGTAGCCTGAAAAACAACCTTGACATACTTTCGTGACCTTGATCCTGATTGGTCAGCATTTGACCTACTTTCAGAGTGGGCGTGACCTCATTGGTCGACCTTTGACATACTTTCATGGCCTTGCTCCTCATTGGTCAGCCTTTGACATACTTTCATGGCCTTGCTCCTTATTGGTCGGCCTTTGACCTGCTTTCGCGGACTAGTTCCTCATTGGTCAGCCTTTGACATACTTTCATGGCCTTGCTCCTTATTGGTCGACCTTTGACCTGCTTTCGCGGACTAGTTCCTCATTGGTCAGCCTTTGACATACTTTCATGGCCTTGCTCCTTATTGGTCGGCCTTTGACCTGCTTTCGAGGACTAGTTCCTCATTGGTCAGCCTTTGACATACTTTCATGGCCTTGCTCCTTATTGGTCGGCCTTTGACCTGCTTTAGCGGACTAGTTCCTCATTGGTCAGCCTTTGACATTCTTTCATAGGTGACCTTGCTCCTGATTGGTCGACCTTTTGACTGAAGTGAGTAGGTGGCCTCGCTCCTCATTGGTCAGCCTTTGACCTAACTCCTCATTGATGTAACATTGACTTACTAAGTGTTCCATAAAGGTAAGCATGTGACATAATACCATGACATAACTCCTCAATGATGCAACATTGAATTACTTCCATGGTTGGATGGGACCTACTTCATTTTCGGTAGACCTCTGACATAGTTCAATAGGCGGGCATGGTCTAACTTATCATTTTTAAACATAACCCTAACCTGTACAACTTTAGGGACATATTCAACCCTAGCGCGCGTTTAAGAGAAAATTCTTTTAATTATATTTAATATATTGTAATTATATTTGAATTTACAACTTTTTGATTTCTAATGTGATTAAATTATAACTTTTATTGTGAAACATCACATCGTTTTAAGTTTTCTATATCAATCTTCTGACCTCTATATTCCTAAGATGCTTGAATTACTTAACTGATGAATAAAATTACAGCTCTTATGCTGAAACATCACATCGTTTGTAGTTTTCTTTATAAAAAATTCTGAACTTTCAATTCCTATGATGTTTGAAATATCAACTTGTAGGTCCTACATTAAAATTACAACTTTTTGATTATGAACACGTGTGGACTGAAGACTTTTTCGCTAAACTTAAGACTTTTAAGTTTCCAAACAAATGTGATAAGAGAGTGATTGTGAAGCTTACAAATTTCAGTTATAACTTTCTACTTTGCAAAGACGGATGCTGTGGATGTTTTGAGGTTTACAGTGTTTGACAACTTTTAAGACTGACGTGTAAACTGAGTTTTGCCGACACCCCGAAGGAATGCTTATAATATCTTAAACCAGGTGTTGCAATGTTAGTTCTATTTTAAGGAATGACACAATGAAGTTTGAAGTATCTTTATATAGACAGATGAAAACGCAAGAATAACACAAGATTAACACATTCGATAGAGTTATATATAAAGATTATATGCAATTTACTATCAATGAAAAATATAATAAGTCTTAGACATCAACAATAGGAATATCAACATGTCCATAAGCTAAGGAATCAATACTGTTAAGCAGATATCGCTTATCATCGAATGGTGAGAGAGCAGATTTGCAAATTTCGGTTGTGTGCAGTTCATGTTTGCGACTTCGAATAACAAAGAACCTCGAGGAGGTAGGCTGCTCATCAAAAATACAGTTCTTGTAATCAGCGTGACGAATTTTTTTCGCTACATACGACTTTTTAACACCCTTAGCCGTTTTCTTTTCCTTGTTTCCGGGCAACAACAAACTATACATTTTGGACCTTAATCCTACAAACTCCAAAGCAGCCTCTGAATTACATTCATCCTTAAACTTCCCTATGACTTTCGCATTATTGCGACTGTGCAGAAAATGGTCAGCTGGATAATCGGAGGTATCATAATAATTCATATGATTTTGCATGTCAGAATATACATCATCTGTACGAATGTGGTAGCACAGACTATCCGTATCGGTAAACAGCAATTTCGCTCTTTCACCATACACCTTTAAAATATGTTCGTAGTGAAAGTCATACATTTGCAGTTTAGAAATGTCCAAAATTGACATGCCAACGTAAACAGGTTTGTTGAGAAAAACGTTAGACTTGGTTAATTGGATAACGGTCACATCTTCGTTAATAATGTTAAATGATTTAAATGTTGGACGAGCGATAAAACGCTTTGCACTCCTAGCATTTGTAACAATGCGAACGTTTAAATGATGTCTTTTGTTCTCCATAGTCTTGCCATAGACTGAGTTATTCATTAACTTAAAAAGGTCCTTCTCAAAAGATGACTTGGCTGACTGTCGCTTGGCCGTGTTAAAATCGATGTAAGTTTTTAACCATTTGGATTGTTCAAATTCCAAAATTTTATGAATTTTCACAAGATTCATTCCCATTTTCAAATAAAACTTCAAATTCCGATAATGTACAACATAGTTGATCTTGTTCTGTAAATTTGGCACTAATTTCTCGGATTTGTTGTTAAGATTGGTTCCAATCTTTTTCGAAAACTCGTGTGCATATGGTGACAACATGTTGGATGAAACAGCAAGCTTTTCAGGTGCCAACGGGTAATCATTATGTTTATCATGCAATTGAGCTGGGTATTCTAAGTCTACTTCTAGAATAAAACCTGTAGCATCTTCTGCAGATTTAGATTGCAAGTCAAACTCTTCAATTTCGTTTGGTTGCAAAAATCTAAATCTTCCTGTGGGCAATGGCTGACTCATTGCATAACCATACAAGTTATTGCAGTCGAGATACATAATGTAACTATTTTCGATATTTTCATCATACTCTTGCTCAAGATAGCGATTGTTTGCTCTGGCATAGCGATTACTTATCATGCTTACACCCCCTCGCATTCCCTTTTCGATAAACAGGTATTGATCTGGATCTGTTAAAAGTTCCAAAGACACTTTTGTCATTTTCAGACATGCGTCAAAGCTCAGACCAGGACTCGAAAAATAGTGGAGCGGGTCTAATTTGTAATAATTTAGAGACATTTTACGAAACGCTTCAAATACGTCTGCAAGTAGTATAACATCTGTCTTCAAATACAAGTCGTGATAATCGTGCATAGTGTGCATATCAAATATATTCCAAACGGTTTGAGCGTGTGCATAATCACCATCGCTAATATGCTCTTCTGTGAGGCGACTGAAAAAGTCTTCTTTTGCAGGCAAACATGCTTCATACATTTTATCTCTGGAATCCATAAATTCATAAGGAAATACACCTTTTCGTATCATCAATTTAAACTGCTCATCATTGTTGTAAAGTCGCCGCATATGTTTAAAATTTGAAATTCCCTCTTTTGCCAAATTTTTAACCAATACGTCCAGGCTACAGTTAAGAAATTGAAGCGAATCGACAAATCTCAAATTATCAATTTCAAATGCCAAATACTTTTCCAGATTAGTTGCAATGACAAACACGTCCTGTGGTGCAAAGAAGCGAGTCAAGTGCTTTAAAATTACGTGAGAGTCATATCCTTTCAAATTATGAAAAACAATGGGTATCAAATAGTTTGCAGCCTTTTCCTCATTTGTCTTTGTTGGTTTCTTGAATTTCAATTGTAAATTACAAGGTGAACAAAGAGCTGATATGAAGTTACCAGTTACGTGACAATGATGTCTCACTTTATTTTTCACATTCAATTCGATTTCACATGACGGGCAATTTTGACACGAGTTGAAACTTTCGACTTGTAATTTGGATAATGGTTTCATTCTTTCATTTTTTGATAAAATTTTGTTAATTCTTATCTGCTCACATTTTAGGTGCATGAAAAATTTATCCATGACATCATCAGCGCCACTATATACATATGGCTGTTCGTTATTATGATGCTCGAAAGAAGACACAGTTAAACAGCAAAATCCGCTTGGAATATGATTGTCACAAAATTTGGTCGAACTGCCAGCGTCTGAATTTGTTTTTTCCAAATAGCATTCAAAATCCGCGTATATAACAAATGGTATGGCCATTTGGTTTTGGATGTTGCAATATTTCAAAATATTATTGGAGACTGTTGGATATTTTAAATTCTGAAGTCCATGTTTGCCACATTCCGACATGTGGGCCTTGTTTCCTGCTTCAGTGGTAAAGCAGTATAAACAAAATGGACAAGGAAATGTCTTAGTTGTACGAGAATTTCGACTAGCTAAAAGAGCTGATAGATTGCGTATTACTATGTAATGACGCTTCTCATCATCGCTCAAAAGCAACAAATTAACAGTATGTTTTCGATTTCTGTGAGGAGAGACATATAATGGAACAAAAGTTTTATCTTCAGTGTTTGGATAAATCACATTAATGGAAAAATCGGTATTGTTCTGTTCAAATAAAGGAATCTGTCCAATGTCTAGTGGAAAATTGAGACTTTGTATGTTTAACTCGCTTAAATAACAGCTGTAATGAGCAACACGTTGTGCATTAGCATGCTGATAGTGAGAGACTGCTAGAACACTGTATAGAAAGCAATAATTATCAGTGTAATTTTCAATATTTATAGTTGCTCGCTTCTTAGCTATCCACGAAGGAGTAGGCAAAAAGGAAGAGCCACCGATCGGGTCATACAACGCTGTACACAATTTAACGTTGTCAACTCCCACAATTTTCCATCCTGAACCGTGGTTAGTAAATGCGTCTGAAAGTATGTCAAATCTACTTATTGCATCCTCCAGTTGTGCTGGTGTTTGTGTTGGATTTGTTAGGATATTGGGCACCGATTTGAAATAACCTGTTGTGGTGGTATCACCATCTGGATTTTCACGTAGAAATTTGACATCTATGGCCAGATACCACTTAGTGGCTCTGAAACAGAAATCCAATTCAAATGTCTATGTATAACTCAGCCGATATAATAATGCTAATGTTAAATTTAGATGTTCCGAGCTTGAAAGCATATTAGACATATTCAATACAATAACATGATTCCTAATCTCTAAAATGCAAACATAAAACCGATGTGAATAAGTGTTGTTTAAGTTAAGTAAAATTGAAAGTAGCTTTATTGTTAACTGAAAAGTTCTAATTTAGCCAGTCAAAAGAAACTAAAGCTGAAAAGAATTCAAAACTATAACTAACTAAACTTGAAAGCTAAATCAAAACTAGAAAAACAATTGACATTGGAAAGTTAATTGATTATTAACTAGTATTACTTCATATAGTTTTGCAAGCGACAAAATTAATCATGAAAAAAAATAAAATTTAGATAACATACCCTTGTTCTCTTAATCCCTGTTCCAGACTCTGTGTGACAGAGTTCTCCAAACCTCGAATCATCATCTCGACATCTGTGACATTAGAGTTGATTGGTAGATCTTCCTCCACAAATGTGTTTTGTGTAGACACTCGCACGCGTGGTGAAGACATCCTTCGGTCACACGTTGTACACCAATCTTTATCAGCTTGGAAAAATCGAGTCTGTCGGCGATCCCCACATTTAGAACACTTCCTACGATTCACACAGGTTGTGCATAAACCGTCGCTCGTTAATGTCGTCTTCTTGTATGCAAAACAGCTTGTGCATTTGTTGGATGTGACTAAAACAAAGTTTAATTACAAAGAAAATTTTCAATTTTAAAAAATTGCAAAATAAAAAAAAATAAAAAATAAAAATTCCAACAAATTCAAAACTTCAAAGTTTCAAAAATTTCAAAATTTCAAAGTTTTAAAGATTTCAATATCCCCAAAAAAAATTTAAATTTCAAAGTTTCAAAAAATGTTAAATATCAAAGTTCAAAAATTTTTAAAATTTCAGTTTCAAAAATTTAAAAATTTCCGTTTAAAAAAATTTTAAATTTCAAAGTTTTACAAAATTTTAAATTTCAAAGTTTAAAAAATTTTAAAGTTTAAAAGTTTCCAAACAAAATTTTTAAATTTAAAATTTTCAAAAAAAGTTTCAAAAAATTTTTTTTCTAAAATTTCAATGTTTAAAAAATTTCAAAGATTTCAAAAATTTTAAAGTTTCAAAGTTTCACAAAAATTTTTAAAATTTCAAAGTTTAAAAATTTTCAAATTTCAGTCTCAAAAAAATTTTAAATTTCAAAGTTTCACAAAATTTAAATTTCAAAGTTTAAAAATTTTAAAATTTCAAAGTTTCAAAAATTTCAAAGTTTCTAAAATTTCAAAAATTTCAAAAATTTAAGCTTCTATGTTTTTAAATTTCAAAGTTTCAAAATTTTCAAAATTTCATTTAAAAAAAATTTAAATTTCAAAGTTTCACAAAATTTAAAATTCTAAAGTTTCAAAGTTTCCAAAAAAAAAATTCTGAATTTAAAATTTTCAAAAATATAAAAGTTTCAAACGTTGAAAAAATGTTTTTAAAAAATATCAATGTTTAAAAAATTTCAAAAATTTCAACAATTTAAAAGTTTCAAAGTTTCAAAAAATTTTTTTTCAAAGTTTCACAAATTTAAAAATTTCAATAATTTTAAAATTTCAAAGTTCTAAAATTTTTAAAATTTCAAAGTTTCAAAAATTTTAAAATTTAAGTTTCAAAAAGTTTAAGTTTCAAAGTTTCACAAAATTTTAAGTTTAAAAGTTTCAAAAATTAAAAAATTTCAAAGTTTCAAATTTTTTTAAATTTAAAGTTTCAAAAATTTTAAAATTTGGAAACTTAATTTAAAAATTAAATAAATAGATAAATTAAATAAATGAGAAATTAATCAAGAACAAATAAAAATATCTCACTTTGTTTCTTCTGTTGTCTTTCAGTAGAAGTTGATTGATCTATTTCATACCATTTTCGCTTTTTGACTATGCAAAATAAAATAAATTATTTTATTTATATTTATTTCAGATATTTCTATAGCGCCTCTCAAAGTCTACTACTATTAAGAGGCGCTCCCGACTACAGCATTTGATACTGTGCTGGCGTTATCACGCCGAAGCGCCATGAGCAATTGTGAGTGAAGGACTTGCCCAAGGTCCGGCTAGAGTGGGATTTCGAACTTGCAACCCTTTGGTCACAAGGCGCCGAACTTACCACTGAGCCACCACGCCCCACAAATTTTATCAATCTTTTAAAACACACGAGGTTCTATGACATTGCTTTCACAAAAAGTTAGGATAGAGAATGGAAATATTATAATTATAATCATATTAATAATTAGAAATGGTATACACTTACATGGAACTTTTCGTATTTCTTCGAGCCTTTCTTGTTTTCGCATTTCTTCTTCAGATAACATTCCACGTAAATCATGTAATTCAGGGCACGCTGCTTCATCGTTCCGAGAGTTATGCGCTAGAAAACAATAAATTTCTTAAATGTTTGCAGAGTAATTTATCTAAGTGTTCATTAAAATAACACAATTATTAATCAACAAATAATAAACTTAGCATTCACTGACTGATCACACTTCCGATTCACATTTCTATGTGAATTTGCATTTGGTGGTATGTCCAACTAGTTATAATAATAATAACAACATATCGCAACAGTTAAAAATAAATATTAGCGTGTGACAAGAATGGATAAGATCTAATATTCACCACACACACACATACACACACACACACACACACACACACACACACACACACACACACACACACACACACACACACAAACATCATTGCAAATACACACACACACACACACACACATGCACGCACGCACACGCACACACACACACAATGGTCTTATACAAGTCATTGCTATTTTAACGGTTTTCTTAAAAGTTTAAAATTATTATATTATATATCAGGACTTCATACAAACAAAACTATAGTACAATGAGTAGCTAATTGAGATTCTAAGTCGTTATTATAATTATCGATATCAGAGAAGACAAATTATTTTTTGTTGTATTAATGATACATCGACACTGAAACTTTATATTAATTAATCAATGTATCAATTTTATCGATGTGTAACGCTGCAATCTAAATTTAATATGTTGAATGTACTCACACTGGTCTTCCATTCGCTCCATGATTCCTCGACAGCGTTGGACGAATTAATGCATCGTTTCAGTAAATGCCATTCATTTTATACCAGTTTTAAAATACAAAGTCCAACTTGGAAGTGTTCAAAGCTTAAATTCATATGTACATATGCCTTGGCTTGTTGTGGATCTGTTTTTCAGACACCCTGTACGCATAAATAAATGCGTGAGGTGGTCTTATTCATTGACAATTGCTGACCTTCTACACAATGGTTGTCTATATGTGCTGAACTATGGAGGAACTAGGACATTGACCAACTTGTAGAACTATGATAAAGGTCAATAAATGCGGTGTTCTGTTCTGTGACAATAACCTATGTCTCTAAGTCAAATGTACAACTCCTGTGGAAATTAATCCAAAGGCACACCAATGAGGATATATACCACGTTTAACATATTTCGACAAACATTTCTTACAAAAATGATTTCTCTTAACCGAAGTTTCTCACCAAGATTCCACCTCTTATACAGCCTTGTACAACGTGTACAGATACATTCAACCATACCTCTAACGATTATATAAATGATCTACACAAACACTCAAGCAAATGAATCTCACTCTTTCTGTCTCTCTCTATGTCTATGTCTATGTCTCTGTGTTTCTGTCATGGTCGCTGTCTGTCTGTCTGGATGTCTGTCTGGTTGCCTCTGTCTGTATTTATGTCGGACTGTCTCTCTACGTCTTTACCGATGTCTCTCTCTCTGTCTCTGTCTCTCTCTCTCTCCCTCCCTCTCTCTCTGTCTCTCTCTCTCTTTGTCATTGTATGTCTCGGTATGTCTGGCTGTCTGTCTCTGTCTCTCTCTCTCTTTGTCATTGTATGTCTCGTTATGTCTGGCTGTCTGTCTCTGTCTCTGTCTCTCTGACCGACTGAATGTCTGGATGCCTATCTGGTTGTCTCTGTCTGGATGTAGGTCTGACTGTCTCTCTACGTCTTTGTCGCTCTCTCTTTCTCTCTTTGTCATTGTATGTCTCGATATATCTGGCTGTCTGTCTCTGTCTCTCTGTCCGTCTGGATGCCTGTATGCCTATCTGGATGACTCTGCCTGGATGTATGTCTGCCTGTCTGACTACGTCTCTGCCGTTATCTCTCTCTCTCTCTCTCTCTCTCCTCTCCTCTCTCTCTCTTTCTCTCTCTCTACACTCCACACACACACACGCACATGCACACGCACACACACACACACACACACACACACACACACACACACACACACACACACACACACACACACACACACACACACACACACACACACACACACACACACACGCATACACAAACACACACACACACACACACACATTCAAAACCCTTCAATATGTTGGACTCTAGAGAGTTTGTTTAACCTCTGATCAGATACGCTTGAGACCTTTCAACTCTGTATACCATGTGGAATACCACATTTATTGTTCAGGCATTGTTAACATGATATTACTAAAGTGCAAAGTGCACATTTCCTTGCGTGCTGTGGTGGTTGTCTAAGTATATATGTGATCATTATCATCATCATCAGTTCCTGAGAACAGCCATTTGGCAGCGATGGGTATGAATAACTGATCTACATTGTCCTCGATCATTATGATATTCTGACTAGATGTTAAAGTGAGGGGATGGAGTGATGGAACGGAAGGGGTGTTGTGGAGTCTTCCTCGATAAGTGCTCATAAACACATTCTTTTGGAGAGTCTGATATGAGTATTTACGTTTTGGCTGATTGACCAAGTTGTGAACACACGGCTCTGTGAAAATGAACTGGTTCACGATATACAATTGGATGATTCTTGTATTATGACAATATCAACGATCAGAGTCCAAAGAAATTGCTATAGCGTCTACATAGATATAACTAGCCTCTCAGATTTTATGCAATTCAATGGATTGCACCTTCATATTGTTGCTAGGTTTAAACACACTTTAAGTTGTGCAGATTAGGGTTGTTATGTTTACAAATGAGAAGTTAGACCATACCCATCTAATGAACTATGTCAGAGGTCTACCGAAAATGAAGTAGGTCCCATCCAACCATGGAAGTAATTCAATGTTGCATCATTGAGGAGTTAGGTCATGGTATTATGTCACATGCTGACCATTATGGAACACTTAATAAGTCAATGTTACATCAATGAGGAGTTAGGTCAAAGGCTGACCAATGAGGAGCGAGGCCACCTACTCACTTCAGTCAAAAGGTCGACCAATCAGGAGCAAGGTCACCTATGAAAGAATGTCAAAGGCTGACCAATGAGGAACTAGTCCGCTAAAGCAGGTCAAAGGCCGACCAATAAGGAGCAAGGCCATGAAAGTATGTCAAAGGCTGACCAATGAGGAACTAGTCCTCGAAAGCAGGTCAAAGGCCGACCAATAAGGAGCAAGGCCATGAAAGTATGTCAAAGGTCGACCAATGAGGTCACGCCCACTCGGAAAGTAGGTCAAATGCTGACCAATCAGGATCAAGGTCACGAAAGTATGTCAAGGTTGTTTTTCAGGCTACAGTCCCCTTACTACTTTAGAGTCCGGAGAGATCAAGCCGAGGATACTCTTGCATCATGAAGAACATAAGATCTTGAAGAAACGGTTGGATCCCCGCAAGCCCCATCTATAGGTCGACTCAGCCTTCCACTATCTAGGGGGCAGCAGTAAAATGAGCGGGCGCCTAACAGAGGACCGTGTGTTCAATAAGATCTTGATAATGTTGTACTATCTTGTTTCAATGTTTCAATGTAACTTGCTGCGGTTTGTCAGTGAGCTTGTGAATAAACACGAATATATATATTAGCCTATTACTAGCGAACGAACCCAGAAGCCTCTGAAATATATGCATGCAAACCAATGATGACCCGGAACGAAAGCTGCAATCAAGCAAATTAACTTATATATATTATGCAATTACTTTTTAAAGATGTCAACGGCTATCGGATCCATAAGACGTCGTTTAACTTTTGGAAAAATATTGACCTTGACTCACAATTGCTCAGTGCCATCGATGTCCTGTCGTATGGTCAGGGCCGGATTACGGTAACATTTTGTAGGCCTGGTTCCTAAATTGTATAGTAGGCCCTGTAATAATTATATGTTCAACCAAAAAGTGTTTACGAAATTTGAAT
Source organism: Allolobophora icterica (assembly GCA_963556255.1). Lineage (NCBI taxonomy): Eukaryota > Metazoa > Annelida > Clitellata > Crassiclitellata > Lumbricidae > Allolobophora > Allolobophora icterica. Next base: position 63,405,239 of record OY744607.1, read on the forward strand.
CATAGAACAGATTTTTATAAATTTAAAACTGTTTACGATGTACTTTCGTAATAGAAAATTGAACTGTAGCCTGTAGACCTAGGCTAAACAATATCCTGAATCTAGCCGTTAATAATAATAATAATAATAATAATAATAATAATAATAATAATAATAATAATAATAATAATAATAATAATAATAATAGGGTAAGGTGGGGCAAAACGCCCCCTCGGGGCAAAACGCCCCCACCCCACCCTGTCTTCCCTATGCTAGATAATCGCTACCTGACTGTTCTGGGGTCTATTAGTTGTACCCTATTTCGATAATTGTCAGTCAGTTTGTCTTATTGGTGGTTTGATAAATTTTTATTCAATAAAATTGATTTTTTCGTGTTTTCTTGTAAGGGTTTGCTGCCAATTCTGTATCATTAAATGATGCAAAATGCTAGGCATAGTCAAAAGTACTAATATAGTTTAAAAGTATATGGTATTTCGAATTATAATGCATAGTAAATGGGGCTTTTATATTACGTTTTTGTATGATATAGGCAATCTCACAAGGTAACCCCAAGCGGAGCAAAACGCCCCGTAGGGGGGGCGTTTTGCCCCACGGTCGGGGGCGTTTTGCCCCACAGTTACATTAAGGTATTTACCTCTTTATATATGCTCAATATCTTCCAATATCACATTAGTTTTCAGTTGCTTATTAAATTTTTGATTGAGATTCACTCGAATAGACCATTAACCATCAAATGATGCTTTAGGCATTATTATAATGATGATATTTATGGTATAAATGATGCCATCATTGCATCAGTTTTGATGCCTATTCTCATAACAGTGTGTACAAAATATTATTCTGCAACTTTCTAAAAAAAATGGTGCGAATATATAAATAACAAGACAGAGGTAATCTTGATAGGCTACTCATTCTGTAAGTGCTGCTCTGGAGGCAGTTCATTCTGGGAATTCGCTTAAAACGGCTGCCAAGCTAACTCCGAAAAAGAGGCTCCTTATAACGAAAGTCTCCCAACCTGGGATCCTTAGACTCGACAATTTATCTATAATGTTTAAGCATGAGTTTGGGTAAAGTCCGTCATATATGGCACTGCAGTAGTCCAACCGAGAAACAACTAATATTATGGACAAGCGTGAAAGCTACACCGGGGGACAGAGATCGGGGAATCACCTTGAGCTGCCGGTAATAGCAGCTGTTGGAAAGAAGATTTATGTGCCGCATGAATGTAGGTCCTGGTCCAGGATGACTCCCAAGTCCCGGACCCAGGTCGAGAAAGAAAGGTGTGGGAATTGCAAGCCAAGAGAAGACATCTATTTTAGAGAGCTGCTGGGGAGTGCCAAGTCATATAACCTGCGTTTTAGCCGGGTTAAGCCGCAGACGGTTATCAGACATCCAGACCTGCATGGTCTTCATTGGATGGGTCATAGTTTCCACGGCTACAAAAAGGCCCGGACAGCCGAGCAGGGTATATAGGCCTGCAGGTCGTCAGCATAGGACTGTCTAAGAACTAACCCAGCCGCCAGCAAGGACCCCAGGTCGACAGCGTAGATTGATTTGATTTGACATTTATTCAGAGTTAAGCCAACTTAATGAGTTCTAACACTCACTGTTGCTCTAGACAACACACTGAGTGTTACAGGCTTAATTATTTCCAGAAATCTTAACTTCTTATAGTTTGTGTTGCATAAAAACAGTGATTGCAGATGATGATGTGCTTCGACTTTTCAGGTGTCGAAAACGATAACCCTGTGGTACAGTTCACTGTCATTTAGAGCCGGCCTATTTTTAAACAATTATTGTTCTTTATTGCGTAAAAAGGTTTGGAAAAGTAATCAAAAAGTTTACGAAAACTATATTACAATAACCCTCAGAGGCTGGTAGACTAATGTACATCTTTAAAGAGTACAATAATTAGTGCATTTAGGCTTTAAAGGTCACAGAGATTTTTCGAAAATGCTAATGGGGCAAAACGCCCCTGGGGGCGTTTTGCCCCAAGTGCGGGGCAAAACGCCCCCTTTGAAGCATTTTGTATTTAATTATTTTCTATGGCATTCTTTTCGGAATTTTTTCGAACACAATTATACTTTATTGGGGACATTCAGTACTAGATCCTACAATAATTCCATGCTTAAAATGCTATTACTCACGGTGTAAATAAGCAAAAACCCTTAAAGGGGGCGTTTTGCCCCACCTTACCCTAATAATAATAATAATAATAATAATATTCGTTCAATATCTTCAAACTGACAATAACGCAGTATGATTACAAATCAGTTTGAACGGATGATCACAAGTTTTTACAGAAGTCGAATTTAACTGTACATGGCAGCCATGCAAGGCGCCCATCACGTCCTACATCTCATTTTAACAAACGCGCCATCTTGCGAATGTAAGGCTGAGTGGACCTAAATTTTTGAGGGTTGCGGGAAGCGATCCCGCTACCTCTTGCTCTTCACGCCAGTGATGTTACCACTACTCTATAGAAAATTGAACTGTAGCCTGTAGGCCTAGGCTAAACAATATCCTGAATCTAGCCGTTAATAATAATAATAATAATAATAATAATAATAATAATAATAATAATAATAATAATAATAATAATAATAATAATAATAATAATAATAATAATAATAATAATTGTCCATCAGCATCCAACGTTATAATTTGATTGCATTTAAAGGCACTTTTCCCACGCTTTCCCCCGAAGACGAGGCCTGACCCTCCAGACACTATCTCTGCTCCTAAATAACAATAATTTTTTCCAAATCCTGAGGGATCCTTGATACCTCGGGTAAAAAAAAAAAAAAAAATAATAATAATAATAATAATAATAATATTCGTTCAATATCTTCAAACTGACAATAACGCAGTATGATTACAAATCAGTTTGAACGGATGATCACAAGTTTTTACAGAAGTCGAATTTAACTGTACATGGCAGCCATGCAAGGCGCCCATCACGTCCTACATCTCATTTTAACAAACGCGCCATCTTGCGAATGTAAGGCTGAGTGGACCTAAATTTTGGAGGGTTGCGGGAAGCGATCCCGCTACCGCTTGCTCTTCACGCCAGTGATGTTACCACAACTCTATGAACCCCCCTACAATTTCAAGCTCAATGTTCATAAGTGTTAAATTCGTCAGTACTCAGTAGGCCTATATATTTTGTTCCATCGTAAGCCTAGAGCATTTTTGATGCGCTTTCGGTAACTAAACAGAGGCGGCGCTACACCAGGGCGCGCCAGGGCAAATGCCCTGGTAAAAAAGCCTTTGCCCTGGTCGATGCCCTGCCAGAATTTTTGCCCTGTCCAGAATATGTTCGGTCATATTTGTTATATCCTGCGATATGAATGAAGTGTTTTATTGCGCGAAAACAAGTATTGCGGTCATGAGCCAGCAAGTACAGTGCAACAGGAGCCAAGAAAAAGCTAACAGCTTATTCTAGCGCTCTCCATAATTAGCCCTCTGCCTGGTTACTTATATGACTGCCCTGGCTATGCCCTAGTTACAAAGAGTGTCTGGCGCCGCTCCTGTAACTAAACGATCTTTCATCGCTGCAGTTGACACAGGAAGTGTAAGATTTATACACAGAGCAATGCAAACATTCGGAAAATCCTAATTGCAGACATGTATTCCTTCATTATTTGCAACATTTGGAGAGGCGATGGTTTAGTTGGCACTGACTTGCAATTGACTGCGTGATCCTTCGATCTTGAACTGAAATCGATTCGAACCTTATTATCGCCTATCGATTTGGTTTTCTGAGTGCTTGTGAATACGGTGGTCTCGATGTGGAAATCTTGAGATTACGCTTACGTGTTGTCATGTTTAATCGTTTCTAATTTGCATCCCTCCTTTATCATCATTTATGCCAAGTATTATGGCAAACGATAAATGTGAATATACGTAGGGCTGACATGATATTTACTAAGAAATTTGTGTGACTTGGGATATTGTCTAATAAGTTGATATAATGCAGGCGCTATAATAAATATTAACATGGCGAATTCTGTTGAAATGCGGGGAACCAGACTAGAGTAGGTGCTGTTGGTGTTAATCTGGTGTTAACCTTGAAGAGCTTCCGGTGTATAGCTGAGAAAATGTCGAAGCTAAGGGTATGATAATATTCTGAAATATGATTATTTGTAGGATTTTGTCTATAGAGTATTTATTAAAGTCTTCCTGGGCTTGTGCTCGCTGTGCACAGAGCGTGAATGTATTAAGAGTTTCATTAACTTGAAGTTGTTGAATACGCGAATTATAGCGTGTGTAGCGTCCTTGGGATTAAAATTTTTTATTGAAACTGGAGAGTTGAAAATCCGAAGATTTGACAGTCATAAGGGTAAATGGTTTGCAGTAACGATAAGAAATGCTTTGCGTTGAAACGATAACAGCGTAGTTTCAGACTTGCCGTCCGTGGTGGACGTGCCATTGCGTCCTATGCTGTGGGTCGTAACCCACACTGACTTACAATTGGTCAATTTGTCTACCTGCCGCCCCCGACAGGGTACTTATCTCGGTAATCTAATAGCATTTCGAATAGTGTTTTTTGTGTGATAAAGCCATTCTAAATAATAATTTCTCTTGCGGCGTCATTTTTAATGCATTATAAAACGTCTGGTACACCCATTCTGTAAAGGTACAGAATGTATTTTTCATTATGATGGTGGAATAATTGTGGACACTAAAATGATAGATAACCCTTGCCTCGTAAATTCTGCTGAAGTAAAGAAACAGGCAATGGTTCATAAATAGCATAATTTTTATTGGTGTTTCTGGGTGTACAAGATAAAAAAAATTTGTTTCTGCAGACCGCCACTGTTGTTGCTGTGCGTGCTATTGGAACGTCGGCTCGTCCAAGGGCTCAGGCGTCTCTGAAGGAGCCCCTCCACCAGTCGCAGAGCAAGGGAGTCTACCCAGACAGCAAAGGATACGACAAAATACTGCAAATCCAGAAGGCGTGGGCTGTACGTCTGCATTAGTGCATTCATTTGCATATCTTTATACTGTTCGTGTGTGTGTGTCTGAGTGTGTGTGTGTCTGAGTGTGTGTGTGTGTCTGAGTGTGTGTCTTTTTTGTCTGGCTTTTGCCTTACTCCTCTTTTTGTCTGCTTCTATGTTCAAACATACACTGTAACAAGATATGTTATACTTTTTTAGATAAGAAACATCATAAAATCAGTTGTGTACACATATTCAGTAGATTGCATTTAAATTGTTTTGATTGTATAGTGGCAAAACCTAACCTGGAGCTTCTTTTAAGACGTCCTTTTATAATGCAGATCATGCAACACAACCTAGCTTAATGCAATTACTAACATGGACATTATATGGCGGGATATTATTCAGGATATTATTATATTATTACTAACAATACTCTTTAGTGGGTCCTAGTGTATGTTTATTTTATGACTGTTTCTTTCAGGCTGACGAGTCAATGGTGTGGCAGAAGAAGGGTACGGTTGACCAGTTACCCTACGGCCTGACCCTCGTAGGTTCTGCCCTTGGTGTCGGTTTAAGTCTCTACATGATCTTCATCATGTCGTTCCCACAGAAAGCAAAATAATGATCACATCTGAGTTGGACAACAGCAGCAGAGCTGTCTTTTGGACTATAGATTTATCTTTTGGACCTGATTCTGATCTTTCGAACAGTCCACATTGGTTAAATTGATGAAAACGCGCAAGACAAACCTCGTTTCAAGGCTGGGGAAATGTGGACCCCATCATGTGTATGATTTCTGAAAATAAATGTTTAGGTTCACATTGGAGTGTAGTGCTTGTTTCTATAGGCTCAATTCTTCCCAATGTGCGTTTCCATAAAATGTTTATAATGGAGCGGCTGCATAGAGGCAGTTCAGCTAGGAATTTTTTTCGCTGGTAGACTTGTTGCATTTTCATGGAAAAATTTAATTTTTTTAGAATATTGATTTCCAAATTATAACACTGTTTAACACTTAACAACGAGCTGCATAGGTTTCCAAGTCGCTTTTGGTACACTGTCGTTAAGATGTTCAAAGAATGATTGGAAGGCCGCTGGTCGCTTCTTGGTGTTGCGTGAAGTAGCCAAGCTTTCATTTGTGACAGTTTAGATGGGTGGAGTGCTTGACTACAAACATTGTGTCCAGGGTTGAGGCTTCATAATTGCATCGAGTGCCTATGACTTGGTTCTTTTGAAGTGGCACTATAAATTTGCAATTACAATTAACGGGAGATGGTTACTAGAACCTTCAGCGAATCCTTGTAATCATTATCATGTAAGGTTTGCTTGCATTACTAATTGCCTATTTGAAGCAAGAATAGAATCCTGAATGTGGCTAATTAAAGAGCTTGTTTACTCGCTGAGCAACAGATCATGCAGCTGGAAAGCACCTAGGACAGATCCTTAAAAGATGTGGCGGCATTGTGGCCCGCATAGAACCTGATAAGGGTCGTCACTTAAAAACATTGACAAAAAGATGGGAAGGGAAGTGTTCTCAAAATGTGGACAAGGGGTTAGGGGTAAAGCCCAATGCTGACATCTCTTCAATATTTCATACATCAGAGTTGTTTCAGTACAGCTTCTACTCTAAACGCCAACTTTAGGTGGACAGCAGACTGTACTGCCTTGGATCTTTACTGGACATCATTGGGAGCAACCTCTTCTGCACCATGGCTCATATACACGTGTTACTGGTAACTAAGCTTTAGTACGCGTTTGCAGTGGGTGTGGACGTTTGCATAGGGTGTGGGGGAAGCTAACGCCAAATGTGGAAGGGGAGGAAAGGAGTCATTTTTGTGAACTATCTATGGATACCTGAACCGTATGATTTGGTCCAGTGCTGTGGGCACAAAATGTCAAGTTTTTCTACCAGTAGGAGTCCGGGATTCTCTAAATCAATGTGAATGTGTGCATGCTTGCCTTACTATTTGGCAATTATGCTGACAAACAGTGGGAAAGTGTGTGTGGGGAAAAACAAAAACCAACTCAGTTTCTGCATTTTCTCTGCTTTACTAAAACTACTGTTTATAGTTGCAAACAACATACTGAAAACTACAGTTTGTAAATTGAGTGAAAGACTGTCAATTTAGCTAAGTGTTCGCTATTCGCAAGCTACTGACAGCCACATAATATTACCTCTAATTAGTGAACACTGTGAGAGGTGCTTTATAAATGTTCAGATACAATACAATTGCCATGTAGCTACATGTAATTGTTGGATGGCCAAATATTACAATTTAGCCAGGTGTTAGCCATTGGCTAGATATGATTTAGAAAGATATAACTTGTTACATTAAAGCCATCTCCGTCATTGGCTAAACTCGGCTAATGTTCGCAATTTAAATTACCCTTTCTGTAATCTAGCAAGATTAGCTAATAGCCAGCTACTAGCTGTTTTGATGTCCTAATTAGCTGTTAGACATTGTGAGCATTATTTTTATTATTCGATTTACATGTATTAGGTGCACACGGTCAGTGACTCTGAGGCATGAGGCAACTGTGAGTGAAGAACTTGCTCAAGGTTCCTACACGGTATTAAACCGTCTCACTGAAAGAAGCTCGAACCCACGTGCTCCCCATCAAAGCTAAACACTGTAACCAATTGGATACCGTGCCTCACAAACCAATTCGCTACCATGCATGGCTAGATTATTGGCAGTGAGCCAGCTAATGGCTACTAACAAGTTATTAACTACTAAAAGTCAGAAGCTCTCTTCAACAAATGATACAACTACCAACGAAATACAACACCCTCTGCAGGCTTTAAGTGGACGTTTGACAATTTCGCTACGACCCCAGGAGCATAATCTTTTGCCCGAGCTGCATCCTCGAAGTTGCCTGTTGACATGACAACCGTTGCCAGCTCGGGAACGAGACCAGCCAATGGCGAGCTGGCCATGAAGTTGACGGATGAAACCTTTGGTCCAAAGTTGATGGCGGTCAGGAAGCCAGGGTAACCAGTTGCCTGGCGGATCAGAAAGTAGATGCTGTCCTCGAGGCCTTGGTAGAAATCGCCCCAGACCATGGACGGCTCTTGACGAACCTTGACTGACTCCAAGTAGATGTTTAATTTGCTGTTACCACACCCGTGGGCCATCTGTGCCTGTAGCAATGCCATTAAATTGAATTAAAGATTAATTAGAAAAAAATAAAAGTGTCAAATACAGTGTATCCAGATTTGGAGATTATCATAGTTGTTTTAATTACAAAGAGCAAAAGGAAGTAAATATGAATATTTTGAAACTTTTATAGTTGTTTTAAGATTAGATTAACCATTAAGATTAGATTAACCATTAATATTACATTAACCATTAAGATTAGATTAATCATTAAGATTAGCTAACCATTAAGATGAGCTTAACGAACAATTCAGATCAGCTTAGATTAACCATTAAGATTAGGTTACATTAACCTTGTACATGTACATTGTACAACTAACTAACCTGTACATTGGTGGCGAAGTAGTCATTGGCCAGAGGGAGCCACGCTTTCTTTGACCTAGTGAACCCTGCCTGTGGATCGTCTGACCACTGCATAGGCGAGCGCTGTGGGTCTCGACTGTAGTTCATAAACAGCTCCTGCAACCAACGAAACGAGCATTGCTCATCGTATGGATGCCTTACTCTGCTATTTATTCCTTCGATTTATGTATCACTATTACGATTAGTATAATTATCACTGGTCTCTCTCTGGCAACCGGACTTGGATCTCCATTTGATATTTCTTGGTAACCCCTCTGACTCTTAAGTCGCTCACCCACAATAATAGCTGAGCCATTATGGATTGGTGCTTTGTTGTTGGATAGCGACGCTAAATAAATAAATATTAATTATAACAATAACAGTCGTAATCGTAAACTCTAACTGTCTAAGGTGCCCCTTGAAAGCTAAGCGCAGGGCACCGGCTTATTCACGAGCGCTGTTTCGTGACAGAGGGTTGTCCAGAGAAATCAAATGGAGATAATTCTGGCTGCCAGCACAACCAATGACATACTAATATTGTTGGACAATTTTTCTTCCACACATACACAATGTAGAGTTCTAATCGAAAGACTGTTCCAAATGGAGCATCCCATTGTGATTAGACTGATTGGCCCATGTCCCAGAGTTGATGTCACAGACATACTACGGTAACCAAGACAAAGCTTACTTGTCCAAGATAGGTCAGGGTGCCAAAAAGAGGTTAGGAACTTAGGATGCCCAAGGAAAGTTAAGGTGCGATTAGTCTGAATGCCTCGAATAATTTAGGGCCCCAAAATCAAAGGATGGGTGGCATTAATTCCAGGTGTTTGAAATAAATAAAGTCATCTGAGATAAATCACAGTACCCAAACAGAAGCTAAGGTGCCACCTAAAGTAGGAGCAATGCGTTACCTTGCCCCACTTTATTCCGACCAGATCCTGGGCCTGATCCCACGAAACGTCGACGTCATGCATTCCGATTTCTTCACCGTAATACGTGAAGGCGACTCCAGGCAGTGTCATCAAGAGCAGGTTGAGGGCACTGACATAGTCAGGGTCTCCGATCCTCGTAGCTATACGACTGTGGTCGTGGTTGCCCAACTGAAAATCCAGGTCAGTTTCATTTTCATGTAACAGGGTAGGAACATTGGAACTGTTTTTGCTGTTGATGATGAGGAGGAAAAGAAATCATGATGTGGTTGTCTAGAAAGACCATTAGGATGATAATATTACAAAAATAATAATACACTGGTATGGTGTTAACAACTTCATTTTCTTCGCCTCGGCATACAAGGGCTGATGGCCAACCCTCTCCCTTACCACCTGTTCTTCCCACTGACAGTGCAAACTAGGGCATAGCCGGATGCCGTTTTTCAACCGGGTACCGGGTCCGGGTAGTTTGAATAAAATCTGCCGGGTCCGGGTACCTTTCCGGGTATTAAAACTAAAAGCGGACATTCAGATATATGCACCAAAGTGTATGCTACCGTCTACTACCATCTAATGACGTCTCTTGAGTGTTGACCTACCAAAAACCAATATATATGTCGTTTCCGGAACTATACAGAGCGTGGCATGGGAGAAGGGAACTATAGGCATGAAAGAGACCTAAGAAACTGTCTTTCACGGCTTTAAGGAAACGCCGCGTACCGGCCGAAGGAGGAGGGAAGGGGGAATAAACGGGGACATTAAAAGCTGCCTTGTTTCAATGACACGCCGGCTACAGGCCCAAGGACTTCAAAGGCTAACGACTCTCGCTCGACAGTCGACCGGGTCTATTACCTCCCCAACCATAAGACGTTTGTAAAAACTGACCATGAGAACTTACAGCCCATTTATTGCTCTAATTAACGGTGCTCTTATTTACATAGAAAGACCGCTGGCTTCCCACGGTCGTCTGCTTTAGTGAGCGCACCTAAAATGTCGCAATTCTACACCTCTGGAACGGGCCGGGTGACTTAGGCTTACTAAAAAAGTGGTTTCAGTGTTTTGTGATTTCGTCATTCATAAATTGGTTTTGATAAAAAAAATTACACACCCGGACCCGGATGACCTTTCAGCTCCGGGTCCGGGTGTCTTCCGGGTGTTTAACACCCGGAATTTCCGGTTATCCGGGTCAGTACCCGGCTATGCCCTAGTGCAAACCTTATGCCTGACAGTTCCTCTGACCATTGGACTATCCTGCACCTTACCTTATCAATAACAACAATAATGTTACTATTATCTTATTTTACATAAGAAAAATAATGGTTAGTTTATTTTTAACCTTGGTCCCATGAGAAATGTAAACATTTATTATTATTACTATGATTGTTCTTATTATGGTTTACAAATTTAGCTATGGTCCACAGGTATTTCACAAAATGTCTGGTTATTCAAGAATTACATCTACTACAACTACTACTACTACTACTACTACTACTACTACTACTACTACTACTACTAGTAGTAGTAGTAGTCTACTACCACCATCACCACTGCTACTACTACCACCATCACCACAACCACTACTACTACTACTATCATCACCACTACTAATACTACTACCACCACTACTGCTGCTGCTGCTACTATTGTTATTACTAGTATAAGAAAAACAATATAAATTGTAACAGAAATAGTCTTTAAGACTAGATTCCTAATTGAGGCTCTACATAAATAAAACAAAGTTTGTAAACAAAATGTTCACCTGCCAATTTGACCACATATCAGGAGACTGAGCACCATCCATCCAGCCCTTGATGAGATCATGGATGCAGTCGGCATGGCAACCATCTTTCAACTGCAGCAGGGCCATGTTTGTAACAAGGTGAGCGCCCTGCTGGTTCTGATAGTTTTTGAATGGAGCGGACTCGTTGGGAGTGGCGTAAACTTCGGCAATCAGAAGTCGTGGGTAGGCTTTGCTTCTGTTGATTACAACAAGAGTAATGTAACATAAAAGTAATGTATTGTCTCTGAATCCAATCTAGTCGCTCCCTCTCTATGGACCTCTCAGGTACCTTCTAAGGCCTTCTTAAGATCTTTCTTTTTGACTGGGCCTGGGTCAGGAGCACCACTGAGTAGATTTCTTGAAGGTACGCTGCTCATGTTATAGTTTTGTTTTCATGTTATAGTTTTGTTTTCAAAATGTATGTAATCATTGTATACATGTAATGCATGTGCGCTTGTCATCTATATAAATAAAGCCAGCTTTCTGTGTGTCTGTCTGTCTGTCTGTCTGTCTGTCTGTTTGACCGGGCTTAACTTCTACAATTTTGCACCTTTTCACTCGAAACCTTCACTAATGTGTCGGCCTCGGCTTCGGACACCCAGTGGAGGGGTTCGCGTCCTCCGTTTTCAACCCTACCATGGTGAAAATGCCCCAAAACGCTACCCACCCGACCGTCCATAACGCGCAAGCTCGCCTATTCCACTGCCAAGCGGTTCTATTTATGGCGCCGGTATTCCCCAACGTCATTAATAATCCGCTTAACGACACCGCGGTTCTATTTATGGCGCCGGTATTCCCAACGTCACTAATAATGCGCGTAAGTTGTTTACTTTCGCACAAAATATAATGACGATCGATTCGAAGTATATTCATCGTTTTACAGCAAAATTTTAACACATGTATGTTCAGAGACAAAGATCTAAATTATTTACAGTATATCAAACAACCAGTCTGCTCTACTAAGGGCGAGGCCGACTACAGACCGACAGTGAGGGCTAGATTTCTGGCGTTTTCTTTAACACGCCAACGCCCGGTTCACCCTCTTCGACTGCGAAGCAGTCAGTCCACGGGAGACTGCGAAGCAGTCTCCCCCACAGGTCGCCAGACGCCACAAGGGCCTCCAAGACTGCGAAGCAGTCGCCGCCAGAGGGCGACTGCGAAGCAGTCACTTCACGGCAGAGGTCGCTAGACGCCAGAAGGCGTATACAAGACTGCAAAGCAGTCTCCGCTGTACGCCAGAAGGCGTCTACAAGACTGCGAAGCAGTCTCCCCCACAGGTCGCCACATGCCACAAGGGCCTCCAAGACTGCGAAGTAGTCGCCGCCAGAGGGCGACTGCGAAGCAGTCACTCCACGGCAGAGGTCGCTAGACGCCAGAAGGCGTCTACAAGACTGCGAAGCAGTCACCGCCAGACGTCGCCAGACGCCACAAGGGCATCCAAGGTGGTGGTGGTGGTGGTGGTGGTGTGAAACTTATAAACCCGGGCAACGCCGGGTAATCCAGCTAGTATGCAAATAAAGGCTACTTACTTACTTACTTTATAAATTTATTATAAATAAATTTATTATAGATAGATAGATAGATATAGATAGACAGATAGATGGATGGATACTAGATAGACAGATAGATATCGACGGACTATTGGCTCTTCATTCATTCATTCCTTCATTCAGTGTACACTACAAGGGTCCGTACAAGTGCTATATAAATATTTAGATGCATACATACCGTGGACGTCCATCGTTCTGACTGTAGTTGTCTAGTAGTTCCCTCCAGTGAGTAATAAGTTCAAACGTTTCTGGTTGGAGTTGGGTCAGTGTATGGTCCAGATATCGATAATCATCCTAACAAGAAATATTTACAGATTCCAATCTAATCGACTCTTCTACATGGAACTTCAAGTCCTGAATCCTTTTAATCTAATCTAATCTAATCACATCGTGACAAACACATAGACGAAGTAGAGCAGTCCCTTAAGCCATCCCTGTTAGCGACTTAATTTTCTTAGCCTCAGCATATGAAATTACATGAAAATTACATCTAGTCTGATTTTATTGTTATTATTATTATTATTATTATTATTATTAAAGTCTAGTGGTTAGCGTGCTGGACTGTCAATCGAGAGGTTGGGGTTCAAATCACCGCCAGGGCAGAAACTTGGTTCGAGATTTCTGCTCTGCGTACATCTCCTAGCAAACTCAGCTGTGACGAGTACACTGATATGAACAATCCACAGATAGTAGTAGTAGCAGTAGTAGTGTAATAGTAGTGGTGGTAGTAAATACTACTAGTAATAGTAGTAAGAGTAGTAGTAGTGATCATAATGGTAGTAGTACTCGTAGTAGTAGCAGCAGCAGCAGTAGTAGAGGTAGTAGCAGTTAATAGTAGCAGCAGCAGTAATAGTAGTAGTGGTAGTAGTATGGTAGTAGTATTTGTATTAATAGTAGCAGCAGCAGTAGTATCTAATAGGTAATCGACTTCCAATCGACTACTGTATTATGATAGCAACATCATAGATTAGATAAAGATTAGACAACAAAGGCCTGGAAAGAAATGTTACCTTAACCCCCTTTACCTTTACCTATCACCCTACTGGGTTTTTGCTCACAGGAGAAAATCGTTTGTCTCCACTTGGAGGTTCGTCTTGTGTCACTTCGGTCGACTCGAACAGGTAGGCGGCCGAATCAACGTAGAATCCATCCACTCCTTTTCCCAGCCAGGACTTCAGCACATTCTAGTAACAAAAGATCGCATTCATTTATTAAATGATCAAATAATTAGAAATGGGAAAACTTCATTCATTTATTAATTGCATTATTTAGTTGTCGCATGCACTGGTTGATGCCTTGTGCATAAGACACTAGCGCAATAGAAATTACAATTACAATTACATGCATTAAACCCAGTAAATCAAATCTAAGAGGAGAGACAACTCTGTGAACATGCCCAGGGTTGCTGCACAGAGTAAGCTCAGCAGGCATGAACCCGAAACCGTTGGATTACAGATCTGGTGTGCTATTAATAAACCACCACATACATAGTTATGCATACATTTATATAGCGCCTCATGAGAGGTCAGAGGTTCAAATCCCTGTCTAGGGCAGAAATTTGGTTTGAGATTTCTGCCCCACCTGTGCCCCCTAGCCAACTCAGCAATAATAAGCACACTGACCGTACACTGTTCGTGGGAAGATGAGATGGTGAGGGAGAGGGCTGGTCACCCACCCTCATACGCCGAGGTTAAGAAAATAAAGTTGCTAACACTTCATGCCAATGGCTGCCTCAGGGCTAGCTTAAAGGACTGCTCTTCTCTTCTCGGGCAGCTGATTCCACCCAATGGCAAATGACACTTGAATACTAGGAAAGCCTGGGCAAGCTACAGGTATATGGAAGCACATACCATACCCTATCTTACATAAGTACCTTCCTTTTCTTGAGATCTTGCTTAATCTTACTCATCTTACTTGCCTAACCTTGTCTAAGCCTGCCATGTACTGAACCTTATTACCAACCTTTACCTAGTTATGCTTTGTTTTTCCTTACCATACCTTACCTTTCACAGATCTTAAACTAAACTTACATCCATCTCCTGAACTACTTCCGGATTGGTAAGATTCAGATCCGGTTGTTCCTTGAGGAACTGGTGGAAGTAGTATTCTCCGCGAACTGGGTCATATTCCCACGCTGATCCACCAAACACGCTCAACTGCAGAGAATAATGGTTACCCACAATGTAAATCGTCCAACTGGGGGTCTAACAAAGCACCCTCATCAGCAAATGAATGAATTCCCTTAGCCAACTACAGATCAGTCCATTCATTCATCAGATCATACATTCATCCGTATTTTCATCCATACATCCGTTTATCTATTCTTCCATCCATCCGTCGTTCCGTCCATCCATGTGTCCAGCACCCATCCATCAATCCATTCAAGCCACCGTCCAGCCATTTACCTATCCGTCCATCAGCAAATTCATGCTTCTATTCATCCATCCATTCATCTATCAATTCATCTATCCATTTATCTATCAATTCATCTATCCACCCAACAAATCCATTCGTGCCTGCATCCATTCATCCATCCATCCACCCACTCATCCATCCATCTATTATGTAAACACGTGTAGGCAAGTGTCTATGCACACACGCACGCATGCACACACACACACACAATATAAATAGCTGCATATAATACTTTAACCAAAAGTATATAGCTACCTATATAAGTATTTATCTTATGCATCTGCATGTAAGCATACACAAATGTGTGTGCATATATATGTGTGCGTGCATATGTGTGAATATGTGGATGTGTGTGTGTGTGTGTGTGTGTGTGTGTGTGTGTGCGTGTGTGTGTGTGTGTGTGTGTGTGTGTGTGTGTGTGTGTGTGTGTGTGTGTGTGTGTGTGTGTGTGTGTGTGTGTGCACGAGTACTGATGAGGGTAAACTTGCCCAGTTGTTTGGGGGTGCTTTGCTTCCATTTGTTAGAATCTTCCCTGGATGCCAAATGTAGAAATCTCGATACTTAGTGTTTTCTGGACTGACTCTACGACTCTCCTGAAACCATGTGTGGTTTCGGCTTGTGTGGTTTGGTATGAAATCCATTATCAACTTCAGTCCTGAACCAAAACAAATGAAACTTACAGGTAAACAATAAGTAATAATGCAAATAGAACAATAGATTAAATGATAAACAGCCTCACATAAAAATACCTGATCTTAACATAGGAGAATTTGCCTTGCAAAAGGAATTCCATGAATAACCATATCCGGTGGTAAAGGAGTTCTTGTGATTAGCCAGATTTAATGAAAGATTAAAGTATATCACTCTAAACTCTAATGACAGATGAAAAGTGGTATTTTTTCTATCCAAGGAACAAAAAAATAAAACAAATATCGGTTAAATATGTATAATGTCCAATTTTGTCCATAAACTGATTTGGCTTATTTACAAGTACAATGTAAATCAGATTTTGCCTAAAGTAGTGTTTCATAAAACAATACATAATAATACTGATCAGGGGCATAGCCAGACTTCAATTCAAGAGGAGGCACCTACTGCTTGTCAAAACTTGTATGCAGTGGCGGCGATCTTGTTTCAGAGGTGAGGGGGAAATTTTTCAGCGTCCGAAGGGCGGTCGCAAAAACTTCTGAGAATTTCAGAATTTCGCTTGGAGAATTTCAAAAATTTTTAATTTATGTTACGAAAAAAGTTTATGACCTTTTTTAGTCATTAACACATTCGAAGCCATTAATTAAATCTCTGAAACAGAGATTACAAGCTTTAGGATTAGTACAATTGTCTGTAACCTCCTTTTCAGTGATTAAATAAATGCCTCAATCAATCAAAATTCTTGATAGGGCTCTCTTAAAAGGCATTGTCAAAATAATCAGAAAATACACAAGCCAACAACAAAGCAGTTACACAACACAGCTTCAAAGCAGGAAATTCAAAGTTTAATAAATACCCTTTTTGTGCATCTCTTCCACCAGTTTCGCAAAATCTTCCATTGTTCCATAGGTTGCAGAGACGGCCACATAGTCTGTCACATCATAACCAAAGTCGTTATTTTCCGATGGATAGATGGAATTGATCCACACAGCGGTCACGCTCAGGTTCTTAAAATACTCCAAACGATTGCTGATACCTGCCAAAATATTTTACAAATTAACCTGCATAACTCTGACATTGAAAAGGCACTTGGAAGAGCAATATCTACCTAAACAAACAAACTAAACTGCCAAATTCTGACATCGAAAAAAGAAAAAAAGGCACTTTTAAAAGTAATCAGCAGTTTTTACAAACCAAACTGCTTAACTATGGCATTGAAAAAAGCAAATAGGTACTTTGAAAAGTAATATGGAATTTTCACAAATTCAACTTCCTAAATCTAACGTTAAAACATACTCTGAAAATTACCGTTGGACAGTATACTATAGAAGGCATTTAAGCTCTGTGAATGCTGAAAAATATTTTCCCTGAACAAAAAATCATTTTTAAACTGTGGCCTTGAACCAGCACCACTTTTACCAGATACCAGTATAGCCACACAAAAATCTTTGGTTTTATGCACAACTTTACAATATCAGACCACTGGTTAGTGAGTGTGGTACTGCTGGCAAAACCATATCAATTCAACTTCTGGGTACACGTGTATTGCCCTAGTTACCTTAGTTTGGGCCTATCTCATATGGCTAAACTTGTGTTACTGGCCCTAACAAGGATTGACAATTCACTCACCCCTTGTTCCTATTCCTTCCCTCTTCTGTTCAGGCAAATGCATTCTCTTGGTAAATTCATTCAAACCAAGTCTTTATGGAAATACTGGGTGGCTCAACCCAGGTATCTTGTTTTTGATTTTCCTGAGATTCTCTTGGTCTTCAGCCGGACTCGCCTTAGAATTTTGTATGCAAACGAATCATAGTTGCGCTAAAGAAGTTCTCCAATTAGTAGAATTCATATAGCGCCAAACGCATATGAACCGGAAGGTTCGAACCTGGCTGCCTAAGTCACCGATGTTGACGCCTGTCGCTTACCCTTCAAGTCGCCGATTCCGTCGCCATCCGTGTCCTGGAAGGATCGCGGATAGACATGGTAGATGACGGCTGGCTGCCACCACTCCATCTGCGGACTCGGCGGACACTTGGGGGCAAGGACAACGATGACGACCGCTCCACCCAACATGGCCAGCCATCCGATCCAGAACGACACGAGAAGGGTCAGCCTCAGTTTCATCCAGAAGGGATCGGTGGCGAAATGGGCCAAGTCCTCCTTCTTGAGGCCGACGAATTCCTTGTATACGCTTGTCCGGCCATCGGCGTCCACAATGGCCGCCGAAGCGACGTCGACTAAGGACGCTGAGCAGACATTCGAAGCGCCGTTCAACGCCAGCTTTTCGTCAAACTCGTCAGCATTTTTACCGGATTCGCGTTCGTCATTCATTTTCTTGTACCTAAAACTCTCCCGAATGTCTGAAACTGCAATTAATCTCCTATTTCTTCAGTCTATTTCATTTGTTTTGCTACAACCGAAGACGTGCGTGCATCGAAGTGACCGCTGGTCATTGAATGCCAGACGCCATGATTCTGGCGATCAATAGATGGCGCCACTTAACTTGACGAGGCGCCAACGGGAAAGCATTGACGCAGCGAGAATCATAGGGTGCAGTTCATGTTGGCCCCGAGTATGCCCTGAGAGGTTCCAATACACGTCTGCCCTTTGTTTCTGAAGTAGCTCGGAGCGAATTCGAGGCCGACGTGGAATTCCACGAGTTGTTCGAGAAGTCGTGGGCGACAACAATAAAAAAAACGATGACATCTGAACAGTACTAAACCCAAAACTGGGCTAACATCTAAATCTGATTTTGTTCTTCACTCAGTGCGTTTAGACAATCCCTCTAACTTGACGTAGCGCTTGGAAAAATAAACGTGTCTTGCGGTTAGGTCTAAAGTCCTGCTTTTTCAAATTCTCAGAGCACCTCGGAGGAATTTCTCTTTAAAAGGCGCTATATAAATCTGAGTATAGGCCTAATGGGCCTATTACGGACTGATATTCTGGCATACCATCGGTTGATGCCTCATGCATTAGACACCGGCGCAATAGAAGTTACTAATTACAATAACATTACGATTATGAAAACGTCTGCAGAGGTGACAAGAGTTCGTCCGTACAAATAAGCCATGGCCTGGCTGTTACACCAAGAAATGCATGCAGTGTTTAACATTGGCATTTCTTCATTTCTTAGTAGCGACTATAGGCCTATAGATGTGGCTCTGTTCACACTACCCGTATATGTGCAGTTTGTGCTAGCGCCACGAGTGCAGTGAACCTACTCGTATCCGCTGCATCTGCTTGGTTTCGTATCCTGACCATACAACCGATCAATAGATGGCGCTAGTGCGGCAGCGTTACCGCCCACGCACTTCCGTTGCGTAACACGAGTATGTATATAGGCACGTATTTATTTATGTGTGTACCAGGTATGTATGTATGGATATATGTATGTATGTAAGTATATACATGCAAGTGAATTTACAAGAGGCGCCCTCCCTCCCTCCCTTCAGGAAATGAGATTAGTCAGCAATCAGTGTTGGGGCAAATGCAGACATACAGAGACAGACAGACAGACAAACAGATAGAAATACAGACAGAGGAATAAAAAGAAAGGCCTGCAAACAGGAAAACAGATAGACCTGAGAGTAAAGCCGACATTCACACAGGCAGATAAACAAAGAGACAGACAGACAGACAGACAGACAAAGAGGCAGACAGACAAAGAGGCCGACAGAGGGGCAACAAAATTCACAGAGTAAAAGAAGACAGATGAAGAGAGATTTGGAGAGATATCATTTTGACATAATATTATTCCCTACTGTCAGTGTGCGTGTGTGTAGGTCTGTTTATATTCTCTTGAGTATACAACAAATTCATTTGTGTTTAATTTCATTCAATCAAAATTTACATTTTTCAGTTTCACGGTCAAAAATAAATAGTAAGTCGTTCACATAATCATTTCAACAGTTTCACCAATCAGATTAAATATTGACCAGGCAAGCATGGCTGCCAAACCGCAAGACTTCAAATTTCTGCCAAGATTTGCCAATTACTAGCATTATTCATTAATAAGCATCACTATCTGATAATCAAGCATCAATCAATGGCACTGAGCAATTGTGAGCGAAGGATTTGCTCATGGTCTCTGCACAGTAAACATCTTCAAGGAGGCAGCTCGAACCCGTACTCTCCACATTACAAGGCAAGCGCTGTAACCAATCAGGTACCGTGTCACACTATAATACACAATTCGCATCTCTGCATATTTTTGTAGCACATTCAATAATCAGCATGCAACTCACAGAAACGGATTAACCTCCATCCTGTGAATAAACGTCTGTGCATTTGCTAGCGCTTCTTAATAGAGAATATACTTACTTACTTACTTATCTACTCCCATTAAATTCTTTGCAAAACAGGATTTCAGACTCATCTCATAAGGGCCCACTACGTAAATAAAACTCATAGACATATGTAAATACTTTTATACACACATGCACACACATATAAATACTTACATACATACATGTATACAGACGCATAAATACATACATACGTACATAGCAACATACATATTTTGATACACAGATATATCCATACATGCATACATACATCGTATATATGTAAATGCAGATATCTGTACATACATGTACACACGTACATACATTTACAACTGTGCACATGTCAGTAAACTTAAAACTATGACTTTTAAGTACATGTATCTGTCAAAAAGCACAGTGCACATTGATACAAATGTAAGAACACACATGCAAGCAGACAGACAGACAACAGACAAACAGAGAAAAAAAAGAGGACTAATCCATCATGAAATCTTACTTCTTTAAGGCAGTCTGTTTAGCAGCTACATAAATATTTGCCTACATGACATTAGAAATTGCTTCATAGACGTGTTTATTTGCGAAGTCCATATATTACCTCTCCTTAATACAACTTCACTTGCTACGCACAAACTCATTATTTACTAACAACTTGGCTATTAACAACAAACGTCACATAATTTTACTGGTTGTAAATTCATATAGCACTGCTACCTAATGACTAGGCATCTGTTGACAGCGTTGAGCAGTTGTTGGTGAAGGGTTCTGAACTGTGAGTGTCTCAGGAAGGCTCGAACATGCCCCCATACGTTGCAAGATGAGCACTCGCACATTCAACCACTGTTTCAAAAACATTCGTATAAGGCACGTGCGTGTGCATAAATCCTTGGATTTCCTAATTGTAGATTTATATAGCACCTCTTCTGATCAGAAGCGCTCCACCTAACGACAGAAACCAGGACTAGAGAGGTTAGAAACAACCACGGAGCTCCTGTCATGGCATTCTTGGCAACGTACTCAGGAAAGTTGGACCGACCACAGCAAAGCTTCTGTGATGCACCATGGGGGGAACAACCAGGTCACCCTGCTCAGCAGAGCGAAGAAATTTACAGCCAGGAATGGATGGGATCGAAACAAAACTCCCTGAAATCAGATGGAACACACCCGATAAGACAATTACGCATCAGCATCAAGATCGCAAATTCAATGCAATCGGGCATTAATTGTTCCTATATGACTACCGGTACACAAGTTATACTCATGGCAAGGCCAGCACTCGAGGGCCACAGAAGCCAGCCCCCTATAAAAAATGTGGCTCCCAGGATCATACTGATAACCACCAAATGAAAGCTACTGAAAGTTCTCTTCACCGCCAAACATTTCACTGGCCCTTGTAAAGGCAGTCCATTGGGTTATGACCTGATTTGTTCAAATTACAGGTAAATGTTTAGTGCAGGAATTTTGAAAGTTCACACAAATAAATATACATGAAATTATCAAATCAAATCTGAACACTCTGATAACCCTGTTATCAAACGCATAAGGCATCAGTTGCTTCTATGCAAAACCGCATTATGAAATCACAGTGTCAATGCTTCAGCAATTTGACAGATCGATTTAAAATTATGCTAGCTTCCCACCTGATTTCAATTTCAAACTCTGCTAAATATAAGTAAATAATCTAATTTGTAAACTTCCGTAGTGCCATTAATTGTATCGCAAAAGGTATCATTCGACGGTCGCTTCTTCAAAAACCACATTCCATTGGATAGCACCAGGTGAGAGATTCGCTAGGCTCCAGAGACTGGAATAAACAGTAAGCAACCCAAAAAAGATGGGACTTCTGTAGGATTCTGCCTTAATCTCTTTAGCTCCAGTTTCATTTCGCTGTTAATGAGTGTCTATAAAATCTGCTCCTGTTATTGTCCATTTCAATTATGTATGTAATCGTTGTATACAATGTAACACAAATGCACTTGCTAGATGCCAAATAAAGGCTACTTACTCACTTACTAACTCTATAGGCCCTGAATTTTCGCCTCTAAATGAACACAATGAAGCAAAAAACGTCAGCTACGCATTATACAAACATCGTTGAAAACGTCAAAAGAGGTTCGTGGAAGCACTTTCATGCAACGTAGTGATGTCTATTTTCGGAATGTGGCGTTCAATCGGATACTTGAGGAGTTAACAAATCCAAGAGAAACTACAAAGACTTCGAAGGTTATGATGTAACGGTTTTGTCTGATGAGTCTTCCACATGATTCAGATTTGATTCTCCCTGAAACACACAATTCATCGCATGATTAAGAAATGCATCTTTGTGGGGCATAGTAGCAGAATGGTTAGAGCGCTCGACTTGTAACACCGAGTACAGGTTCAAGACTCCTCTGAGATGGTTACTGTGTAGGAAGCAAGTACTTCTTTCACAGCTGCCTCATGCATCAGATTAAGATATACCTAATAAATGCAATAGAATAATAATAATAATAATTTCCGTCAAACCCTGAAGACGAGGCCTGACCCTCCAGACAATTACCCTGCTCCTAAATAATTTTTTTTCTCCAAATCCCGAGGGATCACTGATACCTCGGGTAAAAAAAAAAAATAATAATAATAATAATGCCATCGCTTTTCGTGGCAAGGTTAATGACTTAGCGGAGGACGAGGCCTGATTTTCCAGAAATAACAATAAATAGTCTAATATCTAAGTCCCCGAGGGATCATATGTACCTTGGGGCATAAAAAAATAAAAAAAAATAAAAATAATAATAATAATAATAATAATAATAATAATAATAATAACAACATAAACTGTAGGAAAGCTTTGCTGCACTAGACACACACAGGATGTGAATTAGAATGTAGCATTTATAAAATGAAAGGCCAACATCCAGATGCATACCTACATACCGATGCACACATACAGTCGCACACACACACATACACATTCAAACACACACAAATACATGCATAGATATATACAAACATTTATGGTACTCACAAACACAGACATGCATACGAACAGACATGGGTACATACAAACACACATACGTGTATATACATACATGCATAGTGTTGCATACATACCAGTACATTCATCCCTACATGTATATACATGCATACATACATAAAGATGTGTGTATATATATACAGGGTGGTCCAAAATAAACCGCACAATGATAAATTGATAGTACTTTAGTCAGACCAATTCAAATATAACCGTGAAAATTCACAAAAACACAGCAATTATTTTTACTGTAACATTACATGGATGGATTTCGTTACATAAAATGTTCAATGTGTCCTCCTTGCTGCTGGACAACGCATTGAAGCCGACGACGCCATTGATCAATTGCGCGGTCAATGAAACGCTGTGACAGCTTGGTCCACTCTGTGACGATTGTTTCTTTCAGCTGATCCACTGTAGTGAAACTTCTACGACGGTATACCATCTGTTGAAGGGCGCCCCAAACAGCGTAGTCGACTGGATTCAAGTCCGGGCTGTTTGGGGGCCACATGTCAGGCTCAATGAAAGAAATGTTCTCACGTCGCAGATACTCCATAGTGTTCTTGGCGGTGTGTGATGGAGCGCCGTCCTGCTGTAGGGTCCAAGTGTGGTGTTGGCATATTGCACAGATGTCAGGTAAAAGACCATCACCAAGAACGTGCTGACAATAATATTGACTGTTCACCTTCGCACCTGGCTCAATGACGACAATGCGTGACCTTCCCATTTTTGATATGGCGACCGAAACCATGACGTTACGGCTGAAGTGCTGGCGCTCACGGATAAGTCTCGTTGATGAAACATCACGTTTCTTCCTTGCTTGTGCGTATACGCGATCGTTCTGTGTATTTACAGGTGTAGCAACAGTAAATGTTTTTTCATCAGTAAACCAGATGCTACGAACTCTACGATCAGTTGGAAAACGCTGCAGAAGTTGCTGACTGCGCTGAATCCGTTTCATCTTGCAATCGCTGTTCAACTGCTGTCCAACTTTGCGCCTGTACTGGTTAAGTCCGAGATCTTTCTTTACAATACGTTTAACTGTTGAACGTGAAATGCCGGTTTCACGTGCGATCTCCCGTGGGCTCTTATGGCTTAGCGGTTTGTCTTCCTGGCTACAGATAAGGTCGCTTACCAACTTGATATTTGCATCTGTTCGAGCTGATTTCGGACGTCCGCTACCCGGCTTCCTAGCTGTTGTACCTTCGGTATCAATTTTTTTAATGAGGTCATCGATAGTACGACGTTTCCATGTCTTATTTGGAAATTCTTTCATCATACGCAACGACCCCCAATGTTTCTGAGTTCGTAGATTCCAAATTAGACAACGGTCATTCTCAGTTAAGCGTCCCATGATCACAATCTCTTATAAACAACAACTTCTTTACCATAAACTATGATAAACAATGATGAAGTCAATAATGACGTCAGAGAAAATGTATAAAGTAAGAAAAATGGCATTAAACATTGAATTGTTATACATTATATCAAGAAAACTGTCACTGTGCGGTTTATTTTGGACCACCCTGTATATGTACATAAAAACATATATATGCACATATGCATTCAAACATGTTCATATGTAAGTATGTACACCTATATACAAAAAGCATTAAAAAAACAAGTACATGCATATCCATACACTGAAGATCACTCAGAGTGAAGAGCAAGTGATCAATTGAAGTAATAATTTACCTTGTGCAGATCATCAGCAGCCAACGTCCCATTCTCGATGTTCTGTGGTAGCAAAAGCACGCTTACTGTAGTAAACCTGGCGACAATTAATTCATCCACTCACCACAATATCAGATGTGCAACTTCCTCTGAATCTTAACGCACATGTACATGGTTTTCTACAGCAAATGTATGGCCTCAACCCTGCTCATTTTTCAATTAATTCATCGGGTTAGATCCTTCATCATCACCACTGCCCGCTTGAATAGATGCCACGCCATGTAAGGTCCCCATGTACAAAACTGTGCTAGAGTGACCACATGGCCTAGACTGTACTCATTTTTGAATGAACTGATTGGGCGAGATCCTCCACCATCGCTCCCCATTCGAATGGCCATGTCAATTAAAGTTCCCTTAAGGTGCGCTGTTACCAGATACTACTCATTCCCCAATGCCAGTGATTTACAAAACGTCCAAAGATCATAAACTGCGTCGGGGACAGCAGATTCATTGTCACATTACAACAAAAGAGTAAAGCGTGTACGAATATCAACACTGCTATTATCAAATATCAATGCTATTATCAAATATCATTACTATTAGCAAATATCATTACTATTATCAAAATATCATTATTATTATTATCAAAAACCATTACCTATCAAATATCATTACCATTATCAAATGTCGACCATCAACAATACTGTAAGTATGTACATGTATTTATGTATGTATGTAAGCATATTTAATTATTTATTTAGATAAGATTGTATTTATGTATGTACTATTTACGCACGTATTTATGTATGCAAGCATATCAATAAGTCCTTACATCAGATTAAATAACAAGGCCACACATTACAATGAAGTTGATTCCTAAAGCTGAATTTTTTTTGGAAACCATGTCCTCAACCATGTCGTACCAGAAATTGTATCGTAGCGATGCAAGTTACATGGAAACAACCACTTGCCAACTACCAGAAATTATCCTCAAAGTCATGATATACAAGTACTGACCTCTGGATTGTTCTTCAATTTTTCCAGTTCATCCGTTAGCTTTACGATTTCTTCTCGAGACTGGCAAATGCAAAAAACATTTACCTTGTGAGCAATTAATGTGATTTAAATTAATGCAATGCAGTACAACAAAAACGAGAAGTTCATGCAGTTATTTCTTGAGGAGGTGCTATACCAGCAACCAATATTAAAAGCCTGAAGGCCCGAAAATGTTTAGATGCAGGGCACATCGAGAGTTGCAGCATCCATAGATTTTTATGGTATCTTGTGCCAAGTAAAGTATATCTAGAGATGTTCAGATTACTAACGGATCATGAAGACTACTTACTACTTGTAGTTGACCTTCAACTGTCACCAGTTTCTGATGCCATTTCTTTTCTTCAGACTCAACACTGGTCTGAATTGCAGTCAGAGATTTCTCCTGTCAAAAACGGTACAAGGAAAAGGCATATGTTACACGTACAGTACAACAAAAGGCAGGTGTTACACCCAGTTAGTCAGACATTAAACAGTCGTAACATGCAGATGGTCCAAATATCAGGCAGGTATTATACCGAGACATAAGGCTGGTATAACACTCAGATAGTCCAAAGATTATGCAGGTGTTATACCCAGACATAAGGCAGGTATAACACTCAGATGGTCCACAGATTATGCAGGTGTTATACCCAGACATAGGGCAGGTACAACACTCAGATGGTCCACAGATTATGCAGGTGTTATACCCATACATAAGGCAGGTACAACACTCAGATGGTCCAAAGACAAGGTCAATGAAACACTCAAGGTGAAGCAGGTTTAACTATCAGATAGTCCTAAGATAATGCAGGTGTAACACACCAGACAGTCCAAAGAGAAGGTTTGTTGCAAAAATCAGAAAGCACTTACAAAATATTCCATGACAAGTCAGATTAACTCTCATAAAGTCCTAAGAAGACAGGTGACCAACCACTCATGAAGTCCAAAGATAAGTAACTGTTTTACATTCCTTGTTGCTGTGCCCACGGAATGGAACTGACTAACAACGCTTACCGGATGCTCGAACTCTTTATCCTTCTGCCAAGAAACACCTCAAAACTCACTATTTCTCACTGGCTATTGCTCCATCTGGATGTCGAACTGTTCTTCACCTAGTAGTGACTGCCTGACCGTACCTCGGACTCATATTTCTGTGTGATTTTGTGTGCATTAAACTTTTTTAATAATCCTACATATTTGGCATCTTTAAATAAACTCACAAAGCAAGGCTATCCGACATATCTGCGAGGATACAATTTAGATATGTTCAAATCTTTTCTTGCCCAGGTGGACGACTGTGCCATTAACACTTTAATGACAAGCTGCATTGGTATCCCAGTCACTTTTAGTACACACTCTTCATTAAAGTGTTAAATATCATACAAAATGCCATCGAAAGAAAAAAGCAAACTGACTGTATCAGCCAGAATGGCTTTATAGTGAGCCAATTCGGTCTCGTGTTTGTTCTGTAGTTTCCTTCCCTCGGCTATCTGGCTTTCAAGGTTGGCCTGCAGAAACCAGATAAAAACTTGAAAGATCAACATATGAATTGTACAATGACAGAACCATACTGGTAGTGAACACACCTATAATGTAATGTAGCTCTTCGAAATTTCTCAGCACCACACAAAATACCAGCTTATTCACTGGTGCTGCATCAAATAAAGTCCGCAATAGCCAGGTTGTTTTGTCCGTTCCGATGCCAGGTCAGAATCCGGGAGGTCAAGTTGAAGATACAGAATGGTGCTATGGTGGTAATCGGTAATGATGGTGGTTTTATGGTGGCACAGGAATAGAATCAGAATAGGATGGCATGAAGAGTTCGGTTTTCAGTCGTCAGTGGAAAGCAGCAGAGGAGAGTGCAAGCACAGGGGAGATGAAATTAACAGGCGAGATAGGAAGATGAGCAAACTGGCAGAGATCTTTCGGTAGTCACTCCTCTGAGTGAATAGTATGACCACAGGGCACATCTAGGTTTCTAGTTCAAGCACCCTGTATCCATGCAATTTCTCTCATGTCGTTAAGCCTTGGGTTGAAATCTTACCTTTTCGTATTGCCTTCTGTAATATCCAATACTAATAATTTTTAATAGAAAAGCAACCGTTGTTACTTTCCAACAAATTTCATTGATAATTTTTTAGAGAAAAGAGAAACTTTTCAATAATCTCCAGAAATAATAATTTTTAATAGAAAAGCCTAACTTAAAAAAATCTCCAACAATAATAGTGTAATGCGTTTAACTGACGAAAGAATTAACATTTCTGATAATATCTTTAAATGATTTTTAAAGAAAGGACTAAGTTTCCAATATTTTCTCATAGCATCAATAATAATAATAACACTAACAACAACAATAATAACAGCAACAATTTTAATAATAATAGTAATAGGTGCCGTTCTAGACATGATTTGACTTCTTTTAATTAATGTTTAAGTCGCGAGGGATCATGCTTACCACAGGGCAAAAAATAAAATAATAATAATTTCTAATGCAAATTACACTGACCTTGCTACTTTCTGATGTCTTCAGTTCATCCTGTAGTCTTTGCACCTGAGAATTGAGCAGCCCTTCGTCTTCCTCGCTCTTCCCACCACTTCTTCAGAAAAAGTCAACATTATCATTTAATAAATACTAAAAAGCATTGTCTATCATAATAATCATAATCATAAACTCCAAATTTCTAACGAGCAACTCTAAAGCTAGGCGCATAGCACCAGCTTATTCATAAGTGCTGCGTCAAGTCAAAGGGGTTGTCCAGAGATGGTTAAGGGAAGATCCGAGTCCGGTTGTCAGGGAAACCAGAGAGGAGGAAGAGGAGCTGCCAAGGCAAGTTTCGTTGAGGATGAGCATGCTTGGAAGGCAAAGAGTTCGATGGAAGTCTTGAACAGGTAGGATTTTAATTTGGAGTGGAAAGCCTGCGAAGTCATACTGCAAACTTTTAAGCGCCTGATGTTAGCGAAACACTGGTCTGCCGTACCTGCTGGGGTATTCAAGAAATATGAAGGCATGGAGATACATGTTAAATGTAGAATCAGAAGCTGACCTTTTCCTTTCCTCTTCAAGGTCAACTAAGGCTTTACCTTTTGGCCTCGTCTGCTTTCTTCAAGTCCTCTGTCAGTTGACTTGCGGTTCTCTTCAACGTCTTGAAAATACAGATATCCAAAGAAATGCATAAAAATCGGCTCTGTCTACTATGAAACCAAAGACCTTTGAGTAAACGAAGACATAACACTCCCTATCTGTTCTGTGTAACCTGCATGTGTGTTGGTCAACAACGTAAAACAGCTGCGCCACCTAGCGAAAGGTATGGTAAAGATCACGGTCAGAGGATACAGCCATATTTATTGGGCCTCTAACTAACACAACCTTGCTACCTGGGCCCACAACGCCAACTGTAGTGCCACATAAATGAAATACACACAGGCTTACATATAGAACATATTGTGATTATTATTATTATGATTATGCATTTATTAAGCGCCACTATATGATAACTAAGCATCAATCGAAGGTGCTGGCAATAGTGAACAAAGGATTTGCTCAAAGATCCCCACACAGTAACCGCCTCAAAGAAGACGTGTAATCAAATCACAATACAAATTCTCAACATACATTATTATGCATTTATGAAGCACTACTCTCTAGTGATCAAGTATCAATTGATGGCACTGAGCAATTGTGAGTGAAGGACTTGCTCAAACCCATACCCGTAACTGTAATCGTAATCATAAACTCTAAACTTGTACAGCGCTACTCTACAGCTAAGCACATAGCACCAGCTTATTCATGAGTGCTCTAATTAATAATTGGCTAACTCATCTCAAAGAAGTTCTAGGAGTCGTCTTCTACCGTAGGCTAGAAAGCTAGCAACTAAGTGGTTCGTTCTCACCTCTAATTCAATGTCCTTCTGTTTGATGAGTTCTTCAAGGACTTTGAACTGAGACTCGAGGGATTTTGTCTTCTCTTCCAGTTCGAGCGTTCGCTGCTCTTCGCTCTGTAAGAAGAATAATGTAATCGAATCACAATGTAAATTCCCAAGATATAATAATAGTAATGGTAACTGCAAATTTATATAGTGCCACTTCAAGAGAGACTCGTCAGAGGCGCTCCCGACCTAAACCTTGATCGAACAGAATAGTCTTCAAGTGTTTGAGGAAAAGAGGCAGAGAGGCTGAGAAGCTCATGTCGCAGGTCAGCTTGTTCCTGGAGGATGGACCGACCAGAGCAAAACTTTAAGCTGGATTATTGTATTAGATTAGACAGATAGATTAGATAGATTGGAAAGATTACTGGGCATCTATTACACGCCACTAGCATCAATCGTTGGCGCTGAGCAGTCTCAGAGGAGGAGGATCGAACCCGTACTCTCCGCGTTACAAGGCGAGCACTCTAACCAGTCGGCTACTGTGTCCCAAAACTACTAAGTGAATATAAAAGAAGAGGCATAAAGAAAATTACTATAAATTTGCATAAATAGAACAGTAAATTAAATTTATGAACTTTATTACGACAATAAAAGGAAAAAATAATGCAAATTTCCATTGTAGACATCAATAAATAAAATCGACCGAATGAAATATCATTGGTTTGAGCTAACTTTGCCTGTATGCATTATTGAGCCACCTGACAAGAAATCAATAAACACAAAAAATAAGTAAATTAATGACTAAAACCTTAAAGACCAACAAATAAATGTATGTAAATTGATAAATTATATATGCGTGGTCATAAAACTAACAATCTGACCTTGGACTTTGAAAGCTGTTCTTGAAAACTCGCAGCTTCCTTCTTGGCCGTCTCCAGTTCCGCAGACAGCGACTTACTTTTCGCTTCTGACTTCTGTATCAGCTCGCCCGACTCCTTTGCCTTTGTCTCAAAACCCTTCTGCAAAGTCACATCATCAGTGCTAACCAAACTGTAAAGTAATATAAAGTAATTATGATTATTTGGACGGTCTCGTCAGTAGCAAGCTACTTGTAGGGTGCTTTCCAATGTCAGCTGTCTGTGCAAATACTAAGAGTTACATAGTAAACAGTATTTCAACTGTGTTTTAAAAATATAGAGACTTTTGGCCTTCTGAATAGATGCAGGAAGAAGAAGAGCGCCTTAGAAATTGTAAATGTTATTATTATTATAATTATTATTATTATTATGAAGTGTTAGGGACATCATTTTCTTAGCATTGGCATATGAGTGCAGGTGGCCAGTCCTCTCCCGCGCCGTCTCATCTTCCCGCCGACCGCGTACGGTCAGTGTACTCATTATAGCTGAGTTGGCTAGGGGCGCAGGTGGAGCAGAAATCTCAAACCAAATTTCTTCCCTGGCAGGTATTTGAACCCCAACCTCTCAGTTGACAGTCCAGCGTGCTAACCACTAAACTATCAAGCACTCCCGACGCAGGAAGACTGGTAATTTATTGCAAGTTGTTTCATGGAGTTTCTTCAGAATTTCTTAAGTCATTAATGTAATTTAAAGTACAGTAACAACGTTTTATCTTGACAATCAACAGGTTCTGATGGTGTTTCACATAGTTCCTTACCAGCTGTGCTTCCATTTTCTTCGATCTGTCCTCAGCCTGCTTCAGCTTCTGCTCGAGGGTCTTCTTGGCATTATCGCTGGTATTCAGAAGCATTGCGTTCTGCTTCAGTGCGTCGTCCATGAACTGAACTTTCTGCTGAAGGTCAGCAGCGCTGCCTGGCGGAGAAGTCGATGGGGCGGATCTACAATTCATACAGGCGAAGTTTTCTTAAACCAATGGCATTATTGTCATTGTAATTACAACAATTTATAAAGCATTGCCACTTCTAGGATGCTTTACACTGTCAAGCAGAGCATCTACCTGTCTGTGTGTCTGTCTGTGTGTCTGTCTGTGTGTCTGTGTGCTTTTCTATTTGTTTGTCTGTGTGTCTGTCTGTAAGTCTGTGTGTCAGTCTGTCTGTGTGTCTGTCTGTGTCTGTCCGTCTGTGTCACTGTGTATGTCTGTCTGTGTGTTTGTCTGCCTTTCTATCTGTTTGTCTGTGTGTCTGTGTGTGTCTGTCTTCATGTCTGTCTGTGTGTCTGTTTGTGTGTCTGTCTACAAGTCTGTGTGTCTGTCTGTCAATCTGCAACAACGGATCCACGTGCATATCTGTATCTATAATTATGTCAAAGCCAGAAACAGAGAGGAGAGACACAACAACGGCAGAGAATAAAACAGGCAGTGACAGATCGACAGACACATACGAATATAAACACACACACACACACACAAAGACGGACAGAACAAGCAAAAATACAGGCCAGACAGACAGAGAGACACACACACAGACAAACAAACAGACCAACAGAGACAGGCATTCAGGCAGAGAGAAAGAAATGCTGTTTGAAAAAAAGGCTCTGCCTTCTTCTTACGGCCGATTCTTGGCCGCAGCCGCTTCCTCCTTCAGCTTCCGGTTTTCGTCCGATAGTATCTTGATCAGCTGTGTCGGACCATCGCCACTGCTGCCACCTGCCGCAGCCTGTCCCTTGGAATTATGCAGCTGCTGAGTCAGCTGATTCATCTGCGCCACGTGTTCCGCATGGGCGTGATTCAGACGGACCTTCAGCGCATCGATTTCTTTCACCTAAGCAAGAAAGCTGGTGTCAGTTAAACAAAAGACCATTTAAACGAAGAGGGTCTGTATAAAGATGCACTGAAGGACATGCTCAAGGTCCGTACACAGTAACCGTTTCAGGAGAGGCTGGAATCCGTAGTCTCTGCCTTTACGAGGCAGGCGCTCTAACCAATTGGCAACCAGAACTCAATTGCTGAATTCCTAAACCTAACAGAACAAAGAAATATACCTACACTAAAACTACTTTTAACATATCAACCTCATCGTAATTGTGGACTCTACCAAATTCGGCACGCACATCCCCCTTTAGCCAGTCACAATGTCTAATCGAACTGATCACCTAGAGGGTGTTCATGAACCCTAGACTTATTCTGAATTGCTAATTATTACAACAATGCTACAGAAATCACAAGATAAAATTAGATTATACTCTTTGCAGTGGTTTACCTTTTCCGCCACATCGTTGCGTGATTTGCTTTCGAGAGCCGTAAAACTCTGACGTACTGTGATGAGTTCCTGACGCAGCACTTCGGCATAACTGGCATTGGCAGCCGACAGCTGAGCTACCGCTGAATCAAAATCAAACTCCTGGTTTACCCTCAAGTGCTATTAACATAGGTATGTACATATGGTATGTATATATGTGTCTGTTTGCATGCATGTGTGCGTATGTGTGTATGAATGTACTCATTAATGTGTGACCAACAAGCTATAACATAATCAATAAGACACTGGTGTCACACAAGTTTTAATCTTTATGTGGTATTAAGGCATTTATATAGCACCTTCAGAAACCTCTCAAATTCGATATCTTCTTATCAAGACAGACAAACAATGCAAAATGTCAGTCTGCTCGGTAGCACACCGTGTCTGTAACCCAACAATTGAGGGTTCAAACCTCCTGAGCAGACTCTTTACTGGCTCAGAGCCAAAGAACAGGAAAAATCCTTGTGGTCCACTATGGCACATTTCAGCTTTAACTTTACTAATTAAGCAAAAACATTAAACACAAAACAAAGCAAACAGTTACAAAATCCAAAATCTGCAGAATTTTCAGCGAGTGACTTACAATCTTCGTTTTTCTCAGCAACTTGCTTCTTCTGGGTTTTCTAAAAAGCAAATTTAATATTTCATAATATATTATTATTAAAATTTAATATGCATTTCTTTCACAATTGTTTCTTGTAATGTTTGACTACCATGAAACTGGAATAGACTAGATTCCTGTGGTAAAGGTTAGAACAAATCAGAGTACACTGGAATAATTTAGAATATATTAAAACAGACTAGAAGAATTCAACTTTTAACACTTTAGAGTGCCTTCTAAATACATCTAGAAGGTGTTCCTCATTGATCTACAATCTGAAATGAGGGCAGAGTTCATGAAATACAACATATTACGATCAACCATAGGTCAAATGCTGAGCAGACATTCAGACACAAATATAGATTAGAACAGCTTAGAATGTAATATAACAGATTAGAATAGAAAAGATTAGAACAGACTGGAATATACTAGACTAGATTGGAATGGATTAGAATAGACTGGAATATATTAGAATATAATAGAATAGAATCGAATAGATCAGAATAGACTGGAATATACTGGAATAGACTGGAAAAGATTAGGATAGATTTGAAAAGCTTAGGATAGATTGGAAACGATTAGAATAGATTGGAAAAGATTATATTAGGTCAGAATATATGTTAGAAAGCCAACCGTTGTCAACTCAGCGCCAGGTTGAGCCGCACCAACTTGTGAAGATTGAATTGTTGGCACATTCTTGGTAACTGTCAACAAAACAACAGAATTGGATTAAGGTCAGATGAAGTGAAGTAATGTCAGTAAGGTCAGATAAAGGTCCTAGTAACCAGGGCTTTTTTCAGCCGGAACGCGCCGGTACGGCGTTCCGGCACCTTTTTCAGCTCCTAAAAAATAATTTATTTATTTTAATAATTAAAACAATAATTTAGTTATTTTAATTTAATTTAAGTGTTTTTGAACTGTTTTCAGTGTTTATTGAGACCCCTCCCAACCCCCAATCCCGTTTTTCTCGTGATTTTAGCCCGCCCATAATTGTTGCGTTCCGGCACCTATTGTTCCGTTCCGGAACCTTTTTTTCTAGAAAAAAAGCCCTGCTAGTAACTAACCTCAGTCTGACTGTCTCTGTCTCACAGGATGACTTGCTGGACTTGAACAGATTCTTCAAAGGTGTTACAGCACCATCGATCAATACCTGGTAAAGCAAAGCTCCCATATCCCATGTGGAACATAGGAGAGGCACTCACTTCCACACTTTCACTATAAGTTACCAACAACTGATGGCTCGTCTATTATGATAATAGTGTGGCAGAAGCTCTTAGATTAGATTGTATTTTGTAATTAAAAATTTAGTGTAGCACCACATCAAAAGCAAATTAATTGGGATGCTGTCTGTGTTAGCCTATGTGATGTTAAATGCCAGTAAGACCTGGAATTTATCAGTAAGCAGAACAATGCACAGAAAATAGAAGAGCCACTAGCGATGGGCCCACGCACACACATAGAACCTAAGCAAACAATTCCCACTCACAGCCAATTGAAAGCATCACGTTCAGGGTCACTGATATTTATTTGAGAATAAATTGGACTTAACACATGAAATGTACCCGTAAACCATTTAATACCTGATTCCGAGACTTTGGGTGGACTTGTTTTCAGATTTGAAGCTTCCTTAGCAGGGCTCTTAGCCGCCACCTTTGCTGGTGGGTCCACCTTGGGGATGACAAGAGTTGCAATGGTCTCCCTTGCAACAGTTTTGCTGGAGGCACTTGCTTCAGCAGCGGCAGCCTGCTTCTTTTTCCTGTGCTTGCTTTCAGCCACAATAAAAGGCGTGTCCGCTTCGGGCAAAGTCGGGAAATCGTCTTGCTCCTTTCTAGCTTTTGCCGACTGTGCTTTCGAACCCTGAGCAGTATTCTCCTTGGCACCACCGCTAGGCTTTGCAACTTTCTTTTCTGCACTAACGACATTACCAGCTGACTGCGAAGTCTTTCCCGCTTTCTTTGAATCGGTCTTCTCGGGGATTTTACCAGTGGACTGTACACTCTCGTTTCCGGAGTCAAGAGACTTCTGTTTCTTTCCTTTCACAAGTTTTTTGGATTCAGCCACGTTGGGTTTGCTCGATTCCGGCTCCTCTGAATCGTCTGAAGATCCGGCAGTCACCTCTGTCTCGTCGGTAGGCTTAACGACCTCTTTGCCCTTCTTTTCTTTCTTCTTCTTCTTGTCCTTCTTGGCATCTTTGCCGCTGATGCCAAGATCTTCTTCAATCGCCCGCTCTCGTCGAGACTTTTCTGCCGCAACCTCCTCGTATGAACTTTCCTTCATCACTTTGAATGAAACGAAGAACACAAGTATGGCCGAAATAAGGACCACGATCACGCCAATCAAGATCACAATCAACTCCATTGCTGAACAACCTTCAAAAAAAGTCAAAATTTCTTTACAATTCCTATTAACTACTTGTAATGCACAAAACATAAACAAAACTGATTTCATAAGGTTTAATATTACAGAAAATAGATTATTTTCATATCTAACTTGGAACTATATTAGGATTTAATTTTGTCTTGGAAATCACTCCTCCTTTATACACTGCAGGACCCCAAAAAATTCTAGACCACACATAAATTTAAACTAACTTTCTCATCTACTTGTACAAATAATTTAAACTAACTTTCTCATCTTCTTGTACCAATCTTATTTAAGTTAAATACCCATGTGGCTCTGCTGTAATGACACAGAACGCATTCGACGCCTTGTATGTAATGTAAGCC
Source organism: Allolobophora icterica (assembly GCA_963556255.1). Taxonomy (NCBI): domain Eukaryota; kingdom Metazoa; phylum Annelida; class Clitellata; order Crassiclitellata; family Lumbricidae; genus Allolobophora; species Allolobophora icterica. Next base: position 63,441,407 of record OY744607.1, read on the forward strand.
TAATTTATCCACTCATTTATATAGCACCATCAGCAATCTTAGCCACGTTTTAGTACGGCCGGGTGAGTTTAGGCTACTCTAAGAAACCGTACCAAAAAATCAAATGGGAAAAAAACACATAATAAATTAAACGGCAACAAACTATTTCGTCAAAGTTGTACGTTTTACCTCAATTTCAAAACTACTGTCTTGGCCAGCTCACGTGTACGTATGCAGCTTCGTCTGGGGCGATCCAACACGGTGATCTATCGAATGCGTCGTGTAAAATTATCGACCGACTTAATTCGTATGGCTTTCCGATATATCGACACCTGTTGCAGTTTACGACCCACGAGGCCGAGAGGTCGGAGGGGCCAAGGGAGGAAGGCACGAACCGCAACAGATGTTTCGTCAACGTGGCGTCGTCTCCTCGCACGCGTCTACACATACGTCGGCATATGGACGCCATTTTATCCGAGGTCGCAGTAACACTCGGCCAATCCCAATTGGTCTGCGGCTAAGCAAACATTGAACAAGGGATTTCAACCCTATTCCTAGCTAAAAGCTCGCACATATCTTCACATGCCGCAGCTCAGCCCTCAGAACTACCCCTTAACTTCCCCACCCCAGACCGTCAATCCATCGTATCCCACTATCTCGAGGCTATTTGCCTACTCTGCCGCCCCAATTAACTCTTGTTAGCTTTGATTCCGTTGCACAAACTTTTGTTAACCCATAAACCTACAGCCAGCCAAGGACGTCTGCATAATTTCAGATGATAAATTGAGATAAATTCATGCAAATGTGTTGTGCTAGCTGTATTTTGTTTTTATCAAATTCTAACTTTTGATAAGTAATGTTTGCTGTCCGTAAGTAATGTTTGCCATGCAGGCGATCGATTGACATAGGCCTAACTAATTAACCCAGACTGTTACCCAGCTGTAAGGCTCACCTTTGAGCTCAATAAGACTTGTTTAAACCTGTTGATCGAGATGTGCAGGGTTAATAAATGAGCACTTAAGCAACAGAATACCTAATCTTCACTTCAACTTACCCGTTGAGGTCCTGAACATCTCCCACGTTTTCACCCAAACTTGGATGAAACCTATTTGCTGCCTTTACAGGTTCTAAATTTAAATGGGGGCGGGGGCTAGCTTTGTTGAAGCCGATATAGTTTGACGTTAGGATTAATGATCTTTTGTCTACGGCTTAGTTTGTTTAGGGCCTTAGGAGCCTACAGTTTAGCTCTTGCTCTGACACTGTTCATAAAATACTTAAGAAGTAGCTCGGTAGGCCCCTACTTACGATTCTGTAGGCCTATAAACTGTTGTGGTAACAATTAGGCCGAAGATGCATTACAGAAGTTATTACGATAGCCTAGAATCGGATTAGGCTAGATGGCTAAACAAGCACTTACTATTATTTTTTTGCCCGGGGCACAATGATCCCTCGGGACTTTAAGATGGTTCCGGAGAATTACTTATTATCATAGGCGTAATATGTGGGGGTAGGCCTACGAGGGGTACCGTACCCCCACTCTTTGGACTTGGGGTACCGTATCCCCACTTTTTGAACAATGCCAATCAGTATTTCATTATTGTGCCTTCCTAGAGATCGCAATATCCGCCTTGCTTCGTGTATGTAAGAAATTGGTACCCCCACTTTTTTTACCAAAGTTACGCCCCTGTTTATTATTATCTTTTATGCCCCAAGGTAGGCCTACACATGGTTGGTTAATGGTTATCCTCCTTTATCCGATCGCATCCACGTCAAAGTCCTGTAGCTAACACACTACAATACTCCCAGTCAAAGTAGCCTACCTTCACGAACTCTTCACCATCCAGCCACCCCGGCCTATCCGCTCATCCTATCTCGGTCTCTCCCGTCTCCCAGTCACTATACTCGCCTCAAGTTCTCCAACCGATCGGTCCGATCCATATCGCATAGGCCTACTGCACCTCAATTCTGGAACGAACTTCCCCCCGAATTACGCATTTTCTCAGTTCCTCCATCACTACCGCCAGTCACTCATCGTCACCTACCTCGGGCTCCTCTACTCATCACCCCAACTTTCCACTCCAAATTGAACTCACCTCTTCAAGAAATCCTATCCTGATCCATCTGATCCTCTGCCTTCCAAGCCTTCTCGTTTTCAACGAAACCCACCGTAACAGCTGCTCTGCCTCTCCCCGGTCTCTCTGGCAATCAGACTCGGACCACCAATGGACATCGATCTCTGAACAACCCCTCGGATAGCCTACGTCGCAGCGATCGTGAATAAGCTGGTGCTTTGCGCTCAGCTTTACACTGGCGCTTTAGAAAATTGGAAATTACGATTACGATTACGATTATCCAGGCTTGGGACTGGCACTGCCAGAGTAAGAGCCTGCTTACATATGATCCCTCGGGGACTTAGGCCTAAATATTAGGCCTACTTAACCTAGAAAGAAACATCTGGAACAGCCACTATTCGTCAGGTTATTATTATTATTATTATTATTGTTGTTGTTGTTATTATTGGTGTCGTTGTTGTTACTACTACTACTACTACTACTACTACTACTACTACTACTACTACTACTACTACTACTACTACTACTACTACTACTACTACTACTACTACTACTACTACTACTACTACTACTACTACTACTACTACTACTACTACTACTACTACTACTACTACTACTACTACTACTACTACTACTACTACTACTACTACTACTACTACTACTACTACTACTACTACTACTACTACTACTACTACTACTACTACTAGTCTACTACTAATACTACTAAAGAGTCATTTTTAACGCGCACCACAGCCTCAAAAGCGCGTGCAACGACTCTGAACGGAGTTTGCGCTGTGGATTATTGCATCATAAAATACTCGAGCAAAAATAATTTTATATCCAGCGTATGCCTACGCCTACCCACAGGTGTCGCCACGCTATCATTTTTACACCGGATATTAAATGTGATGTTTTATCCTCCACCTGAAGTTATTTTTACTCTGAAGATACAATTATTAGGGCCTATTTATCGATTTTTTCCACATATAGGCCTATATATTAAAACAAAAAGCATTTGGTATGTAAACAAGACGTTATACCATCTGTCCGTCAGAGGAGCTTTAGGGCCTAGGCGCTCAAACTATTCGCATGATCATCCGATCGTCCTCCTATCTCAGTCTTTCTCGAACCCAGTTACTACTCATCTCAAGTTCTTCAACCGAGCCATATCCAACACAGCACCACGCCTCTGGAACGATCTCCCCTCTGAATTCCACAGATTCTCGGTTCCTCCATCATCATTGCAAACCGTCCTTCATCCTCCTTCTCATGTTTCTCTATCTATCACCACCAGAGCTTTCCACTTGAAACTGAAGTCTCATCTTTTCACGTAGGCCTACTCCTACCCTTACTCATCTTCCAATTATTCTCGCGCTAAACCACACCCGCTCTAACAGCTCTTCTGCTTTCTCTCTTGATCTGGACCTCTGGCACCGGGATTCGGACCTCAATTGGACTATACTCTCTTGAAACCATCTCTGATTTGACGCAGCGCTCGTGAATAGGCTGGTGCCCTGCGCTTGGCATTCGAGTGGCGCTTTAGAATTTGGAGATTACGATTAGGATGACATTAAATTTAAATAAGGATGTGCCAATCCTGGGCATTATAGGTCCTTGGTTGGGTCAATAGACGGTTATGGATTAATAATTTATTATGTAGACATATTCACCAAATATGCATTTACGCGTAACTAGGGATGGCAGAAATTCACGAACTCACGGAAGCCATGAATTCCGTGATTTTCGGCATTTTCCAAGAATGCCGTGAATTTCCCCATATGCCGTGAATTGCCCTGATTTTTTTAAATTTGTGAAATAAATGCAACATGACGTTCCGAATTGATATGTTTCGCAAAGTTACATATTACAATAAATTAAAGTAGGCCTAATTAATAACAAATCAATAATACAGCCACGCGATGATGTTGACGTCATTGACATTGTCCCTTATTTTCTTTGATGCAGGACGTTTGTACAGTGACATTTTTGCGGTATTAATCAATACATAGGCCTAGCGATAGAGTCGTTTCTTTGTAATTTACGTTTTTGTTTTCGTCGGATCTTAGTAAATAAAGTCGTGATTTCATGCCGTGAATTTGCCGTGATTTTCGCCCATTTTTACAGACTCCTGCCGTGACTTTGGAACTTTGTTGCCGTTAATTTCTACTATCCCTACACGTAATCTACGTGTTACTATAGCGACTTAAATGACTTAAAACCACGTCAACTCAAACCATGCAGACGCTTCACAGAAGTGATAGACCTAACAACGTAACACGTGATCATGACGTAACGACCTGATTGAAAGAATAATAATACTATTATTATTCTCATAATAGCCTAGGTCTAATAATCTTCGTTTTTAATATCTTCAAACTGACAATTGCGCAGTATGATTACAAATCAGTATGGACGGATGATCACAAGTTATTACAGGAGTCGAATTTTAACTGTATTCGGCAGCCTTGCAAGGCGCCCATCACGTCCTACATCTCATTTTCACAAACGCGCCATCTCGCGAATGATAGGCTGAGTGGACCTTCGGACGGTTACGGGAGGCGATCCCGCTATTTACTGCTCTTCACGCCAGTGATGTTACCACTGCTCTATGGACCCCCCTTAATTGACCTAATTAATGACTTAATTAGGGCTTCTTTTAAATTTTTTCAGGACAGGCATATTATACAATTCAGTTAACTTAGAGTCTTAGAATAAGAGCAGTTCCTTAAGCTAAGTCCGAGAGGCAGACGTATAGGTTTGAAGTGTTGGCGACTTTATTTTATTGGCCTCGGCATTTGAAGGCGAATGGTCAGACCTCTACCTCGCCGACTGATTTTCAGACTGCATACGGTTATTGTACTCTGTTGTTAGCCGAGTTCGCTAGGGGGCCCGAGCGGTGCAGAATTTTTAAACACCTTTCTGTCTATCGAGGATTCAAATCCCCAGAGGATATTGCCTCGACCTCAGGATCAAAACGTGCAGCATTATGTCGTGCACGCACAGATTAGCGAGTCGAGTTTTCCCACTGCGTCATGTAAGCCCTTAACCGTGGACAGTGCGTGACATAACTGCATGCCACTTCAGGATTATTCTAAATTTCTTCAGAGACGCTGCCCATCCCCGTATAGTGAACCAATTTCAATCGTGCCGCACCTTTTGCAAATTAGAGGCCGTATATCATACCCAGAGGTAATCCATAAATAGCCCATTTCTGTGGGCCGTGATTCCTTTAGACTTGTCCTAGATTAAAGTCTGCACAGGTAGGAGCAACGAGCTCTTGTGCAAACAGATTGCGCAAATAACCGTGTACGTTTACACCGGACGTGCCTTATCGGAACTATTATTTTTCGTACACGCGTGTACGTGACTATACATGTATCGCCAGATGTTTCAAATTCAGCCGTTAAAAGATAACAATCATATCATGTTCGCATCCAATTGGCGATCAAAAGGTGTCGATGCTCTATAGGTGTTGGATTGTTACTTTTCAAGAGTAGGCCTAACTATCGTTACAGTAACTATAGCCTAGTTAGGCTGTAGGCCTATACAGATAGTTACTTTAGAAAAAGTAACCACTAACCAGTAGCTGATTACAGTTAAGCCCATACTTTGAAAAAGTATAAGTATTTTTCGTTACTGTAAGTGGGAATGTTAACTTGAATTTTCAGCTTCTTCCATGATGAAATTAGCTTTTGATATTGACAAATTAAAAGACAAATTAAGAGACATTATAGCACAAACCGAAATGTCCAGGACTCCAGGTCACTTTAACGCACGCGAACCAAAGAATTTTCAAGTTGATTGTGATAAAACACCTTCAGTCATTCATTCTGAGCAATACATAGCGCTATAATATTTAAAGCGCCATATTCGAACTAGACAACGCGAACATAGGTTAATTGATTTAACAGTAACGCAAAGTAGCCTAGGCCTAGGGTGACCACATTTCTTTTCTGCCATTCCGGGACACCACAGTCCTTCCAATCTAAATCCAATTCAATTTAGCCCCTGGGTTCATTGGGAAGAGCGCTATGCATACGCAATGCCTCAACTGAAATATATTTGTAAGATTTCAGACCAAAGTTAATCATTTTATTTGTAGTTGTTTAATTAGAAGGAAAACGAGTCCAAAAATATAAACTGGTCAATTTATTGCTCAAACTCAAAATCAAAATCTTTAAAATCAAGATTCAAGCCTATAGAGTAGACTTGATAAAGTGACTACATGCCCGGGCCATGTTCTAGGCGATGATACAATTACATTGTACAAACATCATCATATAGTATCACTCCCATCCTGAAATCACTCCATTGGCTAAAAATCCCAGAGCGAATCCACTTCAAGTCGTATCACTAACCTACAACCCCCTACAATATTCCCAGCCCCATTACCTCTGTGATCTCTTCACCATCCATGCAAGCCGCTCCACCCGATCCTCCTCCTATCTCAGTCTTTCTCGACCCCAGTCACTACTCATCTCAAGTTCTCCAAGCGAGCCATATCCAACACAGCACCACGCCTCTGGAATGATCTTCCCTCTGAATTCCGCAGATTCTCGGTTCCTCCGTCATCACTGGAACCCGTCTTCCATCCTTCTCTTTATGTTGCTCTATATATCAACCCCGAGCTTTCCACTCAAAATCGAAGTCTCACCTTTTCAAGTACTCCTATCCTGACTCATACGATAATCCACCTTCCATTTCTTTTTGACCTTAACAGCTGCTCTGCCTCTTCTCTTAATCTGGCCCTCTGGAAACCGGACTCGGACCTCCTTTGGAAGACTCTCTGGAAAACCCAATCTGATTTGACTTAGCGCTCGTGACAGGCTGGTGCCCTGCGCTTGGACTTCGAATAGCGCTTTAGAAGTTTGGAGATTACGATTACGATTAGATGTCATAGACATATCAGCCTCTATTGCAGAATCCAGTCCCATAGTTACTATTAGTTAGCCATACTCTTAAGATTACATTGTGCCACAGATGTGTAAATTTGAGCGACGCTGCATATTTGTTGATGTTGTTATTTCTTTTTTTACTTCTAATTATTGAAATTTTAAACTAGCAAATTGTACGTATCTAATTATATAAAAAAACCATTCCGGGACGTTTCATTGTCCCGGAAAGGATGTGCCCGGGACGCGGGACATTTCTTCAAATTCCGGGACTGTCCCGGACAATCCGGGACGTGTGGTCACCCTACCTAGGCCTAACTATAAATTTCGTGCTTTACCGTTAGCCTACCTTATTAAAGTAATCAACTATTGATTTGCGTTAGTTTTCGTAAAAAGTAACTAGTCACCCCAAAGTTACCGCAAAATAGTAGCTAGTTACGAGTAGTAATGAGTTACGAGTTACGCAGTAGCCTAACACACAAAAGGAGTATTGAAAATCAGCTAGTCTGTTGTTAGGGCTTTTGCTGCCTGTGAAATCAATATTAAGTTAAACCTTTTCTTATTTTGCAACAAAACACAACGAAGCAAGTTAGAAATTAAACAAATCTTTATTTATACCGTTCAGTGATGATGATGGTCATGATGATGCATGATGTAACAATATTCGTTTATTGCAAGAAATTCCTGTCGACACAAACGCGACATGATGATGATGATGATGATGATGATGATGATGATGATGATGATGATGATGATGATGATGATGATGATGATGATGATGATGATGATAACGACAAGGTCCTTGTTATCATCATCATCATGTCACAAGGACAATCATTATAATCATTATAATAATCATTCTAGTACCTCTAATAGCAGGCCCTAATAATCATAATAAGAATACCGGTAATGAGAACTTCTACATAGCGCCATTGTACATTAATTTTGTTCAAGGCAAATGAACTGAAGGCATCGGGTACACACGTGATCGATCGAGTCAGTCGATCAAGTTGGTCAAAACTCGGTCAAATCGAGTTGGTCGATAAATCTTCGACTTGATCAACTTGCAAGTCGAGTCGATCAAATGTTTTGACAAGTCGAGTTGATAGTTGTTTCCTCGACTTAACTCTACTATACAATATTTACTTACTATATATATATATATATGCAGCTATGCTATATTTTTCCGGTACGTCACACAATGACCCACATGATGTAATGACGTAATTTTTTGTTTACACACAACTACCGTATTAACCTGATTTGAAGTTCAGTACAAATTATGATCCTCATGTATTGGTGCTTCGTATTTCAATGAAAGCTGTAGAGATACTTTTTTTCAGTTTTACGGTTAAAATGGAGAGATTTAGATGCGTTAAACTATAGACTGTTATAGTAACTATACTGCGGCCATACGGTCGCTTTAGAAAAACGTCTACATTTGCATAAGCATGGGCCTACTGTATTAAGTCACAAAGGGAGTGGATGTTTGCATATAGCTGTTCGGTAAATTAGAAGTCGAACGTTAGAAATTTTTTACAAATAAGCAGCTTTTTATTTACTAAAAGATAGCACTTTTAAAACTATGCACCTTTTTGACATAGGCGTAATTTTTGGGGGGTACGAGGGGTACCCGTACCCCCCACTTTTTGGACTGGGGGATACTGTACCCCCACTTTTTAAACAATGTCAATCAATATTTTTGTTATTGTGCTTTCCCAGAAAACGCAGTCTCCGCCAAAGTGCGAAAGTTCTTAGATACACAGGTAAATCGAGAGCCAAAATTAATGAGGATACTGACAGGGAATATGTTCAAAATGGCCACCATGCGAAAAGCGAAAGTGAAGAAGAAATTGGTACCCCCCACTTTTTAGACCAAAGTATTGGTACCCCCCACTTTTTAGACTAAAGTTACGCTTCTGTTTTTTGATAATGTGAGACCCAATTGTCACTGAAGCGAAGCGTTACATCAGTATAAGGCCGTTGAGAAGTTTCACAAGAATAAAGGACAATCACACCCGTTGGAATAACATTACATCTAGAGCTTGCTGTTATTTATAAAACTGATGCTGTCCAACCATTATTATTGTGCACTTATACACTCATGTAATATGTCGTAGTGTGGCTGAAGAGTGAGGAGAGACACGACTACGTATTAAAGCTACGTAAGAATAGAATGTATCAATTCAGCGTGTACATGTAGCTAAATGTTTTACATGTGTCTCTCGCTCTTGCAGATATTGCAACATTTACGGCGTCACCATAGAGCACTCATGCACGTAGAACCTATGGGAAGGAACGTTGAAATCCTTTATGTGACTATGTCTATTAGTTGAACTATTACCGAAACAGGCTTAGCTGTTGGAGGTGAAATGCAAGCCCTTTGTATTTCTTAGCCAGGTCTTTATTATTGCTAGCCCAATCTATTTCTCGCTAAATTGCCGGTTATACATTATAGTATTACTCATGCTAAATTAAAGTTAGTGTCGGATCTTATCATACCCCGTGCGATTTATTTGTTCCCGTGTCGCAATGGCGTTGATATGAGATGGGTCCAATCGCTAGGTGGCAGCAGCGCGCCGTATGTTTCATTTGATTGGACGTCTTTGTTCGCACGGAGTTGTTGCAGCTCAGGTGTAGTAGGGCCTACGTAGTAGTATGGGACATAGCACACGGGCAAACGATACTTCATTTAGAGTGCCTGACGAAAACACTTAATCGGATCGTTTTAAAAACAGATTCTGCCGAATCTATCGGAGTTTTTGACGTGATCTGGGTCACGTCGGATGCTGTGCGTATCTAGATCGTTTCGGTTCAGTTGGTACGACGGGCGAGCGTGTTCACGGCTCATTGATTGGCCGGTGACGTCGGGTGACAACAGCCGATAAGGTACAGCGCAAGCGAATCTGGATCATTTCACTGATGGATCATAGGAGGATCGAATAGATCTACTGATCGCAAGGTAGGCCGGATCTTTCGTCAGGGATTTAGGGAAACTGGATTGTACATACAAAAATATCTTAGTTGTGTTTGTTCCAGTGGATTATTCTGCTTAGTTTACAATCAATGTTAGATACGTGTGTTCGTTTTACACATTCAAGTACATGTGTCCTTGTCTGATGCGATAAAGGCGCATACTTACTTATTAACCAGTATGCGGCTGTTGCTACAGTACAGCGAAGATTGATGCAGTGGTCTTAGTTGCAACACAGTATGTTACATTTCAGTGCTAGTTGTACAATTGTATACAGTGCAATATGATCAGATAAAAGAAATACAATGTAAAGCTATGAGTGTGTGATATGTACAGCATTCAGCATATCACACACTCATAGCTTTACATTGTATTTCTTTTATCTGATCATATTGCACTGTATACAATTGTACAACTAGCACTGAAATGTAACATACTGTAGCAACAGCCGCATACTGGTTAATAAGTAAGTATGCGCCTTTATCGCAATTATTAGGCAATGTTTTCTTAATCTGCCATCCATTCATTCATTCGTCCGTTCATCCATTTATTTATCTGTCCATCCATATGTCTTTCCATCCATCCATCCCTCCATCCATCCATCCATCATTCATCCATCCATTTGCAATCCATTTGTCAATCCATTTGTCCATCCATCCTTAGATACACTTGTCCATCCATCCATCCATCCATCCATCCATCCATCCATCCATCCATCCATCCATCCATCCATCCATCCATCCATCCATCCATCAATCCATCAATCCATCCATCCATCCATCAATCCATCAATCCATCCATCATTCATCCATCCATCCATTTGTCAATCCATTTGTCCATCCATCCTTAGATACACTTGTCCATCCATCCATCCATCCATCCATCCATCCATCCATCCATCCATCCATCCATCATTCATCCATCATTCATCCATCCATTTGTCAATCCATTTGTCCATCCATACATAGATACATTTGTCCATCCATCCATCCATCCATCAATCCATCCATCCATCCATCCATCCATCCATCCATCCATCCATCCATCCATCCATCCATTCATCCATTTGTCAATCCATTTGTCCATCCATCCATAGATACACTTGTCCATCAATCCATCCATCCATCCATCCATCCATCCATCCATCCATCCATCCATCCATCCATCCATCCATCCATCCATCCATCTATCCATCCATCCATCCATCCATCCATTCATCCATCCATCCATCAATCCATCCATCCATCCATCATTCATCCATCCATCCATTTGTCAATCCATTTGTCCATCCATCCATTTGTCCTTCCATCCATCCAATCATCCATCCAGCCAGCCAGCCGGCCAGCCATCCATCTATCAAATCAATTTGTCCATTCATTCATCCATTCATCCATTCACCCACCCTTCCAGTCATTCATCCATCCAGTCATCCATCCACCCACCCTTCCAGTCATCCGTCCATCCATTCATCCATCCATTTTCTTCTCTTCCCATATCTACATATCACACTCTGCTAACAATGTCCATTGTTCACATGGGGTTTAACTCAAGTTTAGCAAGCAGTTTTCTTTGAAGTTGTTTTCGTGCAAATCTTCAAAAGATGACATTACATCACATTAAATCACATTAGAGCACATTACCTCACATTACATTGTGGAACAATATTTTAAGTGCTCTATCATTCGGAAGTGTTGCGTGGGTTAATGTGATTTTTAAGTTGTAGTCGTAAACAAAATGTATTTAAGGCGTTTATTGTGCTTTTAGACAGCATAGCATGTGGCCAGCTATTGTTGTAAGGCAAAAATCGGATACACCCTCGAGTTCAACTGATTACCCAGGGTAGAAACTGCACCTTTGGATTTAATGTCTGGTCATTGCAGTTACTGGTGTGGTTAAAGCACTTGTGCAGCAGTTCCCTGATGCTTGTGCTTTTTTGTAATGAATAACTTTCCATGAACAAGAGCTGTTATTAGAAAGCTTGTGTGTCTGTGTGCAAGGATGTAAGTGTGATTTTATGTATGATTGTATGTATGATTGTATGTTTTATGTATGTATGTACGTATGTATGATTGTATGTATGATTGTATATTTGTATGTTTGTATGTATGAATGATTGTATGTATGATTGTATGTATGTTTGTATATGCTTGTATGTATATGTAGCTAGACATTTATGTTGTGTTCTACATTACCTGTTTATGTTTTGGTTTTCTGTGCCATCAGTTGATACCTTGTGCATGAGACACCGATGAGGTAGAAGATACTAATTAGTACTAGCAATGATCATATGATATTTAAACGTCTGACGCAAGTGCATTTTTAGGGATTCTTAAATGTGCTTACATACAAATGACACATAGCCATATAGATGCTGTATGTACATACATGTTTACATACATACGTATGGATATACATACAGAGATACATACATGCATACAGATATACAGGCATACATATAGCTATACATGCATACTGACATATATACATGCATGCATACATACATACTGACTTACATACATACAGGCATACATACAGACATACATACAGACATACGTGCAACAGGTCTAAATACATACATTCATAAACAGACTATCTCAGCCTAACAATTCTAAAGAGACAACTTAAACCATCCTGAAAAAACTTTCGTGAAAACAGAAAAGCCACAGAGTTAGCAACAGCCTTGGCTTTAGGTGTGTGTTATTTTAACCGCGTTCTCTATCGGAGTTTCCGTAGAAATCTATGTGACAATGGTGGGAGGGTGACTTCCTCTCGAAACCTCCGCTCCCCACCCGGGGGAGCCAGAGATAAGAGCAGAGCACTCAAGACTCAAACTGCTCTTAATTGTTGGAGTTAGCCCGTAATACGTTGCCCTCAATTTGTCTTTACGTGGAAGGGTGAGGGTTGAGCGAGATAAAGAGAGAAAATGGATCATAGGTTGGGCCATATATAGGTGGGTGTTGCGTCCAACCCCAATTCAAAGGATCTATTGTGCGGGGCTGTTAGTCATAAAAGACCGGTAATTATTTTCTGTCCAACAGCGGAGTGGGTGAAGTTCCGGTGGTAGAAAGTGCAGTGGGGTTTCTTTTTAAAATGTGATGTGACGGTTGGGGTTTTCTGTTGAAATGAGCGGCGGGTGGGGTGGTGAGCGGCGAGGGGGATGGTGAGCGGCGAGTGAGGTGATATTACGCAAACAGGAAACCCCATCGGAGCCTTTGTGGCCCTCTTTTGTGGCCCTGACAGGGTCTTTTTTACTGGGTTGGCCGAACCGGAAGTTGCTCTTGACAAGATGAAGTATGTGTGCTCTGTTGAATGGTTTTTGAGTGGCTCTTTTGGGGGAATTGTTTGTCTGGCCCTCTGGTGTCAGCAGCCACTCTCACGAAATGGACGCAACGCAGATGCAGGGTAATGTGATGCTCTGGGTACAGTCTGGTTCATGGACATCATTCTTACATACATAGATATATAATACATATCCACATATATATATATATATATATATACACACACACATACTGACTGTGCATAAATATATTCATACATGCATATATATATATATATATATATATATATATATATATATATATATATATATATATATAACATGCATATATGTATATAATACATGCATGCATGCTTACAAACATACTTACATACATGCATACATGCTTACAAACATACTTACATACATGCATACATGCTTACAAACATATTTACATACATGCATACATATTTACATACACAACTACATACATGTATACGGAAAATCATACGTGCATACATGCGTACATAATATGCTGGTGTTAGAGGAGCTGTGATTGGTAAGAAGTTTTCGGTTTGGATACTTTACCTCGAAGATGTTTAAGGTATTTAACCTGGATCCACCTTGTTTCTCTGCATAATGTTTATCCAACATTCGAGCCTTTATCATAACATCTCCTCTCTTCAAAGAAATGACTAACCTGGGTGGCATAGTTGCGATTGCTGGTCTATTTATGTATTATCATACTACGTATGTATGTATGTATGCATACATTTATTTATATATGTGTGTATGTATACATGTATGTATGTATTCATGTATGTATGTATGTATGTATATATGTATGTATGTATGTATGTATGTATGTATGTATGTATGTATGTATGTATGTATGTATGTATGTATGTATGTATGTATGTATGTATGTATGTATGTGTGTGTGTGTATATGTACATGTATGCCTGTATGTTTGCCATGCATGTGTGCATGTTCAATTTTCAGCAAATGAGAGAGTGGACCTCTGATCTCATATGCCGAGGCTAAGAAAATGAGGTCACCAACTTTGCTGACTGTTCCTATACCATGGTCATTTATTGCAGTTGGCTTAATTTCTTAATTTTGCAATAATAATAGTAGGCTATAATACCAACAGTAATGATAATAATAATAATAATAATAATAATAATAATAATAATAATAATAATAATAATAATAATAATAATAAATAATAATAATAATAATAATAATAATATTGATAATTAATAATAATAATAATAATAATAATAATAAATAATGGTAATAATAATAGCAACAACAGTATATTTTAATCATTGTACAGTTACAAGGCAGTGCTGTCGAACTGAGACAACAGTAATTGTTCTCAGGTACTTGACATGTGGTTATGTTTCTGTTTTTTTAGAGCAGTGCGTTCGTTTTGTTAGCCGCTAATACAGACAAATTGTGAACGAGAATCTGGGGGAAGGGATCAGGGTTTTAGCGGCGTGTGGAATGCTCACATGGTTTCAATGTTTACCTTGAGCAAGACAAATTAATTGGCGTAGAGCCAAGACGATGGCTGAAGTTGCAAGACTCGTGTATGAACTACTGGTGGCAGTAGTGTGACCTATTCTAGTGTAGTTGTAATAGTTACTGTAGTAGTGTGACCTATTCTAGTGTAGTTGTGATTGTAATTGTATTACCAGTTATATATAACATTGTCAGTAGCAAGCTACTTCTAGGATGCTTTAAACTTTCGACTGTTAGCGCAGATGCTAAGAGTTGCATAGTAAGTGTTGAGTGTTTAGTATTGGTTTATTATTAATTTTATTATTAATTAGTAACGTATAGCGCCAGTGGAAATCGACTGATGCCACACTAAACCAAGCCGTAATCAGGTCAATGTCCTGATTCCTGAAGATCAGTCTGCTAAGCCATCCATTTCTTATAGCTTGGAACACAATCTGGTTGTGGCCTGCAGGTAGACAAAGGGTACTTTGCTGGCGGTTTACTGCCACATGAGTTTTTATCTGCCACTGTAAGAAAACAAATGGGTGCCTCCACTACATTCCATCCTATGAAACCTGGGAGCTTAACTTTACTGGAGTGAATTGCATTCCCACTGGATGACCATGGTGGGATAGTAGAGTGTTGTACCCATGGCTATTTATATAGCTCCTTATTTAAACCTCACAGAGTCACTAACCATCACACACTCTGGTCACAGTGATTTATGCTTTCATAGTCCGACAATCTGTGTCTATAAGTGTTCAACGTATTAAGGTGTGGTTTACTCAGCATTACTAATAATTTTTGTCACACTAGTATCTGCTGTTACCAGCCATTTCTAATAGTTGGGCCACATTAAGCCATCTATGCCACCCTGACTAGGGTCTGCTGTTACCAACATTGCATTGAGTGTGTTGCCACAATGGTGTCTGCAGTGACTAGAACTTGCTACCGGACGACGGGACCAACTCAGAGGGCCTCACAGTGGGAGTGAGTTTCTCGGGAGGCGGATGGACGTGTTCGGTGAAAAATGGGTTTCTTGTCCCCGTGTTGTACTTGTGAATATTTCTTGTGAGGATGGCAGGACCGGAGGGAGATATGGATGGAGCGAAGGTAGGAGGAAGTGGAGTTTTTGTAACGATGTGTTGGCATTTTGACGTTAGCCAAATGGATAGAGTACTCCACTTATAAGTATAATGCCGAGAGTACTTATTTGAGTCATCACTGAGGCAGTGACTGTGTAGGGACCTTGAGTAATTCCTTAACTCACAACTGCTCAGCAACATTGATGTTCGATTGTATGGTCGTGCATGCACTTCAGAACCTTAGAAGGAGAGAAATATCAAATGCAGTTCTATTGTATTGTATTTGCAAGTTCCCGTTCTTTGGGTGCCCTGTGGTCCTGAGCAGCTTACAAGATTGAAGCATCTCTTGCATGCTTTCTGGTAACTTTAGCTATCAATCGATGATGCTGAGCATGTATTTGCGCATTAAGGACTCGATCAAGGTCCCTACTAACATGGTTGGGGACTTGTCAAGCGAGGGGTTGGAGGTTTAAATTCCTACCAATGCAGAATTAGTTTTGAGATTTCTGCTCCATCAGCGCTCCCAGGCCAACTCAGCTATAATGAGTATACACTGACCGTATAAGCTGTCGGTGGGAAGATGAGACGGTGAGGGTGAGGGCTGGCCACCCACGCTCATATGCCGAGGCTAAGAAAATGAAGTCGCTAGCACTTCATACCCATGGCTGTAACTAAGACACAGCCACACGGACAGAAATGTGCCACTGGGTCACACCATTTGGACTCCTTGTGTTCTGTGTTTGCCTTGTCCCAATTCACAGGAGTAGGAGCTGTAAATTAGTGGCAGTTCTTCCAATTCTTTGGTCTTATGTGTTTGCCATTATAATTACGACGACGGGAACGTCGATCGGTTGGTAAACGCTGTCAAAGGCTTCTTGGAGGTCAACACATTCTCCAACAACTGTGTGACTCCGATGTTAGACTGATGGGGGAGCTCAGGCGACACTCGGATATCGGTCAACTCGAAGCATGTCCCTATAATATGACACAGACATTGGTAGATGCTGGAAGTCTGATTGATAATGAGGCACAGGCAGTGGGACTTGAAGTCAGACACCTTTGAAGTAGACTGAGTGATGTTGGTACCCTTAGGGCATGGAAGTCAAGGGGTGATTTGTCTTTGTGATATTGTTATGTTTAAGTTCTGTGTTCTGATTGTATTCTGAGTTTGTTATGTTCTAATTCTGTATTTTTATATTTTCTTTCTTTTAAATTGTTCTATAATTCTGATTATTTTATTTTGATGTATTGTGCTGTCATATCACATTGATTTATATTCTGATTGTACTGTGAGCTATTGTTACATTTTATTGTGTTCTGTTGTGTTGCATTGTATTGATTATTGATTATTGTGATTGTATTGTGAGAAGTGTCTAGTCAATACAGAAACCTTTGGTTTACTGTGCTTCTTTTAAAGAGCAGTACTAATTGTCTGGAGCTAGGCTACAACAGATAATTCTATTTGTCTACAGTAGCAGTTAGCCGTCAGCTATGAATGGCACATAAAATGTAAAGTGAGAGAAATTACTCTGCTTTATCCTGCTAGACAGTGGTGTAGTGGGGCGGGAACGCGGGGGAACGCCGTTCCCGCACTTTTTTCCAGGGAGGGAACGCGATCCCTCACTATTTTGCAGCATTTCTGCTGAAATAAATGAACAAAGAAGACTTCAAGACTCACAGTTTCAACCATAGTTCGAGAATTCGCATTTTACGAATTTTAAGAATTTTTAAAATTCACGAATTTTAACGAATTTTAAAACTGCAGTTTTAAAATTCGTTAAAATTCGTGAAATAATAAAATAATAGAATTCTTTGCCATGACAACCAATTTTATTATTTGTTTACTTTTCAACTTTTTAAGCAAGTAAATGTCAATGTCACAGGCAATCAGCCGTAAAAGATAGTTGACTATAGCAACACAATAGTACTGATATTCAGTTAGGCCTACTGTTATACTTAGAGTCTTGAACTTCGATTTCTATAATAGTTGGGGTGTGTGACTGAGTGTCAGTCAGCAGAACGAAAACCCACCAGTGCCCCAGCTCCAGTCAGTCACTAACACAGCTTGCAACCAAACACGGTTTAAAAGGGTTGGCAACGTTGACCGAGCTGTGTCTTCTGCTTCATCGTCCTCTGATTCTGAGTCAGGAACAGCCCACTGACTATTAAGCTGATAAACCACTCTATTCAGCCGTGCTGTAGTCGGGACCACCTCTGATTAGTTCCGACATGAATGAGTGAAAAAATGAATGAATAATATTATCAGACTAAGGCATGAGCATAAAGTAATGACGTAATATATGTGAATGAGCTTCAATGAGGACGCAAATAACGGCGTCGTATATTGAAGCGCATGAACTAATGACGTCATTCGTTAGCGCGTGCGTAAACTAAACATTGATATAGTTATTTATATGCAGCGTTTTTAACGAATTTAATTTGCTTCTGACAAGTGAACAGATTGGGTGATGAGTGGGATGTTTTCAAGAGAGTCGGTTGATTTCAAGGACAAATCGAGGTATTGGTACAAATCCGGCTATGCCTGAATTTTATGTTTTTTTTGTGGGAGGGTCGCCATTGAGTTCCCCTCTAAATAGTTTGATGGATTGCTAGATGAATGATGGCGCGCCGAAAATAGATTATTCGTATTGCTTGACGTCATTGATCTTGCCGCGTACAATGCTGTTATAAACACAGGATGCTTTTCTGCTATAAGATAAAGATTTTAAGAAAGGAACAATATAGGCTAGTGGAAGAAATTTTGGCTAGGATAAGTCACGTGATTGAATGCCACTCACGAGTAAGCGTATACGCGTACATTTAAGTTGATAACATTGTCGTCTTAAAGTATTTGTATTCGAGGCTTTTTAATAAAACTTAATATTTTAGTCAAGCTGAAATTTAGATTGCATGCCGCACTCTTATGTAACCATTAAATGTGGCAATGTAAGCTCCAAAAAACTTTGATTATCGGTTTTTAGATTTATGTTATACCCGTGAATAGACCAGAATGCATTGCGCGCCCTAGTTACGCAGTTTCGTCATCAATGACCCATCGTGTTCACTTCTTGAAATCTATAGACACCAACGACCTCTTATATAATATAAAGTAAGTAAGTAAATATATTCTTTATTTTTACCGGCTGCAAGACGCACTCCGGTGTACATACAGCATATAACGGTAGACACCCGTAACTGCCATCGAACATTTGTATAGCGCCACTCAAGACCAAACTAGTCCCAGGCGGCCGGACTTGAGTGCATACCTTTTCAACTGTGCTTATCAACTCTAATCAAATCTAATGTAATCTTATCTAATGACTGGTATAGAGATGTTATCATAATGTACAAGACATCAATCAGGTGAAATCGTTGTCAGAATCATGATCAATTGGAGAAGCCGCGTGGAAATCCGATAGGTCGGAATTTGGAAGTGAGGCTATACGGTGGATAAGCAAGTTGAAAGAGATTAGTCTTAAGTTTGGACGTGAACGGATTGACAGAACTGGGTCTATCTGATTAGAGAGTGGAACGACGGATGGGATCGGATGAAATGGAGCTGGCGCTGGAAAGAGGGCAGTTACTCCAGGGATTGGAAATAGCGGGCGTTGTATCGAGTTGGTCTTTATCTGGGATCTGTGGAAACCGGATCGCGCTGAAGACAGCTCCCTCGTGATGGTATCCAGCTGGAGATAAAATCCTCCATCGACTTCCGGTTGGTTCCCGGGAACAAAGGAAGTGCAGATCTTAGAAGGCACCTGAATACGAGCTAATGGTTGTTTGACACATCAATCCAGAACTCACTTTTCATCTCCATTTATCTTTATGAGTACAAGTATATATATCTTTTATTGAACATTTTTATATGAATGTATATGTGAGTATGTATGCATTTATGTATGTGTGTGTATGTATGTATGTATGTATCTACATATTTATGTAATGTATACAATACATTGTATATATGTAGCCTGTAAATGTTTATATGTATGCTTTTGTGGTCATTCCCTATAAGTCTCACAACCACTGGAAGCATACTGCATTCCAGTTATATACGGACAGTCCTACCACACCACCACTGGAAGTGCTATGTATTCCAGGTGTATGATTGATCTCACCACTACTGGAAAGGCACTGACTCCAGGTGAACGAAAGGCACTGACTGCAGTGAAGGCACTGACTGCATTGCCTTTTCGCCACCACTGGAAAGGCGCTGCATTCCAGGTGGGTGGCAGGTTTCATCCTCCACTAAAAGCCATTGAATTCCGGGTGGATTGATGGCTCGACCACCACTGGAAAGCACCTGGCTGAAAAGAAGAGGAGCACACATTCCAGCTGCATGAACCCCTCCCATCCCATGCACCACTGGACAATCAGGGCATTGCTTTACGGACAGCTGCGGACTGTTGGAGGAGAGGGAATGTCTGGAAGGACTGTTGGAGGAGAGGGAGTGTCCGGAAGGGAAAGGTGGGAGATCGTGATGAGGTGGGGAAGGCGATAAGAAGGGCGAGAGGTCAGAGATATGAAGTATATCTTTGAGTGGCAGCTAAGAGATTGATAAGGTGTCAAGTGGCGAGAGTCATGTAGTGCCCGGGATCGATCCCGAGGCATCGCGGCGGATGATCCGAGTGCCTTGCCATTAGAACGATTCCATTCGGTCAGGAACTTCTGAATAAACTTGGCATGCTATTTATGTATAGGAGTTTATGACTCGGTCCAGGTGGACTGCTACCCTCCCGCCTAAAGAATACCAGGCCCGACACATCTCCTCCTCTGCCCCACCCGCTGTCTGTGTGTCTATCTTTCTGTGTAATTGTAATTAGTAACTTCTACAGCGCGGTGTCTAATGCAAATGGTATCAACCGATGGCACACCAAAAGCAAGCCGTAATCAGGTCAATATCTAGAAGATCAGACCGTAAGACAGAGAGGCAGCTTATGGTGGATAAGCAATCAGGTGAATATCCTGAAGATCAGTCTCTTAGAGAGGCAGTTATGGTAGATAAGCAGTATGAAAGAGGTAAGTCTTAAGTTGACAACGAAATCTCAGAAGCGGCCGAGCAGAACGGACAGCTACGGCGAGAGATCGCTACAAAATCTAGTCCCAGCTCGTTGACCGAGAATAGGCCGAGCCTTATGCATGAATAAAGAAGGGTAATCAGCTTAGCTCGTTGAAAAGTATAATGAAGCTGAGTATTTTTGTAACCTCATTGAACAGTATAATGAACTTAAATGAAGCTGAGTATTTTGTATAAGAATTGACTCTAAGTGTTGTGGTCGGCCAGAGTTCAATGTTTTATAACTGTTTTTATAACAGTTTGAAACAAGTGTCCTTGTCTGGGTTCTGCCCTCCTGGTGTCTGTGTGAGTGTTTGTGTGCCTGTCTGGGTCCTGCCCTCCTGGTGTCTGTGTGAGTGTTTGTGTGCCTGTCCGACTCTCTTGTGTCTCCTACCTGTCTCAGTCAACTCGACTTATTATGTTCAAAGGATTGTTAGCTTGGAGTGCCGTTTTGCTTGTTAGCGACCATCAATGCATGATGATGATGATACCTTGTGCGTTGGGAAGAAGAGAAGTCCCTTCAGCTAGCCAGAGAGGCAGCCACGAGTGTGAAGTGTTAGCGACTTCATTTTCTCAGCCTCGGCATATGAGAGCGAGTCGCCAGCCTTCTCCCTCGCCGTCTCATCTTCCCACCGACAGTGTACGGTCGGTGTTCCTATTATAGCTGGATAGGGGGCGCAGGTGGAGACGAGATCTCGAAACAAAATTCTGCCTTGGCGGGGATTTGACCCCCACCACTCCGCCTCTCAGTTGGCAGGCCCGCGCGCTAACCACTATCACTCACCCCAATAGATAAGGTTGAAATGATAACACCGACTGTATACTTTAGAATTAGGCACTTATTGTTGTATCCCTGCATTGAGGAGCTTTTTTGCTTCTCCGATCCCAGCAATTACGAGGAATTACCTGATGAAGAGAGGTTACGTGATCTTTCTCACGTCCCTCGGCTGCACATAATATCCTCAGTAGTTGTTTCGCGCTTTTTCCTATCCCCCACCCCCTCCCTCCCCCCCCATCCACTTACGTCACTCGACGACGCTGCCTATGTGACCACTGTCACATTGGATGATTGACCGAAGAATAATCTGTGCACGGCAACAGGTTCAGTTTCTCGTTCCATGTCTCTGTATGTCTCTCTGTTGATGTCTGTCTTTCTATGTGTCTGTCTCCGATTGTCTGTCTCTGCATCTGTTTGTCTGTCTTTGTATGTCTCTCTGTTGCTGTCTGTTTCTGCCTTTCTGTGTGTCTGTCTCCGACTGTCTGTCTTTGCTTCTGTTTGTCTGTCTCTTTATGTCTCTCTCTGTTGCTGTCTGCCTCTGTCTTTCTATGTGTCTGTCTCACTGTGTCACTGTGTGTGCTTGTCTGTTTCCGCTGTGTCACTGTGTGTGTGCTTGTCTGTCTGTCAGACAGACAGACAGACAGACAAGCACAGACAGTGAGACAGACAGTCTGTCTGTCTGTCTGCCTGTCTGTCTGTCTGTCTGTGCCTTCAAGTGTCCTCGATTACGATCGTCCAGGTGGTTGAGCGGGGTTTTTCAAGTGCGCTCCGGTATTTCGCGCATAACAAGGTCAAATGGATTAGAATATTCACGCAACTGCACGCGTGCAGAGTTATTAATAATTTAATAATCTTGGGATCGGCGAGCTTTACGCAACAACCGTATATATGTTAAGTCAGGAAGTTCTTTGTGTTAGGCGTTCAGTGTTAGAGTAAGGTAGACGTCAGTGACGCTGACAGGCGTCGTTAAACACCGGATCGCCTGACATTTTATAACCTAATAATCTCCAACCATGCAGGGCAATGGAAATACTCTCGGGAAATAGTAGGCGATTGAAGCTGTAGGCGCTACAAAACGCTAGAATTTGGACTGTTGCAAGTGAGGGAATTTCTTCATCGTTCAATATTGATATTTTTTATACCGTTTCATCATCATCATCATCGTCATCATCATCATCATCATCATCATCATCATCATCATCATCATCATCATCAGTTTCTGACGCTAGCCATTTAGCGGCGATGGGTACAAATAAGAATAATGGAGATGGTTTATTTCATACCGTTTATCATGCTTAAATTAGAATGTAACTCGACTGCACAGTTACGATTATTAATGATGAATTATAACACATTAAAACGCTCCCGTTAATGATAAGAAAACACTTAAAACTGTTTAATAAATTGAACACCATTAAACGCTTTAATAAATTGAACCCAATAATGAATTAACTCCGCCGCTGCCGTTCTGGGGTGGTGCATGTAACTCCGCTACTGTTCGTACTCTGGTAAGGCCAGCCCAAACTTGAGTAAAGGAGGAGGGCGACGTTAATCTTCTTCCTTATGACAGCGTCGTTAAACAGTACTTTGGGTGGTGCCAGTCCGAAGCCTGTATTAAGCAGGAGGGCGACGCTAATCATTTATATATATGCATATATATATATATATATTATATATATATATATATATATATATATATATAAAGGAGGAGGGCGACGCTAATCATCATAATATATTGTATTGTATTGTATTCGGATATTTATAAAGCGCTTCTAGCGGGAGGGCCATTCAGAAGCGCTCCCAGTGCGAGAGACCCCGAGAGAAAAAGCTAGTTTTAAGAAAGGTAAAAGAGGAAGAGACGTTACCTGAGAGAATAGAAGAACGAACGGAGGAAGCTCATTCCAAAGAGCAGGGCCAATGGAAGCAAAAGACCTAGATTGAGCCAGAGAAGTCCTGACACGGGGAACGAGGAGGTCCAAACGGTCAGAGGAACGAAGAGTACGATATATAGCTGATAGTTATAATAAATATATACAGCTGATATTTATAAGAAATTGTTGGTAAAAAGTGTAAACATACTACATCCGTCGGACGATTTAGCTGCATATCTTTGAAGCAACATTGTTGAGAGGCGTGTATACATTCAGCAGCGCAGGCACACTTTTGAAGCGCTCCACTCTGATAAATTATACAGCACCACTTTGGTACTGTGCGAGGCGTCAGTTGCTTCTAGTATTCGTGCAAGTCGAGTCGACACCCAGAGAGACAGAGACAGAGACAGAGACAGAGACAGAGACAGAGACAGAGACAGAGAGAGAGAGAGAGAGAGAGAGAGAGAGAGAGAGAGAGAGAGAGAGAGAGAGAGAGAGAGAGAGAGAGAGCATGTGACGACGCAATTGTAGATCTCTTGGTCGATTTCCGGTTCCAATGGAAGCCGTCATGCACTGCAATGATTTAAGGTGATTGTTTTGTCCGATGGGACATCGTAGTTTCCGTGAGGTTGGACGCTGCATGGGAGACGTTTAGAATAGACATCTCTGCGCATATATTTGTCTGGTTTATATCGGGGTCGATTGAGTGGTTATGCTTGCTTGGCCCCATCCGAGTATAGGTGGATGGATGGACGGATGGATGGGTGGGTGGGTGGATAGATAGGTGAATGGATGGGTGGGTGTATGGATGGATGGATGGGTGGGTAAGTGTGTGGATGGACGGAGGGATGGGTGGATAGATGAATGGTTGGTGGGTGGATAGATGTAGGTATGGATGGATGGATGAGTGGACGGATGGGTGGGTGGGTGGGTGGGTAGATGTGTGTATGGACGTTACGGATGGATGGGTGGGTAGGTGTGTAGATGGACAGATGGGTGGATGAATGGATAGATGTATGGTTGGTGGGTGGGTGGATAGATGTACGTATGGATGGATGGATGATTGGACGGACGAACAGGTGGGTGGAAGGATGGACTGGCGGGCGGATGGGTGGGTTGGTGGATAGACGGATGGTTGGATGAGTGGATGGACGCTATAGCAGGGGGGTCGTCGTCATTTCACGGTTGATCTTCTTGGACAAGAAACAGAAAGGAATGAAGGAACGAGATGAGAGATCTGAGCACAGTATAAGACAAGTTTTAATATAAGCCGTTTGTTCCTTCTGGGAGATCATTATAAGGGCGCACGTTTTCATGTCTGGCAGTAGTTCACTGGGTCAGTCATGCATGGATGAGCTAAGTGTCGACAGTTTCACGCGTCAATGCACCCGAGATTCTGCCCGGGAACACAGTGTTGACAGGTCATCTGGGAAGAGACAGGTTGAACTGATTTGAATAATTAAGTTGGAATGATTTGCATGATTGAATTAATGCGGATGGGGAATTATAGGGGATCGTATACAGGGGACACCGTTATGCACTGGAGTGGGGTAACTGTGGTGATTTGGAATGGGGCTTATGGGAATTGGAAAGTGGTTATCCTTTCTGTGTGGCTGTGACCATCTGACTAACCGTCGGAGTGTGATTTGATGTCTGTTTCCGGGTGTGTGTGTGTGTGTGTGTGTGTGTGTGTGTGTGTGTGTGTGTGTGTGTGTGTGTGTGTGTGTGTGTGTGTGTGTGTGTGTGTGTGTGTGTGTGTGTGTGTGTGTGTGTGTGTGTGTGTGTGTGTGTGTGTGTGTGTGTGTGTGTGTGTGTGTGTGTGTGTGGTGTGTGTGTGTGTGTGTGTGTGTGTGTGTGTGTGTGTAATTATTGTAATTATGAAGCAGATCTATATAGAACATCTTTCGGAAAACGCACCAGACACTTTGCCCGTATGTGTGCGTGTGTTTGCAAGTATGTTTGTGTATCTGCGCTTGTGTGCTGATGTATGTTTGTATGCATGTACGTAAGTATACGTTGTATGGATGAATGTGTATGTATGCAGGGCTCGAAGTGGGAAACAATAGGTGCCGGTATGGATGTAAAAACCATTCCGCTTCCCTCGTCCTCCCCGATACCGATATGTCTTTGGGCCATACCGGTATGGATCTTTCGCCTGGAGAAGTTCCGGTATGCTTTCAGCCGGCCAGGAGAGGTGCCGGTATGGCATACCGTTGCATACCGTCCCACTTCGAGCACTGTATGTATGTATGATTGTATGTGTATGTATGTATGTATACAGTGTTTGTATGTATGTATGTATGTATATACGTATGTATGTATGTGTGATTGTATGTGTATGTATGTGTTTGTATGTATGTATGGATGCATATATGTGTGCATACTTGTATGTGTCTGTGTATGTGTGAATGTATATATGTGTATATACATTGTATGTATGTATGAATGCAGACGCTTGATATAGCGCCTTTTAAGTACCTCACAAATGCGTTGATTTATATAGCGCCTCTTCAATAGACACTCGGCAGAGGCGCTTCGGAACGGACAATGGAAACCATAACCGACAATAGAGGTAAAGACAGACATACATGTATGTCTCTTTCTGTCTGTATCTCGGTATGTCAGTGTGTGTATGCGTTTACGTGTATGTGTGTATGTGCATGTGTGTACGTCACTGTCCTGCTGCATATGTGTCTGTGTATGTGTGTGTTTCTGTATGTTTAACTGTATGTGTAGTTGTGTGTGGCACTGTGGCGCTAGCGTGCCTTACCGTGCGGGTCATTTGCCGACGGCTGAAGTGCGTTAATGTGTTCCATTGTTTCTTTACCTCGTGGGTATGGAATAGAAAGGCAAGGTACCTGCGGGAAGGGCTTTAATTAGCATCGATACAATTACGTTGCGAACGTCCAGCTGGGCCATCGTCCGTCCATCCATTGATCCGGGGCCCAACCGTCCATCCCTCCCTCCCTGCCTTCATCAATCAACCGATCGTACGTCCATTCATCCACCCATACTAACCCCGTTTGGCAGCTGCCCTATTCCAAGGAGGCCTTAATTATTTAGTCCACCTTGCCTATCCGCAACTCTTCTAGGATAATTTGCCCTAATGACCCCAGAGGGGTTGGACCGCCATCTGCGACCCGCACAAAGCTCGATTAGGGCTTTCGAAGAGGGATATTGTATACCCTACCCGCATTCGGCTTTTAGCCTCCTCCTCTCGGCGCTGCGGGTTCGTCCCAACATGGGACTGAGAAAACCTGTCACCTCCTGTCCTCTGAGCGCTTAAACGCAGGTGTCCCTTGTCAGGGTTGCGGGCGAAAGGGAGGGGTGGAAGGAGGGATATGGGTGGGTAGTTTGAAGCGGGAGTTGAGTTGAAGTGGTTGGTGCCAGGTTGGGGCTCACTCACCTGTGGAGAAGGGTTGGGGCAGGAATTGTTCCTATCTCAGCCGTCGTTGAGAGAATTTCGCTTGGAGATTTTTGCCGATTTGGGGATTTTTGACTCGGAGAGGAGTTTCTCTTAGCGGTAGTCGTTTTCAAGGAGAGATTTGCATTGGTAAGAAAGAGTTTTGTTGAGAGTTATCCACTTAGATTTTCGCCAACTGGCTTCGGTTGTGAGATTTTCACCATTTGATTTTGTGTTGCTTACTTACTTGATCACACTAGTTATTTTTTCTAGCGCCGTATACCCATGACTATGCAATAATTGATGGTGCTAGAATTGTGCTATGTAAGTGGTTTGCTTTTGGTTGTATATATTTGTATATATCCCTCTTTGGAGTAACACACACACGCACGCACGCACGCACGCACGCACACACACAGATTCGTATATGTCAAGTCTGTCTGTCTGTCTTGTCTGTCTGACAGACAGACAGACTTGACATATACGAATACACGTTTGCACATTCAAGCACACGTATACGTACATACACACACAATTATAGACACACATAAATCTATACTTGTCATGGATACGCCCAAATGCATACATTAATAGCAGGGCCTTCCTTTTTCGGGGGATTGGCCCATCAATAGTCGTAACGACTAACGATAGTAATTGACTTGTGCCCCTCATAAAGTGGCTGATGAAGTTCCTTTGAACTCGGTGAGGAATCACAACCACCTCCTGCAGAGTATATCTGTCCGGCAAATCGGCGACAGTGGACATCTATGCGGGGGTCGAACAGGAATTTATGGACAGTTTTGAAGGCAGCCAGCTGACAAAGTTCTGTCGCCGGTTTATCGTTTATTGGTAATACAGATTGCGGACGTCTAACCGTTAGCAAGTGAGCAGGAAACTGACCGTTCTGTGCGTTCTCGCCCGTTCTTGATTAAAAATAACGGTTTATGTGTAGGCGCTCTGTCTAATAACGTGGCACCTACCATACGTTGCCTTGTTCTGTCTTTAAACTTTCTTCTATTATCTTACTTTCGTCAGCTTACTCTATACTTATGTTACCTAGTTTTATCTGAGCTTCATCACCTTATTCTTTCTTTAGTCATTTTACCTAGTGTATCTTAACCTTCTTCATCTTACTTATCTTTTCTCATTTTACCTAGTTTTATCAGATATCTTCATCGGTTCTATGTTTACTTGTTTTGCGTATTGTTTTATCTTACGTTCGACACTGTACTCTTCCTTTACATACTTCTATTGTGTAAACCTGCTTTACCTGACTACTTGACTTCCTTACATTGACTTGCCTACCTTATGACTTTCTTTTATTACATTGTTTACCTTATCTTCGCTACCGTTACCGTGCATTGCTGAATGGATAGAGAGCTTGGTCTGTAACGTGGAAAGTACGAGTTTGTACCTCCACCGAGGCGGTCCTTGTGTAAGGACCTTGATCATGCCCTCCACACTCAATTGCTCCGTGCCATATATCGATATTCTGTCGTATGGTCGTGTGCACATTCGTGAACTTTGGAAGGAGGACTTCGTTAGTTAGTTGCTGCTTAACGACACTGTCATAACAAAGATGATTAGCGTCACCGTCCTCCCTTCTCCAGGCTTGGGACTGGCACTACTTATATCTTGCTGTATGGTTGCTTAGTTGCTGTTTAACGACAGCGTGTCCTAACAAAGATGATCAGCGTCGCCCTCCTCCTTTTTCCACGGTTGGGACTGGCACTACAACATGTAGACTAATTGTAACTGTAGTCGGTCACCTAGTTTCCGTACACTTGCTGCTAGACAGCAGTCCGTGATTACAGTGCGTTTGGATATTCTGATAGGCTATGACCCCGGTCGCGTTTCATCGGCGTGGACGCGAGCCGACTTAAGTGACTCTTGCTTTAACCTTTGACCTTCGCCGGGCGTCATTGAGTCGTCAGCGTCCAGTCGTACCCCTGCCGTGATTACTGCTGTACGGGTCCGTTTAACCTAGAAAGTTCAAGGGGTCAAGTGGTGTTTTGTGAGTGAGGCTGATTAGACGAAGTCAGGTCGTGTAGGGCGGTCACTCGACGGAGCCGTCCAGGTTAGTTGAGTTGTCGACGCGGTTGGCGTTCAACTCAACGGTCCACTAATGAACTGCACTGCAGTAGGAGTTCAATGACAAATACCTCCTACAAATACCTCCGCGATGAGTGATTAAGTGAAGAAGTAGCAGCGTAGCTAATATAATCTAATCTAATCATTTCTTTAGTGTGGTTTCCAATCAAATCATTTTACTTCTGTAGCGCCATATTTTATATAATCACTTCTATAGCGCTGATACCATGATGCACAAGTCATTAATTGATGGTCACTAGCTAACTATTTGCACCCTCAAAAACAACGTCTGAGGTCACCAGAAACTTATGCGTTATGTATGGGCTGTGTGGTATCCAATCAGGTTTCTTGTGCTCTTTAGAGTCTGTTTGTATCATGTATGTATATATGTATATAGACACTTAAAATAACTAGTTAACGAAGATAGTTCGTCATACAGCATCATCATCATCGTCATCATCATCTTCATAGTCATAATCATCATCACATGTGTGTTCTGCTCTCTGGATTGTTGCTGTTTTCACAACCTATAATGCTTCTTTGTAAGAACACCACAACGTTAATATATTTTCATATATATATATATATAGGCCATATATATATATAGATATATATATACCTGTATACATATATATGCTTGGTATTGTGGTGCTATATAAACCTAATACACACAGTTTATTTTTGAGATTGGTGCATTCTTTGTCGGTTTGATCTCCTCTCGAACGAATCTCATTGCTTCGAAGTTATTCCTTGTAACCGGTTTCAGATGTCGAAAGGCCACGCCGCCACTCTGGTATTGGTTTCAGTTGTGCATGGCTTAGCCGGCTTTTCAGCCAATTAGCCGATGAAAATGAGGCCACAGACAATGGCGTGTCGAAAGCAGAATGAACCAGATATGAACTGTGGGACCCATTAGCCGATTAGTTAGATCGCTCTCTTTAGACCAGTGTTTCCCAACCCGGGTGCCGTGAGCCTGCTCTGGGGTGCCGTGGGTGGATGGCAAAATGGGCAAAACATTGGAAAAACTACTGATTATCCCTACTGACATAAGCTTTTTGCTATTTTTGAAACATGAAGTAGTGTGGAAATAGTCGCATCGCTGCGGTTGAATACAAAGAACTTCGCTCATCTTTTTAAGATAAACAACTAACTGGTAGAAAAATAAATGAAACTAAGGCCAGGTAACGTTGACTGAATGACTTTTAGTAAGGGTGCCTTGCTCTGAATAAGACTGGGAACAACTGCTTTCATCATCATCATCAGTTTCTGCCTCCAGCCATTTGGTGCGATGGGTACGAAAGAAATACTGCTTTAGACACCTTATAATAATAGCTTTAAATGTGTTACAAGAAGAAATTTTTAATAATAGCTATTATACTATTTTTTTTATTTAATGAATCGGAGAATTTATGGATAGCATTTTACTGTTATTTTATCTATTACTGTTATGTTTTTTAAAAATTATTATTTCTTGCCTGAGGTATATAGGGTCTATCCCCTGGGACTTCAAAAGAAATAAATCGATATTATTATTATTATTATTTATTATTATTATTTATTATTATTATTTATTTATTTATTTATTCCGGATATTTCTATAGCGCCTCTCGAAGTCAACTACCACTCATGCAGAGGCGCTCCCGACTACAGCATTTGATAATTGATATTGTGCCGGAATTTTCACGCCGAAGCGCCATGAGCAATTGCGAGTGAAGGACTTGCCCAAGGTCCGTACGCAGCGGCTATAGAGTGGGATTCGAACCTGCAACCCTCCGGTCACAAGGCGCCGAACTTACCACTGAGCCACCACGCCCACCATTACCATCACTATCATCATCATCAAAGGTAGTTTTTCAGTACACAGAATATCTACATGATGAGTAATATACAGTAATGCTCAAACACTTACATTGAGGCACTCGCACGCAAATTCTGCAACAATGCACCGTTCACATAACGATACTCAGCAATACATCGACACAAACACACAAGAATGCACACACACAAACAGGTGGACATAAGCGGGCACGCGTATGGACACGTGCACTGCGAACTGTCCCCTTCGGGTTGACCCGAGTCAACAGGTAAATGTAAACAGACCTGGAATGGGGGAGGGGGAGATACCTGGTCAGGTGCGCTGCAGGCGGCTATACCTGCTTTGATCTTCTACCCCTGGATTTGTAGAAAGTGCGATTGCTGTAGTAGCCGTCTGATCTGGCTATTAGCAAGAAACCCTACACCCAAGCTATCTCGTTGTTTAGGCGTTCATACAGATAGATGTCCAGTGTGTATAGTCACGTCAGACACACACCAGTGTGTCTGACGTTACCTTACCTATACTGCCAGACATTCATCAGCCACACCAGGCTGATGAATGTCTGGCAGTATAGGTAAGGTAATGCAAGGACAGGCGATGAGAAGGCAAGCAATGGTGCTTAGGGGCATGCGCTTGCACCAGATGGCACTAGATGATGCACGCAGCAACACGTGAGCCACATTCCGTCACACACACACACACACACACACACACACACACACACACACACACACACACACACACGCACACGCACACGCACACGCACACGCACACGCACACGCACACGCACAGGCACAGGCACAGGCACACAGGCACAGGCACACAGGCACACATACGTACAAAGGCGCACACACATTGGTATGTATATCTTTTATATATGTGGGTATGTATATATATATATATATACATACCCACATATACTGACAGTGCCAGTATATATATATGTATATATACATATATATATATATGTATATATATATACATATATATATATGTATATATATATACATTCATTCATTCATTCGAGAATATATATATATATATATGTATATATTTGTATATATGTTTATATATATACTGTTATTTGTGTATATTTATAGGCATATACATTGAAAATTGCCTACGGTCAATGCATTAGGATTACTCTAGACTTCTTTGAAGATAATGTGCTGAAAAGGCATTAGCATTTCGATTATAAAGCATCTATCCGCGATCTAATCGTTTAATGCCAATGCGTTTCTCGGTTGCTGCCGCAGTTACCATGGCAACGTCGGCGTGAAAGTGGCGGGAATTTACAGCATCCATCACCAGTCCGTCCGTTCCTCCATCCTTCCGCAGAACCCATCGCTCACCTGCCACCTGGCGCTGAATTGTGGCCTCCTGTCAGAGTTCATCTTTGCTTATGATCTCTGACCTCTGCTGACCTGACCTGTCCCATATTAAGACGGCTCACCTGCTTTAATCAGACAAATTGGGTCAGAGCTTAGATGCAGTCGAACAGCTGGCACCTGTCTTCTCCAGGTAGAACTATACTTTGGGTTATTTCTTACCTTACCGTTCCATACCTTGGCTAATATTAATCTACCTTACCTGTATACACATGATGTGCCTTTGCGTACATTACAATGTATCGTGTATATGTATGCATAGGTGTATGCGTGTTTGTATGTATATGTGCATGTGTGTATGTGTGTCTTCTACAGGATGCAGGTCCTTACTGGGTCTGATTGTTAAATCCCAGTTAGTCGTATACGCAACCTGTAAAATTAGTATGTAAAGAGCCTGCAGGTATGTAAGTATGTGTATAAAATTTGGCATCTTAAATTTTCTGGGACCAATAGAAAATGATTGATTGATTGATTGATTGATTGATTGATTGATTGATTGATTGATTGATTGATTGATTGATTGATTGAGATTCATAGCTTTATAAAATATGCCGTAGCACAGTCCGTTAGCAATACGATCTTAAACTAGTTGCCTTTTTGCATGGGTAACCAATGCAGTTCCTCCTTGCAAACTTATTTACGAACGTAACAGTGTGTAATGAAACGAAACTTTTCGGGTTTACCTATAAGCTAAAAAAGCTACAGCTTAGGCCTCACAATCCACAGGGGTCTCAAAGAAATGTACTATGTTTGGGGGCTTTTTTAAAATTTACATGTGCTGTATATGTTATGTATAACCTTTTAAATGGCTTGTGTAGCAAATTCCATCTCGCCTGAGTAAGTGCATTCATTTAAAATAATTTGAATGTTTGACTTAATGCCTCGCTATTAAATATTTAAAAGGCGTATATGTTTTTAAGTTGTGTGAGACCTTCTGGTGTAATTTATTTAAACAAGACGCCTCCAAGCTTGTATAGCTTAGGGCCTCACCAAGTCTAAAACCGGCACTGATAACATTATGCTGCAATGTTATGCAGTGTTACAGTACGTAATAAGGAAGTACGGACATCGGTTTACATTAAAACTCAACCGTTATCCCACTGCTTTATATGGTACGCTGGTGACTGGTATCCTAATTTAGCGGGACTTTCGTCCCTTCTGGGTATCCGTTTGGCTCCCTTAACAGTTTACATGTTTGTATCTGGTTTGTATTATCATTATTTAACTATTTGCGATTTATTCTATATCGCCATTGTTAACTACATCGTGGGAACAATAAAAGATTTTGAGTGACAGATTGATTGACAAGTAATAATCTGTATTCTGCGCGAGATATACGCCCACGCTTTCCAGCGACGCGGCAGGCACACAATGGCAAAGGTAGCAGATTGTCAATAAAAAATGATGCAATATTACAAGCAGTTTCAAAATCCCACTTCGTGTGAAGTATAAAGCTGTGTAGGCTATAGCAAATCAGTGTGAAGGAAATACTAAACCGAAACTAAATTATTATTATTATTAATATTCTTTATTAACTACTGAAATTAACAAAATATGAGAGCTGTAAATGTCTCGGCCTCTTATAAATCCGCTATCGAAGGGGAGTCCAACAAATGCGCTCTATAAAAGCCCAGATGCATTGGTGGTCGTATATGTCTTCGCTCTGCTGCGCACTGTGGTTGTCCCGCTGACCCGAACACCCGCGACCCAGCAGAGAAGTTTTACTGTTGTTGGCCGGTCTTTCTGGAATAAGCTGCCTTGCAACCTGCGACTTGAGCGTCTAGGTCGTTCTTTGTCACATTTCCGTAAGCAAATTAAATCCATTCTATACTCGATTGTGGTCTTTGTGTATATATCGGGTCGGTTGCCCCGCGGAAGAGTATCTCTCTCGAAGTGGGGCTATATAAATTTGCAGTTATAATTGCCGAAAAGTTTGAAAGCAGTGGAGTTAAGTAAGTAAGTAAATAAGTAAGTATATTCTTTATTACACTTAGTTACTTACTTACTTAACTTAGGTGATGACGGTGTTGTTGTTAATGTTGCCACTTATGTAAATTCTCTGACAACTGATGTTGAACTCTCAGCACTAATAATCTCATCGGGATATTAACCTGTGAGAGAATATCACAGTCTTGAACCGTGGATGTATTAATATCTTCTGGAGATTAACGTGTAAGAATTTTACACGAGGGCATGAACCTTGAGTATTCATTCACATTGAGAGATTAATCCGTGAGAATTTCGCATGTATCTGCCCTGGTCTAGGCGCTGGGAAAGCAAAGACCCATCCACATCGTCGTGACTTCATCTGGGCCTTGCACCGTTTACCTTATTTGTACGGATGGGTGTATGTGTGTGCCTATATCAGGATTTTCTGTTTATTTAGTGCTATTGTGTTTCTGTGGGCGCGTTACGCGTATACGCTCCGGCTTCCTTGTGAACGGTATCATCGTGTCCTGGTCAAATATTAACAGCTGTCTTGTCCACCGACTTCTGCGGTTTGCTGTGGACTTCTTTGGAATGGTAATGTATGTGTATCTGTGTGGACTTCTTTGGAGTGGTAAATGGATGTGAAACTGTCGGTCGTGGACTGTGCTTGCTGTTTGAATGGCGTTTTAAACACAGTCAAGTCCACTTGGACTTGACTGTGTTTGTTGTGTGTAGTTATGAGATGG
>OY744607.1:63478751-63491251 GCA_963556255.1 Allolobophora icterica
TAAATATATGGACACACGCCAGAGGAATTTTTACTGTTTTTCCGGTGCCATCTGTGAAGGGCAGTACTTGTGTTGCTGTGTCCTGCGAAAGTGTTTGGTGCTTCACAGATGGGCAGTGCTTGTGCTGTGGCCTGCGAAAGAGATTGGTGCTTGTGCTTCAAACGTCGTTGGGGTCTTGCTGTAGGTATTAAAGCGAAAGGATTTAGAGTCGATTATGAGAGGCGCGTCGTTTGCAGTTTGCTTTCATGCTGGAATTTACTAAGATCTAACGAGGTAAATGCGACGAGGCGGTAGTTGATGGAGATGATGATGATGACGACAGAGACGATAATGATGACGATGATAGTGAGAGTGTTTGTTGATTGATGGTGATGATGATGATGAGGAGGAGGAGGAAGAGGAGGATGGTGATGATTATGGTATTGATTGTGGTGGTTGTGGTGGTGGTGGTGATGATGATGATGATGACTACGACGACGATGATGAGACTTACAATGATGCTGCTGCTGATGATACTGGTGAGAAGGAGGAGGAATATACGGATGGGGATGAAGATAAGTAAGATTTCTTGATGACGCTCTAGTACCAGTGTGACGCTGCTGATGTTGATGGCAAAACCGCAGCAGCATCACCATCAGTCCATCCTGCCCGCATCCGTGCATCATCCATTTGTTCCAGGGCTCGTGTATCCTTTGTTCATCCGACAGAGAGTGTGTGTCATCACGCCACAGTTATTGCCCGGCCAATCTAAACCATTCCAATCGGGAGGGATGCCTCATTGCCACCGCCATCGCCCCATCGGCGTCCAACTTAACCACTTCCACTCTCAATTCGCCACGCGGTGTCTTTCCCGCGCGCGCCAATTATCCCCGTCCAATTCTGTGTAATTGCGGAAATTGCATGCAATTCTGCGTGTCCGTGTATCTCCGTCTCCCTGTAGGTCTGTCTACGTCTACGTGTTCGTCTCGGTGTGTTTCGATTCGGTTGTGT
Organism: Allolobophora icterica; assembly: GCA_963556255.1. Classification (NCBI taxonomy): domain Eukaryota; kingdom Metazoa; phylum Annelida; class Clitellata; order Crassiclitellata; family Lumbricidae; genus Allolobophora; species Allolobophora icterica. Next base: position 63,479,742 of record OY744607.1, read on the forward strand.
CGTTCTGGCTCCCTCGTTCGCTGTTCGCAATTGTTGATTGCTTTTCGCCGCTGATAACAATGAAAAACTGAGTGATCCCCTTCTGGGTGGTTTTTCTCATCTCGGGCGGCTGTTGTGGGGCTGAGGGATGCGTCTCCCTTTGATGATTATGGTGATGGCTGTGATTGTGGTGGTGGTGGTGTTTGTGGTGGTGGGGTGGTGTTTGTGGTGGTGGGTGGTGGTGGTGTTGAGGGTGGTGGTTGTGGTGGTGGTGGCGGTCTTTGTGGTTGTGGTGGTGGGATCCAACGCACCCTGTTTCCCTCCTTCCTCCGTTTCCATTCCGGCGTTGTGATTGGTATATGGGCTGGAGTGGGGAGAGGAACGTGGCACAGGGGACGCGGCGCTTGGAATTGATAATGGTCAATTATCGCTTCTATCACTCTGATTCCACTGTTGCCACCTCCACTCCATCTGCTCGTCATCCTCTACCTCCTCCTCCTCCTCCTCCTCCTCTTCCTTCTCCTTCTCTTCCTGCCATTCTTCCGTACTCCCTTTCCCGTCTACTCCTCCTACTCTCCTTCCTTCTTTCGCATCCCGTGTGTCTGTCCCTCTGCCTGTTCTCCCTACTCTTCGATCCTCCTGTGTCCACACTCCACACTCCACACTGCCTATGCTCCAATCCCCGATTCCTTCTACGTCACTTCCTCTGCACACTCGGCGCCATATGCCTGGTCATCAGACACTATAGCGCTTAATAAATTCGTAATAGTAATAAATTTCGAAGCTTAACCAGTAACTGAACGTCACATTCATTCATTTTGATAATTTATATAGCGCCTCTTCAAGAACCCTACTCAGAGATGCTTCCAGTCCAGCCACTGTTAAGCAGAGAAGACTTGAAGAGGCCGTATAAAGCATGTGAACTGCCTCGTGGAAATAAGCGCAGAGAAGGTGGTCCGAGTTAGAAGCAAACATCTCTGAGACATGACTATTTAGTGAGTAATCCCCCCACCCCTACTGTTCTACACAGACATAGCTCTTCAGACGGTTGAAATATGGCCGTGTAAATCGACATTCATGATCATATCTACAACAAGTGCAGTTCATAAACTCGGCGAGGCTTTGATGCCTCTCTCGTCAAGTTGGATACCTGGATGATTTACCTATTTTGGGGGCGGGGAGTCCATCGACAACGGGACCCAGGTTTGTATCGGCAGGGCCAACTATTCGGTACTCTTGTCACAACCCCCACGCAACGGGCCAGGTATATGGTGAGGGTATTGTTGTAGTGCGCGGGGAGCTGCGTGGGAATTTGCTCCGATGTTAAAATACAATGTGGGGCGTTGACCGCGTTTAGCAAGTCTGTAAGAATGCCAATCCTTCAGAGAGCGATTTTCTCGTGTGGGGCGATTCTACCCCTCACCAGGACTTTCCAAGTCTCTGGAAGAGAGACACAGACAGACAGACACAGGCAGACAGACAGACAGAAGCAGACAGGCAGAAACAGACAGGCAGAGAGAGAGAGAGAGAGAGAGAGAGAGAGAGAGAGAGAGAGAGAGAGAGAGAGAGAGAGAGAGAGAGAGAGAGAGAGAGAGAGAGAGTTAGTGGAAGCGAGTGAAAGATAGACAGAAAGAGAGACACAGACACAGACAGACAGACAGACAGGCAGAAGCAGACAGGCAGAAACAGACAGGCAGAGAGAGAGAGAGTTAGTGGAAGCCAGACAGAAAGACAGACACAGACACAGACAGACAGACCAGACAGACAGAAACAGGCAGGCAGACACAGACAGAAGCAGACAGGCAGAAACAGTCAGGCAGAGAGAGAGTTAGTGGAAGCGAGTGAAAGAGAGACAGAGACACAGACAGACAGGCAGACAGACAGACGTTCAGGTGGTTCTTTGTTGAACTTCACCTCTGACCTTGCCTTCCAACGGGCGTCTTTTTCCGGCCTTCGTTCATGAATCGCTGACTGATAGGCGATAATTGGCGGTATAAGTCTTGTCGACAGGTGTACGGTGTAGTTAGCGATGTAATTTCGTCGGCCGTGCACCAGCCATTCGGGTGTAGAACGGTGTATAGATGATTTATAACAACAAAGAGAAAGTGTCTGCCGTTTGAACACCGGTGCCTGGATGTCAACTGGACGCTTTGAACTCATTGTTTTCAAGTACTTTACACGTTGTCGTGACGCTGTGGTTATTTATTTTAACTCGGGTGTCACGCCTGTTAACACTCGAACGAATATCGAGTAGCAGCAGGTGTGGACACGGTAGCCGATTGGTTAGAGCGTTCGCCGTGTAACGTGGAGAGTACAGGTTCGAGCCTCGTCTGAGACGTTTACGGTGTAGGGGCCTTGAGCAAGTCCTTCACTCACAGTTGCTCAGCGCCATTGATTGATGCTAGGTCGTTAGGTTGTGGCACTTAATAAATGCGTAGTAATAATAATAGTAAAAATGCCATCGCCTTCCAAAGCACTGTTGCTCCGCCGGATCTTGAATTCTTGCGTCCCAGAATGCTTTTTTGTTTTATCTGGACTTTTTTTTATTCCTGAGGGATCTGAGGTACCTCGGGGCAAAAAAATTATGGTAATTGTTAGTAGTAGCATTAATTAATTATTAATAATACTGTTGGTGCTAACCTGTGAAAATTGCAAATCTACAGAATTTTTCTGATGCCAAAGGTGCTCAGAAAAAGTTCGTCTCTGGCTGGTACCGAACATGGCATTTAAAGAGTGACTGTACTTTTTGCATGACCACTTCAGTGTCTCCTGCTTCTGGGCATTACATTTAAAAGTGTGGCCACACAAAGTTCGGTTAGTAAGTTGTAACTTCTATCACGTCAATGTCTAACGCACAAGGCATCAACCGATGGCACACCAAAACCAGGTCGTTATCAGGTCAATATCTAGAAGATCATTGAGACATGCGCTCGGGAATACGCTGGTGGCCTGTCTGCCTCTGTCTGTGTCTCTTTGTGTCTGTTTCTGTCTGTCTGTCTCAGTCTCTGTCTGTCTGTCTGTCTGTCTATCTATCTCCCTGTCTGTGCTTCTGAATGGATCGCTTTGTGCATGTAACGAATGCGCCGGCGTATTTATTATTCGAGTTAAGCATTTCAAATATTTGCATTAAATTCCGTCGAGCAAACAAGGCTGCGATTATTATGTACGATGAGAGGTTGTTTAATATCGGACTACCCATGCACGAACTTTGACTGTCTACTATGGCTCTGATGAGACCATACAGACAGACACAGACAGACAAACAGACAGGCAGGCAGGCTGGCTGACAGGCTGGCTGGCTGACTGACTGGCTGACTGACATAGGCAGACACAGAGGAGCACACATGTACGACCAAAGACAGACAGACAGACAGACAGACAGACACAGATGGACAGATAGATATCCGTACAGACAAACAACTGGTAGACAGACAGACAACTGTTAGACAGACAGACAGACAGCCAGACAGACAGTCAGACGCAGGCTTGAAGAGTGCGTGGTGAACTTTGACCAGGTGCGTTGTGACCTGCTTTGACGTCGGTTGACTTCAATCGTTAGAGGTCGTTTAATTCGGCATTTAGCTTTGGCTCTGACCTCCATCCATCCATCCATCCGTCCTTTATCCACGCGGATGACATCAGAGCCCAACAGTCGGTTGCGGCTGCAGACTTTCTCATCGGATGCCCCTCAGATTCAAATATACGATGCGCTCGTTAGGGCTGTGCATGGCCGACAATACATTCATTCGTTCATTCATTGACCGTCATTCATTCGTTGTTTCGTTCGTTCAGTCATTCATTCATTCGTTCGATCATTCAGGGTATTTCTCTAGCACCAATTAAGGTGTCCACTCAGAGTTTCTCCTAGCCCAACAACGACTTGAGAGAACAGGGTTAAAGTTATTAGTACATGTGTTATTGTTAGTTTTCTTTTAACCCAAAGGATGATGATATTATTATTATTATTATTATTATTATTATTATTATTATTATTATTATTTTTTTTTTTTTATATATATTATTTTTATTATTATTATTATTATTATTATTATTATTATTACTATTATTATTTCCCCGAGGTACATATAATCCATCAGGAGTCAGATTCTAAGTATTATTATTATTATTATTGTTGTTGTTGTTGTTGTTGCTGCTGTTGCTGTTGCTGCTGATGTTGCTGCTGTTGTTGTTATTATTGCGCATTTATTAAGTGCCATTATCTAGAACCCGGCCTCTCGAAGTTACAAGGCGAGCGCTTTAACCAATCGGCCACCGTGTCCCACAAGTGTGGATAAAAGATTCATGTATCGTCCTTAGCCAGCCATTTGAGACTGGTGCCTGGTGGCCCAGCCAGCGAGAAGGCAAGACGTTAAAATTTTAGCGACGTGAGGCTAATCGTCGGACGATCGTAGAAGACCGGTTGAAAGCGGAAAGCCCCCTTTGAAATTGTCGCCCTGTTTCAAAGCCACCATTCTTGTCCGATTTGTAAGTGGTTGCGATCGTGAAAGACCGTCTCTGTTGTGTCACTTTCATCAACAGCCATTACAGAGTCATTCCAGGGCCGTTTTATGACGGCTTACGAATTGCCCAGGTATGCCAAGGTAAGGTAATGCCATTGGTGACGTACCTCTACGAACAATGTTACGTGCGTGTAAGATGCTGGATCGCATGCCGATAGAGATTTTAATCTCGGTCCGTATACGGGGATCTTAAAAGGCGTGGCACCAATTGAAACGGGGAGTGGTGGTAAAGGCTCTCACCCGATAAATTCCTTTAAAACTGAGCAGGGTTGAGGCCTATGAAGTATGGAGAACGTCACATGAGCCGCTGTGCGTGCATGAGGATGCCTGTTTGCATACCGATAGAGATTATGATCTCTGGCTAGCACGGTCTTTACACGGGGACCTTAGAAGGTGTGGCACCCTTTCAGACGGGCAGCGGTGGTGAAGGATGTTCAAGGATCTCTCCCCATCACATTCCATGAAAATTGAAAAGGGTCGAGGCCATGCCGTCGCTAATAGAAAAGCGTGGGCATTTACATTTACAGCGCTTGTGAATAAGCTGGTGCCCTGCGCTTATCTTTAGTGTAGCGCTTTATAAATTTTGAGTTTACGATTACGATTACATTGGTACGCATTGCCGTCGTTTTGGGGTGTTGGTATACATGTGAACTCATGTTGTAGAATCGCATTCCTTTTAATAGGACACCGACGCAGAGACGGACTGACGGACAGACAGCCAGACAGACAGACATTTTTGTGGTTGGCATTACTGGACAAATGATTTATGAGCAAGGGCAAAACGTGTGGGAAAGTGAACTTCAATGGGAGAGATGGATGTAAGCCGGTGGGAAGGGAAAGGCCCATGGGCAGAAGAGGGGAATTGGTCTTAACCGTTGTGGATGACAAATATCGCATAAAATTATAAGAGAGCGGACGGGAGAGGTGGATATGAAGAACGCTATCAGAAACAGAAGATTAAAATGGATGGGACATGTGTTCCGTATGGACAAAGATGGAAGAGCCAGCCAAGAGATGACCTGGATTCCCGAGGGGAGAAGGAGAAGGAGAAGGGGAAGACCACGGAAGAATCGGCTGAAGGTGACTTGAGGTGCTTAGGGATGCCGTGGGACAAAGTGCGACCGTATCGCACACTGCCGTGGGACGAGGCCATAGCACGAGCAATGGGCAGAGGCGGATAAAGACACAGGAAGGACTGAAAGTAAGTAAGTATTGGTAATGGTATTTGCAAATTTATATAGCGCCACTTCAAGATAGATTCATCAGAGGTGCTCCCGACCTAACACAGTGGAATAATGATCGAACAAAATGGTCTTCAAGCGTTTCCGGAAAAGAGGCAAAGACAGGCTGAGAATGGGAATGGTAAAGAGGAATGGGAAATGGTAATTAACAATAATAAATTAAGAATAAATGTAGGATGAGACATTAGCCATCGGCCATCCGCGATTCTGCGTGCTTCCGGAACTCTGAACTGTCATAATAATATATATTCGTGTTTATTGACAAGCTCACTGACAAACCGCAGTAAGTAACATTGAAACACATGACAGTACAGTTATAAAGATTTTACAGAACACACACGCGTCTTGGCAGCCTGTTAGGTACTCGCTCATTTGACAGCTGCTCCCTAGGGAGTAGAAGGCTGAGTCGACCTATAGGGAGCTTACGAGTATCAAACCGCGTTTTCCAAGATCTTATATTCTTCAAGCAAGAGTGTTATGCATCTACCTCCTACCCACATGTCAACCCTAGTTGGGAATTTGTTGGTTTGGCTCTGCGCAAGTCAGCCACTGGTGACTTATAGCCTATCTAAGCAATGTTTGCCAACTGATGAATGTTTGTTCCTATAGTGACGTTTGACGACATTGAGGCTAATTACAATCGTAAACCACTAATTTCTAAGCGCCACTCGAAAGCCAAGTGACGGGCACCAGCTCGCTAACGAGCTAGACTAACGCAGAGAGCAGCTTTGATTATAGTTTCCAAGAGTTACGCTATATAAATTAGCGTAATAAATAAATACACAATGATAGTAAAAAAATAATGCTTCAGAGTAACAATGATTAGTTTTTGAAGGCGGTCGCGTTTCGCTGTACTTTCGCCAGAACCCGATGAGAAGTGATCAGCCGTTTGGGATGTCATTAACGGTCTCCCGGACAGTGTTTTTCTTGATTGATTAAACTCGCCCCTGGGAAAATATAATAATAACAATGATGAGAACAACAATAACAATATTAGTACAAACAATTGCAATAACGGTAATTACAACAGTTAATTAATTATGACAATAGTAATGATGATGATGATGATGATGATGATGATGATGATGATGATGATGATGATGATCATGATGATGATGATGATGATGATGATGATGATGATGATGATGATGATGATGATGATGATGATGATGATGATGATGATGATGATGATGATGATGATGATGATGATGATGATGATGATGATGATGATGATGATGATGATGATGATGATGATGATGATGATGATGATGATGATGATGATGATGATGATGATGATGATGATGATGATGATGATGATGATGATGATGATGATAGTAATAGAAGTTGTAGTAATAACAATAATAAATTAATTATGACAATAGTAATAATAATAACTCTAACAACAGTAATAATAGCAATAACAATAATAAATTAATAATAGCAATAGTAGTAATAATGGCAATGATAATAGTAATTACAAATAATAAGTTAACAATGATGCTAGTAGTAATAGTAGTAGTAGCAGCAGTAGTAGTAATAATAATAATTAATAATAATAATAATAATAATAATAATAATAATAATAATAATAATAATAATAATAATAATAATAATAATAATAATAATTATATTTGACCTGTTGGTTTTTGCAGATTCTCCTGATTCAGTGTTGTGAAGGAAGAATGTGAGAAGATGATTGTCTGTAAATCTATGTTGAATCTTTCCGGATGGATGAAGCAGTTGCCGCAGCTGATGCTGCTGCTGATGATGATGCTAATGATGACACTGATGATGACGCAACATCCGGTCAACGGTGACCAGTCATCCAGTTCCGGTTTGTAACATATTGATTGTGTAGTAACATCATTACACCATATGACAATAACACCACAACAGCGTTACATTGTAACACCATGAAATAATGTTATGATGTTTGTAGTAACATCATTGTACTTTATCATGATAACCCGACAACAGAATAACATTGTAGTACCATTAAATAATGTTATGATGTTGTAAACTTGTAGTACTTAACATCAGAAAATTGTAACGTGATGACGGCATAAAAATAAGAAAAAGTAGCACAGGTTAGAGCGCTTGCCTTGTCATGTGGAGAGTATGGGTTCGAATCTTCTCCCCTAAGATGGTTACTATGTAAGGAACTTGAGTAAGTCCTTCACTAACAGTTGCTCAGCGCCATCGATTGACGCTTGGTCATTAGATAGTGGCGCCTAATAAATACATTATACAAAGGCATAGCGTATACTAACATAGAGGATTATAGCAACACATTTTTACCGTGTAACGTTGTAAAATTTCTTAGAATATCTGCTGCTTTTTGCTTTAGGTTTAGTCTTAACCGTCACTCCCGAGATGCAGAAAGTTCGGGAGAACGGAGTTGCCAGCTTTCTGTGTCGGGTCACCGGAGGTCAAGGTCGTGACCTGGCCTGGTTCAAGGGTGATCGTCGACTGACGGATCGGAATCCGAAGTATATGCTTGTCAACTCGACGGAGGGATTAGTGATACGGATTGTTCCAGTGAGAAAGCGTGACGACGGGGAGTACGAGTGCAAGGCCAGTGATGGGGTTCAAACCCTGACTGCGTCTGGGCAGTTGAAGGTTCAGGAGGAAGGCCGAGGTATGTGGGCAGCTTCTTTGGGCTTAGTAACTTCAGGGCGATTAAGGTTTGGTAAGGGAGGAGAGGTATGGTAACTGGTGGGGAATATTACGTGAGGTATAGGTTAGTATGGAGAGGTTATATGAGATAAGAAAAGAAAGACGAGGTTACCTAAGCTAAGGTTAGCTTAGGTTATGTTAGGTCAGGTCGGATAGGGTTGGGTAAGGTAGGGTAAGGTAGGATAAGGTAAATATGATAGGGTAGGGTAAGGTAAGGAGAAGTACAGTAAGGTAGGGTAAGGTAAGGTAAGATAAGATAATTCCTGATTCTAATAAACGAATATATTATTATTAAGGTAAGGTAAAGAAGATGATGCAAGTTAATGTATGGTGTGGTAAGGTAAGATAAAATCGTTAATCTACATCATCACAGTTCTTCAAATCCATTATTCTCCATGATTGCAATTATCTATGATTACAATTCTCATGATCATAATTCTCTATGATCAGTCCATGAGGGTACTTTTTTATGATAAAAAATCTCCAAAATCATTGCATTTTTCATTCTGAGAAAAATCATCGTTTGCACCATTGCTGAACTCTGCAGCAGTACCAATCATCACTGTATAAGGATCGTAATGGTCCCTATTATGCGCCATTATCATTCTAATTTATGTATTATATACAATTATACATGTATATCATATATACATATAGGCCCTATAGTCATCAACCTTATCATCACTCAAACCCTTTTGGGCAAGTCAGACTTCATTGCCACCTATGAGGACAGACAACACTAATTTTGTAATTATGTCCTCAAGCCACTTACACAGAAATATTGTCCATCAATCATTAAAACCTTCAACATGTACGCATGCGGGCGTCTATTTTATATATATATATATATATGCATTTACTTGATATATATATATATGCATTTTCTGGATATAAATTTGCTCATGTATATGACCAATGAGTCATTAATGTTTTGTGTGTACATGAAGAATGCCAAAATATTAGACAGCATGTATATATCATAGTTATATATATGTATGCTACATGCATTCATTATTTGTATTGAGGATGCCATTGATGTTGTTTATATTTATGTGGACTTGACAGACAAGTGTTCCATGCAGATTATATATATATATATATATATATATATATATATATATATATATATATATATATATATATATATATATATATATATATATATATATGCACACACACCATAACAGTAAAATATATATGTAAATATGTAAGTGTATATATACATATATACATTAATATACACATATGTACACACATGTGTGACGAAAATAGAAAGAGTCGAAGATAGGATGATAATAGTATCAATACGTGCACACCCAGTAGACATAACAATAGTGCAGGTGTATATGCCTACGTCGGCGCATGAGGAAGAGGAGGTGGATGACATGTATGAGAAAATAGAGAGAGGATTAGAAGACATCAAAGGTACGGATTAGGTGATAGTAATGGGAGACTGGAATGCAGTAGTGGGAGAGGGCGAACAGGATGGTATAATAGGGAAATTCGGATTGGGGAAGAGAAATGAGAGAGGAGAGAAATTAATGGAATTCTGCAAAAGGCAAAGACTGGTAATAACGAACACATGGTTCCAGCAGGAAAAAAGACGAAGGTACAGTGGGAGGCCTTCGAGATGTGGGTGTGGCGCAGAATGGAGAGAGTTAGCTGGGCGGAACGGAGGACGAACGAGGAAATCCTGCAAATGGTAGAAGAACAAAGATCACTCATAAGTACTATACGCGGACGACAAAGGAAATGGATCGGGCACATCCTAAGGAGTGAGACACTGCTAAGAGACATCATGGAGGGAAGGATGGAGGGGAGAAAGACGCGAGGAAGACCGAGGGCAATCCTGCTAGACTGGATGATGACAAAAGAAGGATACAGTGGACTGAAGAGAAGAGCACAAGACAGAGAACGATGGCGTCATTGGTCATACGAACCTGCCGGTGGGCAGAGAACATAAAGAAGAAGACACACATATAGACATATAATATATATGTGCGTGTGCGTGTATGTGTGAGTGTATGTGTTTTGTCCTTGTTTCCTTGTTGGTATCTGTGGCCTGAGGGATGGGGTGAAGAGAGGTTCAACGTGGTTAGGTGAGTTGTGCAGTTGAACATGTTGACATATATGGGTGACTAAAAGTTTTAGTCATCCAATGGTCAGCCGTGAAGCTGTCTCACCGTCTCAAAGGTTTTGCACAAATCGGTTTAAGATGGGAATAGGAGTACAGAGCTACTACGGTTAACCTTTGTTGAGCCATTTACAAGCAATTACTTTTAACCGGGACACGGTAGCCGAATGGTTAGAGCGCTTGCCTTGTAATGCAGTGAGTACGGGTTCCTCCCTGAGACGGTTACTGGGTAGGGACCTTGAGCAAGTCCTTCACTCACAGTTGCTCAGCGCCATCGATTGATGCTAGGTCATTAGATTGTGGCACTTAATAAATAATAGTTAATAATAATAACTGCACCGAATTGGACATGTGTTTAATGTTTATGCGGGAGAGTGAATGATTACTCGATGCTTCGACGTCGGCCATTTTGTTGCTTTTAGTTTCTTCTTGTGCCGCCAATGGCCGTCAGTAAGGCATCAAATCTGCCGGTTGCACCGTTAGTTTTTTTCGCTCCACTCTGGCATTTGCTTGTCGGTTAGGTGCTGGAGTATTTGAGTAGCATCATTCCACGAGTGGTGGCATGTTATCTCTAGCCTGGCCTCCTCCTCCTTTCCCTCCTCCCCTCCTTCTTATTCTTCTTATCCACCACCTCTTTCCGGATCGAAACCGACATCCTCCTCTCTTTTCCTCCATCGCTGCTTCCTCCTCGTCCTTCTGTATCCTCCTCAGTTTCCTCGTGATTGTCTTTCTTCTTGGTCACGGCTTCCTCCTCCTCCGTCTCCTTCTTGCTTCTGGGTTCTGCTTTTCCTCTTCCTGATTTTCTTCCTCATCATTATTTATCTTTTGTTTTTCCCTCTTCTTCCTTACTTTTGTCCTCCTCTTCCTTACTTTGACTTCTTTCTCCTCTTCATCCTCCTACTGATCCTGCTCTTCCCTCTCCAATCCTCGCCTTTTCCTCCTTTGCCACTCCTTCTCTTC
>OY744607.1:63493751-63548751 GCA_963556255.1 Allolobophora icterica
CCACCAGGGAATTTGGTTCAAGATATCTGCACTCCTTGCCAACTCAGCCAGAATGAGTACACTGACCATACACTGTTGGTGGGAAGATGAGACGTCGATGGAGAGGATCGGCTACCCACCCGTATATGCCGAGGCTAAGAAAATGAAGTCGCTAACGCTTCATACCCATGGCTGCCTCAGGGCTTGCTTAACGGACTGCTCTGCTTCTTCTGTGATACTGTTTATCAACTGTGAATGGGAAGCTGTTGGTTTGGCTCGATGTGTGTGTGGCTGCCTGCCACTGATAACTCTCGTCTTGTTTTCTCTGCATTGATTTTTTTCTGTAGAAGGGTGTAATCAGGTGTGTTTCGTTTAATATTACTCTGCCGAACAGTTTCTGTGAAAGGTTACACGAAAAACATGTTACAGTTACCTTTGCACTTTAGAAAACGTGTTGCATTTACCTTTGCACTTTAGAAAAACATGTTACATGTACATTTGCGCTTTAAAAACGTGTTACATTTACCTTTGCACTTTAGAAAAACATGTTACGTGTACATTTGCACTTTAGAAACACATGTTAAATTTACCTTTGCAATTTAGAAAACATGTTGATTTGCCTTTGCACTTTTGAGGAGTGCAGCCTTGACCTCTCTGCTCTTGAGGAGTTTCTACGCAGGCTTATAAGCAAGTGTGTAGTAATCTTTGATTTTTTGCGTGTCTGGCTGAGCATATGCTGTACCGTCAGTCGCAACATTGTCTCGTGTTGGCAGACATTGCTTGAGGGAGTCCACGTTTGGAGTGGATTTTGCGGATTCTATGTTTGCTGTGTCAGGCTGGAGAGGAAGAGACGGAGAGGTGGAGATGGGGAGGAAGATATGGAGAGGAAGATATGGAGATGAAGAATTGGAGAGGAAGATATGGAGAGGAAGATATGAAGAGGAGGATATGGAGAGTGAGGGATTCGGGTGCTGATAGCATGGAAGAGAACCGCTCGAGAGCCTGGCCCTTGTTGATTGTCCTGTCCTCGGAGACATAACTAGGTCACGAATTCCATCCACTGGGAGATAGATGATAGTATTTTCCATTGTGTTCCGTGGCCCCATTGTTGCACTCTAGGTTAAACTTGTAACCTAATATACGTCTCTATAATACATTAAATGTTTCTAAATATTGACATGCCCAGTGCGCTGATTTGCTATCAGTATTTGGGTCATGTCATCAGCTTATGGGTTCAGCGTTTGGTGTTGGGTTATGTATTAAGGGTCAAGTCGTTTTTTAAGTAAGGTTACGGTTTTGGGTAAGGTCATTTACATCTGAGGTCAAGTCACTGGGGTCAGGTCGTCTTTGAGGTTAGGTCACAGTTTGTTGTCAGATCAAGGATGATGTTGTAGCTGATCACTAATTACAGATTGGTTTTGGTGTACCATCTATGATGCCTTGTGCACTGTAGACACACTAATTAATTAGTCAGTTGATTATTTAGTTAGTCAATTAATTAATTTATTGACTAATTAGCTAAGTAGCTGATTAATTAACTACAATCTTCTAGGCCATCTGTTTAGCCATAACCCTTTATGTGGTTCCTATAATTATATGCGACAACAGTTAATAACCCATTTCTGTCAACTTTATTTCAATTGAAGTAATGTGTTGAAGGTTATCTGCTGGAGAGATCAGGGTTCAAATCCCTGCCAGAGCAGAAATTTGTTCTAGATTTCTGCTCCACCTGCAGTCCTGACCAACTCGGCTATAACGAGTACACTGACCATACGCTATTGGTGGGAAGATGAGACGGCAAGGGAGAGGACTGGCGACCTCAAATGCAGAGTCAAAGCAAACGAAGTCGCTAACCCTTCATACCTGTCACTAACCCCTCAGGGTCGCTTAAATGACTGCTCTTCTCCTTTGTCAACCTGTACATAGCACTGTTTTTGCACCGGAATCATCTTCATTTCTGTACCTTAATAATAGGATGCATTAATGGCTGTAATTACCCAAAGAGTCTGGGCGAACCGACCAGAGGAATACTGTTGTTCCCTCTGCATTCACCCCTTTGTCATCTAACCATCAGTGTGTCTTGTATTCTGCTTTTTGAGTGATCAATGAAATATATGGGCCGCTGAAAAGATCAAAAGAACCCAGCAATTATGATCTAAAGGAGACCCATAATAAACCTACCTCAGGTGAAACCTGTTGTTTACCTGGAGCTGGGTAACTCTATACTCTCAGCAGTACCAAAAACTTTTCGTACCCCATGACACCGTTGCTTAACAAACCCCTCAATTTGCCCTAACATGTAATTATTTCAACCAGATTTCTCAACGGTTTAGAAAAAGAAGAAAAAGAGGGGTTAAGCGAATCCTTAAACCAATCCTTAAACCAATCCCTTAAGCCAATTCCTTAAACCAGTCCCTTAGGCAAATCCATTGAGCTTATCCAGAGATACAGCCATAGGTGCGAATTGTTAGCGACTTCATTTTCTTAGCCTCGGCATATACAGGCATGTGGCCAGTACTCTCCCTCGCCGTCTCATCTTCCCACCGACAGTGTATGGTCAGTGTCATCAATGTAGCAGAAAAGTTGTAAAAATTTCTTCCTTGGCATGGATTTGAACATCCAACCTCTCGGTTGACAGTCCATCACGCTAACCACTAGACTTTCGCTCACCCCATCAATTGATTCTTTGTGCATTATGATTAGGACACTATGATTAGATTAGATTGGATTAGATTAGATTAGATTAGATTAGATTAGTCTGTTTCGTTTCTTGCAGTTCCTCCTGGCTTTCCACAGATCATGCGGGATCTGACAACGAAAGTGATAGAGAAGAACCACAACGACGTCTTGCAGTGCGTCGCATCGGGTGATCCAGCGCCAACCATCTCGTGGCTCAAAGATTATCTTCCAGTTGATCTGACGAATCCCCGGATCAAAAGCATCCCAGGAGGTAAGACGTCTGTTTAAAAAAAATAAAAACCTTGGTTACGAAAGCTCAGGAAGGTGAGAGAAGCCGTTCAGAGAAGTTGAAAACCTGGCGCAGAAAAATACGTAAATACTTGTTTAGGGATAACATGTTTTGGAGGGCAACAAACTAACTACCGGTAGCTAGCTGAATGCAGTAAGATGTGATACTCCATAATCAGTATGGCTCGATCGAAAGATTATAGGATTCACGGGAGAAGATTACTGCATAGATTTCTGATCATTATGGATTTGGAAAAGATGAGATGAGGAGACTGGTGGTTATTACTGTAGAGTATACTTGGAGTATTTATGTACTGGAAGAGTGGCTCTAACCCCTGTTGTTAGGTTATGGTATCTTCAATTTGCACCCAAATCAACCACAGTTAATCCTCGGTGAAGACTTGACGTCTTTGGACAACCCCTCTGATATGACGCAGCGCTTGTAAACAACTTGGTGCCCTGCACTTAGCTTTGGAGTAGCACTTTAGAAATTTGGAGTTTATTATTACGATTACCATTACAAATACTAATACTTTGTTTAGGAAACTGTAATCCTGGTTTACAGATGGTTGCTTATGGTAATTGTTATTGTTATTGTAATTGTTATTGTTATTGTAATTGTAATTGTTACTGTCATTGTTATTGTAATTGTTATTGTTATTGTTATTTTAATTGTAATTGTTCTTGTAATTGTACTTGTTACTGTTATTGTAATTGTTATTGTTATTGTAATCACACAATGATAAAAGCCTCACTCAACGACTCAGAGGCGCTCCCGACCCAAGTCAGTGCTATCACTAACAAACAGAATTGACTTGAGGCATTTCCGGAACAGTGGAGGAGAAAGGATAAGGAGGTTGTTAGTTAGGTACAGGTGATATGCTGAGGAGTGATGCTATAAAATTCGTTTTTACATTACATTGCAATGAATTGCAGTATAGTTACACTGCGTTACATGCTGCTGAGACTTTGTACTACTACAATTGGATTTTAAGACATGAAAAAATTATTAACATTAATATATTACGCAATAAATCATCAGAAATCATAATAGGTAACTTATGCTGTAGCTAGTCGTAAATAATCCAAGAAATTTTATCGATAGGCTATTTTGAGCAAAAATAGAATAGTCGGCTGATGTTGTAACTAGTTGTAAATGCTTTTTACTTAATATACTAATAGTAGTCCAATAATTTGAATAATACATTAATATTAATCCAACAATTTATTTATTTATTTGTGACTTTTGTAGGGAAGTTGCAGATAGAGCGAGCGCAGGAATTGGATATGGGAAAGTACGAATGCGTCGCCACGAATGACGTCGGTGTTGCACATTCAAACGGAGCTCACGTCTACGTCAAGGGTAAACTTCTCCTTGTTATGTTGTCGGTAAAGGTTAACGGTAATGATTGAAGGTAATGGTAACAGGTACAGGGTAAAGGCAAGGGTTAAATGTAATGATAAAAGGTGAGGATTAAAGGTAATGGTAAGGTAAGAATAAAAGGTAATGGTAAACATAAATGTGAAGGGTGAGGATAAAAGGTAACGGTTAAAGGTAAAATAAAAGGTAATGGTAAAAGGTAACGGTAAAGGATGAGGATTAAAGGTAAAGTTGAAAGGTAATGGTAAAAAGGTACGGATAAAATGCAAAGATAAGGTGAACAGTAAGGATAAAAGTCGCAGGTAAGTGTTAAAGGTAAGGGTTAGAGCTAAGGCTAGGAGGTTAGTGTAACTCCTTGGAAGCCTAATTATCAGTTTCACCTCACCTTATCTTGCCATACCTGAACTTATACCTTACCTTACCTGATGTAAACTGTACTTATCCTTTCCTTATCTTACCCTAGTATAACGTTGCCTTACTTACCTTGTCACCAATGTTCCCTCTAATTTTTTTCCGCCGTGCGCGCATTGGCCTGCCGCGTGAGCAGCAACATTTTGTAATCTTTAAGGCCTACTAAATATTGTACATGCAAGGTTGTACATCTGTTCAAGTTCTCTGCCCCTGGGCAGGCTCTAACTTCGAATGGCTAAATGCAATTCGAGAAGTTTAGAGAGGTGGTTTCTCGTCGCCTTTCCATCGGTGTTTTTACTGAGACACCATCTCCTGCGTTGATGTCCTCCATCGTCCTTCTTTCAGACTACTTATCTCGCGAGACTTGATTATACCGGCGAGGACTCGGTCGTCCACTGCGATCTTTGTTCCTTGTGGGGTTACCTCGTGAAGGTGGCGTGGGCGTGGTGGGCATTTGGGGTAGCAAAGGCGTTTAGAAAGGATTGTTCCTCCATTTTCACCATAAGACTTACATTAAAAGCCTAGAAAATCGCATCATATGAAACGAAAGAGGCTTAAGTCAAGTTGAAGTAAGTAAGTAGCATTTATGTGAATGTGACAACATTGTAATAGAATTGTATATAATTATTACGGAATTAGGCCTACATATATGCTGTAGACACATTTCAAATTGATGATTACATGAACAAATGTAATTGACAAGTACAACTTCTTCAAGTTGTGTGCCCTCATGCCCGGTCAAACATCCGATGACACCAATCAACATAGCAACTAATACTAAATAAGATTAATCGATTCACAATACTATACTTTTTACGATTGCATTACCAGCGTATACATCGTTCAAGTTTTCCTAAACAATTACTTCACGTCTGTAAAAGGCTATAAAATCCTTGTAGGGTAGGCTATAAAAAGGCCCAAAACTTAAACTTAGATTTTCTCGCGTCTGTCTTTGTGAGATAGCTA
The DNA here is from genome assembly GCA_963556255.1 of Allolobophora icterica. Classification (NCBI taxonomy): domain Eukaryota; kingdom Metazoa; phylum Annelida; class Clitellata; order Crassiclitellata; family Lumbricidae; genus Allolobophora; species Allolobophora icterica. The sequence goes on from OY744607.1 coordinate 63,499,456, forward strand.
AAGAGCATAGCCTACACGTGAACCAGGTCAATTTGTTTGACCAGAATAAAAATCTTAATTCTGATTACACAGTCCAGGCGGACAACCTGAAGTCGATTACGCATTTTGTCTTCATCGCATTCATAAGGCTGAAGCCACGTTCACACTGCATGCTAGATGAATTGGAAAATATCTTGAAAATTCCTACCTTACAGTTTTCGATTGCAATGTATTTAAAGTCACGATACTGCTTGCAAGCCTGCTTCTCGTATTCGTCGCCAGTTTTGTCAAGTAGTTTACAGTATTTCACTGCTAATCTAGCAATCTCGGTTTGCCAAAATCGTAACTTTCTGTGTCTGCCAACAGGCGTAGCTCACTTTCCATTTGAGTATTTCGTCTTCTGGAAATCTGCGGTCATACGTAGTGTGTACAGGTCACATGGCTTTGTAGAGAGAGACAGAGACAGACTGCTACAGAGGCAGAGTGAGAGAAACCAGAGAGAGCGAATGAGACAGCGAAAGAGAGACGAACAAGGCAGGTATTATTTCGAACACCCTCGGTCATGGGTCAGAGATGAGTGATCTGCCGTTAAAGGGTTGCAGCTGTTGTAAGCTTCCGAATCATGCCTGGCTGCATATTAGTGTGTACAACTGAGTGTCGCTTCTTTTGGTCCACTACTCTGACACATCGGGTGACTTAGACAGACCCCACACATACAAATACATCTGTGGCCGTCTGTATCAATTAGGTCCTGTCATGAAGCGTCCGTCCTATACAGGCTATAGTGCAGAGAGGCCGACATCTACGCGGGGAGACATTTCTTAACACAAGCCTTGTTTGGCCTTTTGAACATCGTAGGTTATAAATATGTCATCAGCTGGGAAAATGGGCAAAATTTAACATCGAAAATAAAATTTAGAGCTCACGAAATTTGTGCGCTAGGAGAAAATGTTGTGCGCGCTAGTTTGAAATGCCGTGCGCGCGCGCGCACGCGCGCAGCTTAGAGGGAACATTGCTTGTCACACACCCTAATTTGCCTAGCCTTACGTTACTTTATCCTATCATACCTGAATTTGTCTTATTTATCTTACCTTTTCATACCTCACCTTACCTTGTATTAATATACTTGATCACGTGATAATTTACATCATTTACCTTATTATATACCCTTCCTTACCTTACCTCAGGCTCAGGCTGAGGCTGACTTACCTTGCATTACTTTACCTTATCACTCCTCACCTTACCTTTTGGCCTGTGTTACCGGACCACAATTTGCCTTACCATACCATACCTTACGTTACAGAGCGTCAGGTTGCGCCGCAGTTTTCTCGGCGCCCGGAGGACGTGAACGTGAAACCGGGCGGTTCTGTCAACCTGACGTGTGTGGCGATAGGATCACCCATGCCATACGTCAAATGGCTGCACGGGGTGATGGAACTAACCCCCGAGGGCAGTCTACCCCCGATCGGAATCAACGTCCTGCGCTTGACCAATGTCTCCCAGTCGACGACGTACACGTGTGAGGCTTCGTCCACTCTTGGGGTCATAAGCGCTCAGGCTGAGGTCAAGCTCAAAGGTATGTGTGCTTCTTGGTCTGTGTATCTGTCTCTCTGTTTGTAGGTGTATGTGTGTGTGTATGTATACAATGTGATACAGCTATTTTGATATTGCTCACACACGACATATGACAGAACATCGGCGGTGCAGAGCAGCTGTGAGTGAAGGACATGCTCAAGGTCCCAGGGTAGCACTTCTACTTCCATTGGACGTGGGTTAGTGCGCTGGTCAATCAATCAAGAGGTCTGGGGTTCAAATCCCCACAAGGGCAGAAATTTGGTTAGAGATTTCTGCTCCATCTGCCGAGGCTAAGAAAATGAAGTCGCTACCACTTCATACCCATGGCTGCCTTAGGGCTAGCTTAAGGGACTGTTCTTCGTCTTCTTTGTCTTCTTCACTTCTATTGATGTCCTGTATGTGATCGTGACATTATTGAAGTCATTGGATTATTTTTATATTATTTTATAAAGAATCTGTAGAGTAACTATTATTGTTGATCATTGCTGTGTTTGATCTTCTCTTTCCAGACCTTCCAAAACCTCCAGTCGATATCATCGCAGTCGACATGACGTCCGACTCCGTCACGCTGTCCTGGGACTCCGGAAACGATGACGTCACCGAGTCCTACATCATCCGTTACAGGTTGAAGTCATCGTCCGGTGACGACAGCTACGTCCAGGTGACAGACGTGACAGACAGCGAGTACACTGTGACAGAGCTCCTGCCACATTCCCTCTATGAGTTCCATCTGATGGCTGTCAACAGCATCGGAATGAGCACACCAAGCGATACGATCGAGGTCTCAACGAAGGAATCCGGTGAGTCTTCGATCCTTGGCTCTGGTCGGAGGGGAGGACAGGTGAGATGACGATAACAACGACGATGGGTGTACAAATCGAAAGAAACGAGTCTTGAGTTTTGACCTGAATGACTGAAAAGAATTAGTTGACAGAACAAACTGAGCCGATTGACGCTGCAACATAATACAATGTCTTGGTTTCCTATTGTTGTAGTTTTTTTATTCTCACCTTATGTTACGTTATTATCTTACCTTTTGTTACCTTAATCTCTTACCTTATGTTACCACATTATCTTACCTTATGTTACCACATTATCTTGCCTTATGTTACCTTATTCTCTTACCTTATGTCACAGTATTCTCTACCTTATGTTACCTTATCCTGATCATGAATGTATCTATTTTAATAACTTCTGTAGCACTGCAATCACAATGCATGAAGTACAGACTGAGTCATGAATAACTTTGCCTTTATCATGAATTACCTTAACTTATCATGAGTTACCTTGTCTGATCATGATTTACCTTAATGTTATCATGAATTGCTGTAACTTATAATGAGTTGCCTTACATGTATTAATGTATATTGTACTGCGTTACATTAGATTGGAAACTGATTTTATCAGTTTGAAATACCTTGATTGAGTGTTCTTCAATCGATTAATTGACTGACTGATTTGATTGATTGAGTGATTGATTGATTTATTGATTGATTCGATTGCTCTGTTGTTTCTTTGGTTCAGTTCCTAGTTCGCCTCCGCAGAATGTCCGCGTTCGTCCGGTCAGTTCGAGTACAATCGTGGTCCAATGGGATGAACCATCTCGATCCAATGGACAGATCAAGGTCAGTCAGGCAGATCTTTAATGTCTCAACTGAAGTTCATAGAATTGGGGGTGGGGTGGGGAGAAGGATGATGAGGTCAAAGTGATGATGACAGTGATGTACTTTACTGGAGATTAATCCTTTGTCTTATGAATAAATCGGATTCTGTTTAAACTATTTGGTTTTGTTTGAACTGTTCTGCTTCCGTGGTTTCCTTGTGTTTCCATGATTTTCTTGTGTTTCCATGGTGGCGTTCTGTATTCGTGGTTCCATGTGTTTCTAGGGTTTCCTTCTATCTCCATTTGTTTCTAGGGTTTCCTTCTATCTCCAGGGTTTCCATGTGTTTCCACGATTGCCCTCTGTTTCCATGGTTTCCTTCTCTTTCCATCATTACCTTCTATTTTCATAGATTACTTCTGTTTCCGTAGTTTCCTTCTGTTACCTAGGATTCCTTTAGTTTCCACTGTTTCCTTCTGTTACCAGGGTTACAAGGTGTTTTACACGCTGAACCCAGCACTTCCGGTTCTTCATTGGAAATACGTGGAAGTGGACAACAGCCTTGTGACGACCATTAGCAGTCTGCTGACCAATCGGACATACAGCGTTGCAGTTCTAGCCTACACCGTCGTTGGCAACGGTCCAGCTTCAGACCCGGTTATCATAGTTACGCAACAGGGAGGTTGGTCTCAAATTGTTCGTTGCTTGAAGATGGGGACTATGTGTTACTGATGCAAATTGATGCTGACAGTGACTGATATGCCACTTGCACCTGTAGTCACCTTTAGTCCCATCTGTCTGTCTGTCTGTCTGTGTGTCTGTGTGTCTGTGTGTGTCTGTCTGTCTGTCTGTCTGTCTGTCTGTCTGTCTGTCTGTCTGTCTGTCTGTCTGTCATTATTATGATAACGGCGCTGTCAAAGTCATTAGATTTGATTTAGTTAGACCAGGAGGACCTGATTATATCGATTAGCATCTACTGGGTTTTCTGAACTTCTTTTCCTGTAGTATATCTCTTGTTTTCGTTTTCATTATCGTGGATATGGAAGATCTGTTTGACCAGCTCTAGAGAGCTTTACCTAACGAAGTTATCCCAAATACATGTAGGCACATTTTTTATTTCTTCGTCGTAGTTACAGAGGTGGACAGTGAGTTTTTCAAGCGTGAGTATGGACGGGTGCTCTTAGTGTCACCTTTTTGTTGGCTTTTTAAGTCTTTTCTTTGTCATTTCTTGGGTTATTTTGCTCCATTTATTTCAAATTATGTTGCTGGATCTTGTAATGTTTTGAGATGGTGTTAAACTTTTTGTCGGAAAATGGACAAAATTTTGAACTGTAAAATTTTTACCTTGATATTTGGTTATTTTTGTCATTTTATTATTTTATTATTACTTTTAGTGGAATAATTTGTAATGATCGTTATGGTATTATTTCTGTTAATAATTATATTAATTCTGTTTTAAAGACAAATTCTGTTTTTAAAACAAATTTTCAAGTTTCCTTCTTTTCTGGGAGCCTTCTATGTTGTACTCTTTTTGCGTTTTTTCTCCGTTGTCTCTCGGGGCAAATCTGATTCTGTTTAGTTTTCTTTAGAGCTTTACTTGCGTGAGCTCTTTTGCTTTTCGTCTGAGGTTAAAGAAATGATATCACAGAACGCTAAGAGGTATTGTGTGTACGTATGTATGAATCTGGACTTTTATATAGCACATTTTGGGAACCACTCAAGTCAGTCAGTCCAGGGTCATGTGATCGAGCATAATTTAGTTAAAATATCTTCACAAAGCTAATGTAAGTCTAGTAGTGTGTACTTTTCACTGAAGTAGTGTGTACTTTTCACTGAATGAATGTCATGTTAGCATTAATTTTATATGGGTTATGTTGTGTTAAAAACCGAAGATGTATATGTGCATCATTTCTGCCTCACTGTTACGTTTTTGTTAGTTCTTGTTATGTTAATTATGTAGATGTTATTTGTGTTGCGTTGTGTCACACAACGTTGCGTTAGTTTGTGAATGTTAGTTGTGCTCGTGATAAGGCTGTTTTTCTCTCCTAGTATTACAAAAATGAATCAATCGCTCCTCATGCCATTGATGTGAAATTAATAACATTTCTGGCATTTGAACGTAGTTATCGGCAGATCTTATCTGACAGTGACACAGAGAACACGTGTGTTCTTATTTAATACACAAGTTATCCATCATTAACTCTGACACTTTGCTGTCAAATCCCCAGCTGCCTATCAAGTCCTACGATGTACGAGTGGTTTTCTATTGCAGTCGAAAACTATTTATAAAACACGCATCGAGGGTTCACAGTGCTTCACCAGAATTAATGTTGTTATTGTAAGTCAAGCAGTACAGACTAGCTACCAGATGAATTTGGAAAGATATCCACGAAACACCATTTACGTGGTTTGATAAACTTCGTGCGAGTGATAAACTATTGGTCTGTGACTCTCGTAGCTTGAGTACGGGTTGGCGCGAGGTAACTGATTACAGGAATGTTAATGGATGCTCTTAAGCAAAATATTAGGCTGTCATGGTAACTGGGAAACTTTGCAGTCAGTCTGTCATTAATCAATCAGTCAGTCACTCTGTCATTCACTCTGTCTGTCATTCATTCTGTCAGTCAGTCAGTCTGTCAGTCTATCAGTCAGTGCGTAAGTCAGTCGGTTGGTCGGTCGGTCGGTCGGTCGGTCGGTCGGTCAGTCAGTCAGTCAGTGACTTGATCATTCAGTGAGTCTGTCAGTCAGTTAGTTAGTCATTCAGTTAATCAGTTAGTCGGTAAGTCAGTCAGTACGTCGTGGATCAGTCAGTCAGTCAGTCAGTCAGTCAGTTAACCAGTCAGTCAGTATATCAGTGGATCAGTCAGTCAGTCAGTCAACCAGTCAGTCAGTATATCAGTGGATCAGTCAGTCAGTCAGTCAGTCAACCAGTCAGTCAGTATATCAGTGGATCAGTCAGTCAGTCAGTCAGTCAGTCAGTCAGTCAACCAGTCAGTCAGTATATCAGTGGATCAGTCAGTCAGTCAGTCAGTCAGTCAGTCAGTCAGTCAGTCAGTTAACCAGTGAGTCAGTCCGTCAGTCAGTGAACCATATAACACCCTATAACACATTTGGATAGTTTATCATTTGAATTAGGTGATCAATAAAGTTTAATTAATTGAAAATTCCTGGGTAGCTGTTGACAGTAAGCGCACTTCGCCACCACTTCCGAGAAAGGCTCTACATAATAAATATAGATATAATGCATGTGCCATCACTGGTCTTAACTTTCAAAAGTGGTTTACTTGTCCATTTGTTCCATGATTAATGGAGAAAAGGGATGCGTGATAGTCTAATAGTTTAGCTCAGTCGTAAGATCAAGGATTCAAAGCCATGAGAGATCTGAAATTTTGTGCGATTTTGGCTCCCTTTATGCTCCATGGTGAACGCAGCTGTAATGGTGCGAGGCACAGAACATACCACTGCGCCACCGCATCCTCCTCATAGTTTATAAAACTTTGAACTCTGGCCAGCCACAATACTTAAGATCCGTTCTTATTCCCCGGACTTTTCATTATTCAATGAGATGATCTGGTTTTCTTTGTGTGGTGATACCTAAATCAAGAACTGTTCTTGGTGAACAAGCTTTTTCGGTTGTTGGACCATTCTGCTCGGTCGCTGATTACAAATCCTCTGGCGCAAAAAAGGACATAGAATGTATAACCCCAATATGCCATTGACGCCCATTAAAATGTTTGAATGTAATAATGACTGTAATTAGAGAATCATGTTGTTAATTACTCGACGAACTGATCTTCTAGAATGTTGATCTGATTACGACTTTGGTTTGTTGCCCCATCGATTGATGACTTATGCACTAGACAGCGGCGTTATAGAAGTTACTAATTGATAATAATAATAATAATAATATTGATATTAATATTGATATATTGTTTGACCTGTTCAGTTCTACTGTGGGTCGGCTTTAGATGCTTGTGAGAATAAAAGTGAAAATATGTTGTCAAGTGGCTTAACATGTAATTAGCATGTAATTACCATGTAATTAGCAGTTAATTACCATGTAATTTACATGTAATTAACATGTAATTAGCATAGAAACGGTTTTAAAGTCTGTTGTGCTTTTGCGCTCCAGCCAAAAGCGATTTTGATTCAAAAGCAATGATTGTTATGATGAGAACTTTAGTTATCACTTGTGCTAGAAAGTATTATTTTTGTGTTATAATTATTGTTATTCATTGGTTATCTAGCACCAAGCATATTTTCAATAAATATAGGATTATGCATCTAGGTAGTATAAATAAACTTCAAATAAGCTTGTTTATGTTTAGGTTCCACAGACATTTATTACCCTCAAATTTTAAAAATTTCTTCCTTATGGGTAAGGATATACATGATCACAATACTAGAACCTCGGTTTGTTATAGAGGTGATTATGCGAGAACTAGATTAAGACAGTTTTCTATTAAATGCTCAGGTCCGCGAACATGGAACTCGCTCCCAGAAAACTTAAAAATTGTTGTAACTCTAAATCAGTTCAAATCTAGATTGAAGATGTTTTTATTACTGACACAGTGAAAAGTATTTTGGCAGCTGCTGCCTCATGCTTATTGTTCTGCCTTATGTTTCTATTCCATGTGATGAGATAAACTGCTTCTGTGACTGCGTTGAGTTAACACAAAATAGACTGGTAAATGAGCCAGCCGAGTTGTTAGCGGGTCTATTGATCCTTTTCGGCTGACTCATTGTCTCGTACTGTAAGCTCAGGTTATAAATGCACTTTGCTACAAAGAGTTTGTACTATTTTGTTTAACCTAATGTGTTTGTTTATGTAATGTTTGATGAGTCAATAAACTGATTGATTGATTGATTATTATTACTAGTAGTAGTATTATTATTTACACTATTAGAAATAGTAGTAGGTGCAGTAGGGGCATTATTATTATATTGGTATTATTATTATTATTATTATTGTGATTATTATCTATTTATTTTTTTAGGGTTTGTGCTTATGGGTGATAAAAATGTCTAATTGTAGTATTGATTGTTTTTTTTAATTGCTTTTTTTGTTAAATTATGTGTTATTTCTGATTGTGTTTTTAGTTCCTGATCAGCCTGGCCACATACAGGGAACACCTCTGTCGGCTACTTCGATCCAGCTCACCTGGGAACCTTCAGACTCCTCCATTGGAAACATCGACAGCTATGAGATCTTAATAACGGATATCGTCCGAAGGCGGAACTCTACCAAGAGCGTCTCTCCACCACGGAACACCTTCCAGGTCGAAGGTCTGTCTCCGAACACCCGCTACAGATTTCGGGTTGCTGCAAAGTCTTCGCGAGGACTTGGTCAACCTTCAGCACCGGTGGAAGTGGCGACACTCGAGTCAGGTGGGTTGGTTCAATTGAAACAGTTCTGTGCAAGTAACTGCAATCAATCAATCAATCAATCAATCATTCATTCAATCAATCAATCATTCAATCAATCATTCATTCATTCAATCAGTCATTCAATCAACCGTTCAATCAATCATTCAATCAATCATTCAATCAATCAATCATTCAACCAATCATTCAATCAATCATTCAATCAATCAATCATTCAACCAATCAATCAGTTGTTTATTGACATACCACGTAAAGCAATCATTGTAACAAACATTGTAAACAAACAATTGTAAATTTATATAACGCCATTTCAAGAGAAATTCCTCAGATAGGTTCCTGACTTGACGACGTGAAACCATTATCAAACTGAATGGTTCAAGTGCTTACGGAAGTGTGACAAAGAGAGGTGAAGATGCTTTAGTCACAGATTGGAAGGCAGCTGCAGGTTATTCCAGAAAGATGGGCCTATAGTGCAAAACTTATCTGCTGGGCTGCAGAGCGAAGAAATCTGCGGTCATGAATGTAGGAGATTGGGATTTGTAACTCCATTAGATATTGCACAGCGCTAGAGTGTGTAAGTAAGCAAGTAGAAGCATAGCTAAGATCCTGTAGTATATATACTTTATTAAATGCCACCCAAGAAGTTAGGAGAGGTAGGACAGAAAAGAGGATGAGGTTGGAGATATGCTTCACTGACAAGATTGATCATAGTTAACCATGTTGCCAACAGTTCCAATAGAAAAGACTGACACTGACGGTAAAGGATCCCTACCCCCATTACCATAGGCCAGGGACCTGTCCGGAAGACAGATTAGTTCAACCGGATACCACGACGAGTTTATCTGATAGGACACAAACTGTATCGTGGATCAAACACCAACGTCGCTCATACCAAGGGAGAAAGCCACCCATGTTAAATACCAAACTATTTATGTAGCACGAGTTGTCTCCACTAGAGCACCATTACAGATAGGATGGAGCACGGCCTGTAAGACACTTGCGCATCAGCCTTAAGATCTTTAACTGAATGTGTAGTAGTAAAGGATTGGTGATCATAAAAGAAGAAGAAGAAGAATAATTGTAATCTCGAGACTTCTACAGCGCCCACAACAGTGGAGTTGTGGGAACCAGTTTATTCAAAGGCGCTCAGTCAAAACAGAATCGATAGGCAGGTAGGGTCAAACTCGGTTCCGGGTCAAGATCTAGGCAGACAGGCAGTCTTAGTCATAGGTGGATGGTGTTTAGAATTGAAAGGGCGAGGGAGGTTAGTGGAAGAGGAGGGCTTACGATAGGATTTGTTAAAGAGCAGTGTTTTCAGTGATGAGTGGAGAGATAGCAAGAAGTGCTTGAGGTTTTGGTGAGTTCATTGTATGGATCAGATATTTGGCATAGTTCAAGCCTCCTCCTTTGAGATGGTTGCTGTGTAGGGACCTTGAGCATGTCCTTCACTCACAAAATTACTTAGTGCCATTGAATGATTGATGCTTGGTCATTAGATCATGGAGCATAATAATACATAATTAATAATAAGAATTACTAATAATAAGAAGAAGAGTAATTAATGATAATAGTAAGAATAATAATTAATATTGATAATAATTAATAATAATAATAATAGGAATAATTATTAATAATAATAACAATAATATTCTTGATATTTCAGTCCCAAGTGCTGCACCTCAGAACGTAATTGGCACCGCAGTTGACTCGACGAGCATCCGGGTGTCATGGAGTCCTCTAGCGGAGCGTGAGCGCAACGGTGTCATAACGGGATACCGTGTCCGTTACGGAGTGGCAACAGAGGATGCCGTCGTGGCTTCTGTTCCTCCGACGGAAACTTCCTACATCATGGTCAACCTACGCAAGTGGACAGCATATCGCATCGCCGTTCTGGCACACACAGAGCACGGAGATGGACCGTACTCGGAGACTGTAACCGTCTCGACTGCTGAAGATGGTAAGAACTCGTGATTCAAAGTGGTTTGGTTGTGTCACCAATAAAAACAGCAGCAGAACGTTCAGGAAACATTTGTTTGGTTATTTCTAGGTAGCCGTGCCAGAGCGCCCTTGCGATTTTACCTAAAGGGCGCCCTACAAGTGCTCTGATGCTTAGAGTAGTTATGTCCACTCAGCCTATCATTCGCGAGATGGCACGTTGTGAAAATGAGATGTAGGACGTGATGGGCGCCTTGTACGGCTGCCATATACAGTTAAAATTCGACTCCTGTAATAACTTGTGATCATCCGTTCATACGGATTTGTAATCATACTGCGTAATTGTCAGTTTGAAATAATTAAACGAAGATTATTGTTATTATTATTATGTATAACGGTTAACCAGATTCTAGACGGATGGTTACACCTGTTATGTTTGACTGTGAAGGTGTGTTTAGCTTTAAGTCTATATAAGCTTTGTGCGTGTTAGGATGAGAGAGCTTGGCATTTAGTTAATTAAATTTTTAATCTGAAGAGACCATGTTTGTTGGTTGCCTGTCAAAGTTTTTTGTATGGGTGTGTGTATATGTTTTTCTGTGTACATGTATTCCTGTCTGTATTTTTGCATGTATGCAGCAGTTCTGTAAGGTACTTGAAGTACTAGAAGTGTTACTATAAGAGGTACTACAAGTATCCTGATGCTTACTGTGTGTGTGTGTGTGTCCTTGTGTGCGTGCTTGCATGCATGTATGTATGTATATATGTATGTTTGGATGTATGTATGTATGTATGTATGTATGTATGTATGTATGTATGTATGTATGTATGTATGTATGTATCTATATGTATGTATGTATGTATGTATGTATGTATGTATGTATGTATGTATGTATGTATGTATGTATGTATGTATGTATGTATGTATGTATGTATTTATGTACGTATGTGTGTATGTCTGTGGATGAATTTTTCAGTTCCGGGTGAACCACGACGGTTTGGTTTGGAGGTGGTTAACTCTACGACGGTCAGCCTACACTGGCGTCCCCCAGGGAAACAGGAACAACACGGGGTCATCCGTGGCTACCAGATCTCCTATGTGTCAACCTCAGAGGATGGTGAACAGGGTGGTCAGCAATCGATCTTCGACATCATGGGTGGTAAGTGATGTTGTTTCTCTAGTTAACTCTAACTGTAAGGTAATTAATTAATTATCCATTTAGACAACATTTGTTCTTCATGTCAGTAAGTGCAACAACAATAGAAAAAACTATGGGTAAAAATACTACTTCTACTACTGCCACCACTACTACTATTAGTAACAATAATAATGATGATAATGATGATGATGATGCTGCTGCTGATGATGATAATGGTAATAATAATGATAATAATTATAATGGTAATGGTAAGAATAATGATGTTATTTATAATGGTTATGATGATAATAATGATGATAATAATGATAATAATGATAATAATAATAATAATAATAATAATAATAATAATAATAATAATAACAATAATAATAATATGATAATAATAATAAACGCAGCCGCCTTCCGCAACACTTTTGCACTTCCAGGCCACAATGAAGACGGTCACTCCAGAGATTAATTTTCACATATTTAGTATCTGACTCCTGAGGGATTATATGTACCTCGGGGGAAAAAAAAAATAATAATAATAGTACATTAGTGAAAATAATGATGTAGGTAATGACTTTAAACAGCCAAGTTCGTTCACAATGTTCTTTTGAGAGATCCATAAAGGTGCCTCTCTGTCTTACAAACTGACCTTCTGGATATTGACCTGATTACGGATTGGTTTTGGTGTTCTCGGACAAGCTCACTTTTAGAGTGAGTGGTCCTATATTTGAGGAACCAGGCCTCTGCGATGAGGCCGGAAGCATTTTCTTTTAAGACTTGAATGACTTAATAATAATGTGAGTGGTCTGTTCAGAGAACGAGACGAGAACGATGATCGGTGGCCTGCGACCAGACACGGAATATCAGTTCCAGATCGCCGCCTACACGCGCAAGGGTGATGGGACAAGGAGCAGACCAAAGAAGATCCGAACCAAGGCTCAAGGTCATTACTAATCTAATCTAATCTAAACTAATCTAAACTAATCTGTAGCTCTGTTATCATAATCTCCAAAGCATCAGTGAATGTTCACTGCTAGTGAACTTTGCAATCAATTCAGACGTTGATGATGGTAATGTTAATGGTAATTGCGAATTTATATAGGGCCACTTGAAGAGAGACTCATCAGAGGCACTTCCGACCTAACACAATGAAACCACGATCGAACAGAATGGTCTTCAAGTGTTTGCGGAAAAGAGACTGAATTCTGTAGTTTGTGGTGTGTGACTGGAAGAATAAATTCGTATGATTCTGAAATGGTTTATTGGTAGTCATTCAAGAATGAAGAAGAAGAAGAGCAGTCTCATAAACTAGCCCTGAGGGAGCCACCGGTATGACGTGTTAACAACTTTTAGTTTCTTAGCCTCGGCTTATGAAGGTGGGTGGCCAGTCCTCTCCCTCGCCATCTCATCTTCCCTCCGACAGTCCATGGTCAGTGTACTCATTATAGCTGAGTTGGCTAGGAGGCACAGGTGGAACAGAAATCTCAAACAAAATTTCTGCCCTGGCGGGGACTTGAACCTCTGACCTCTCGTTGGACAGTGCTGCACACTAACCACTACACTATCGAGCACCCCAAGAATGAACTTAGTAAAAAAAACGAAGCAATTAGTTGGAGAGCAGGATTAGACATGAAACTATCAAAAGAAGGCATAGCAGAGTATCATTAAGTGGTAATCAGGAGAGTTATCGGTAAGTGGTAAACGAAGTGGAGTGCTATTGTGGTATATGGTGTAAACAGAAGCAGGCCCAGTACAGAACCTGGTGGGAAACGGCAGTTAAAGACAGCGGGCGCAGAAGTGAGTTGATTTATAGGTAGGTAATATGCGACCTACCTGAGAGCTGAAACAGATAGGCCAAGCAGAGTTTCAGACGGTTAAGGAGAGTAATTATGATCAAAAACAGTAGATAGGTCTTGGAAAATGAGGGCAGTTACTTTTCCTTTATCCATGAAGCCCATTATGCGATTGCATGGAAAGTTATTCAGACTCAAAGGAATTGTATTTGTGGTGGGCAGGTTAGAAATGAGAGTACAGGTTGTGGGATGATGGCTCAGGCGATTAGCAACTATTTTTCCCAGGATCTTGGAAATGCAACTGAGAGTAGAGATGGGGCGATAGTTTGATAGATCATCTGGAGTTTGAGATGGCTTTTTTAGGAAAAGGGTGAACCATTGTAGGAGCAAAACGGGCGGGGAAGCAGCCTTCCGCGAGAGAGAGGTTAACGATGAATGTGTTATTCGGGCTCAAGACATTGAAGCATTCTTTTAGAAGGGCAATGGGAACAACGTCTTACATGTATTTTATCTGAAATGAGAGGAATGAGATTGCATGTCTTAACGGACAAAACAACCTGGTCATAGCGGACTTGATTTGATATAGCGCTGGTTCACAAGCTGGTCTTCCCTCGATGTGGCTTTTGTGTGGTGCTGAGAAATTTCACATTACATTACATTACACCACAATGAGAGTTGTTGGGTGGGATGAGCTGAGAACCGATGGCGGCAAGGAAACAATATAATCTGAGGAAGGAAGTCAAGGAGCCCTGGAAAACTTAAGTCTTAGGGTCAAGATCTTGTCAGAAAAGAATCGTATGAACCGCCTGACAAGGGAAGAATATGATGAGGAGCTGGATATTATTATTAGGCCTATTATCGTTGTTATTGTTGTTGTTATTGTTATTATTATCAGTTATTATTATTATTATGCATTTATTAAGTGTCACTATCTATTGGCCAAGCATCAATCGATGGCGCTGAGCAATTGTAATTGAAGGACTTACTCAAAGTCTGTACACAGTAACCATCTCAGAGGAGGCTGGAACTCGTACTCTACGTGTTGCAAGGTGAGCGCTTGACCAATCGGCTACCGTGTATTGCTTTTGTCACGGTGTAAAATCTTGCTCACGGCATGCCATAATAACCTTAGAGACTGATAATAAGACAATGGCGCCTGAAGCTGAGGAGATGGATAGGTTAATTTGAGTGTCGCCAACAGCTGTCAAGCCGATTGTGCAGCCTTGTGGCAGCGGCAATATCTGAGTTGTACCAGGGCTCGGAAGCGCATTCAGCAACCCTCTTTGACTTGGCAGAAATATGTTTATCCGGGATTTGAGATAAAGTTAAATTTAGCTGGTCAGTTATTTCCGTAGATGTCTGTGCCAGGTGCAGCCACAAGGGCTTAAAAGGATCTTTACTTTGAAGGTTAAGAGTTGAGTTTTCCTGGCACGTTACTTATGAAAGCCTCGGATAGAGTGCATGGAAGGCAGGTTATGGTGGAAAGAAGCCTGAACTGTAATGGCCAGGCAAATAGACCCGGGAGGTTTCATTGTCCAGTTAGTCATAGTTATTTTCAGAATGCTTAAGGCACATAACTAAGTAAGTATATTCTTTATTCAGAGGCATTAGCAAACGCACAGCGCTGTACAAGAAAAATAATACAGCATATTATTTCGTATTACATATTACAATAAAACAATGTAACCAATGAATTTGTGATGTCTCTGTAGTACACATTTAAGAGAAAAGTTGTTACAAATGAATACATAAAAGATATAATGGACACAGTGAAGGCTATTTGTATAGCATCCTGGCAACTGCAAGGAAGCATTTCCGAGACAAGTTATCGTACTTAGGTAGCTCTCGGTTATGAGATCGTGGGCGCAAAGAGTAGCCAGTGTGCTTAATAGGCGGTAGCATTGGATGTAATACATGGCATGGGGCCCCACAAAATGCACTCTACGAAGTCACACGAGCTACGACACTAGCCAGAATGCTGTACGCGTCTCCCGCATGGTGGGTCTTTACCGTACCGGGCGACAGAGCACGTCTAGAACGGTCATGGGAGGATGAGGCGGAGGATACTTACACCCAAATGCCCCCTTGGCTGACTCCTTCGCGCGCAAGGCAGATGACGGGCTTATGAACGCTATACAGCGCAGTGAGAAGCACGTTCTTCGGGGAAGGGGCTCTGTCCTTCCCAAAGGGTCCCTACATACAATCTGCGACCTAGGCAGCATAGCTTCGTCCTAGTCGATAAAGACAACAAGAACTATATACCTGCTGTATAAAAATATATACTAAAACAATGAGATAAGAGTAATCAATGGTCACATGTAAAACATTCACTTCCATACTATCTTATAACGCGTAGCGTTCTGCCTGCATGATTGGTTGAATAAACGAATATTATATTATACGTATTTGCGGCTTGGCTATTACGTCATAATTGTGTGGTCATAGACTCATAGTTATATACTTCATAGGCTCACGTCATAGTTACATGCGTTATTTTCTACGTCACAGTTATTAGCATAATTTATACGTCATTTTCATTCGTGATTTAATACATCATAGTCATAGACGATTTGTGTTATTAGCATAATTTTATACGTCATATTCATTCATGATTTAATACGTCATAGTCATGGAGGATTTGCTATGTCATAGTCATGTGTCATTTTATTTGTCTTTTATGCATATTTTGTATGTCATAGTTATATGTATCATTTAAGGTCATCGTCATGCATCATTCTGTATGACATAGTTATATTGCGTCATTTTATTTATCTTACTTATATGCAATCAATATTCGTTCAATTCGACAAATCCAGTTGCAGTTCCAGATTTAGGCATGAGCTAAAAAAAGCTACAGTTTATGGCCTCGCAATACACACAGAAATATTCAGAATTTTCTAGGCTTTTTAAAATTGTATGTGAAGGCTACTATATACAAAATCAATTTTTTATTGTAAACAAATTAATGTCAAAATAACAAAAGTGTAACCGAATAAAATACAATTTTCGACAATGGGAGGCCCAAAAGGGAGGAATATCCCGTTAAGTAGGGTCACCCATATAATTATTCCCAAGGTGGATTTCCAAGATAGCCAAACAAAGGAATAAGCCTGGTGGCGAGATATCACAAATTAACCAGACTCAAATTGTAAAACAGAGGTATACGTTAGGGAGTGCTAGATTCGACTACAGAACAAGTGGCCAAGTGATCTTAACTACAAGCTCAACTAAAGCCTTAAATACATGCAGATACATGCTCATACCAATAGCATTTAAACTGATTAGGTTGATGTAGCAGAAAGACACGCAATCTGCTTTCAAAAACTTGCTAATTATTCGATAGACAAATTTCCCTTGGTGTTGTGTTCCATAATCCATACTAAGGAACCATAAGATTAAATAGTAATTCGTCAAGTGTTGGTGAAGTACGAATGAATGTCAGAGTCCTGAGTGTGGGAGAAACTACCTAAACATTGGAGGGACATGCTCCAATAATATATATATATATATATGCTCCAATAATTTATATATATATATACATATATATACTAGAGTATTTGCCCTTCCTATTATGACGGCAGTGTATATAGGCCTATATGTATCGTTGGTTTAAATGCTCTGATCGCCGTCGTCAAGACCGCAGCACTGACGTCACAAACGGTTTCTGTTTCACAATAGAACAGAAACCGTTTGTGACGTAGCGTTTATCGACAGACACACTCTATGGATATTATATGTGTAGATATATTATTGGAGCATGTCCTTAGGGCCTCACCAAGTCTAAATCCGGCACCGCTTATGGATAAAGTCTAAATCCGGAACCATTTTGTTCTTTTCAGACATTCCAGCCTGCTGCCAAATAGAACATTGTATATATTTGTGTATATGTATATGTTTGTGTATATGTATGTATTTGTGTATATATGTGGTGGTGCATTTGAGTTTTGCAATTGTTTTCAGCGCCTAGCAACTTCAAGCTGACCCTGACGAGTTCCAACCCACCTGTGGTGCTCGCCACCTGGGACAGGTCAGACTCCTCGCGAGTCGTCGCCTACCGGTTGGACCATCGACGCCTCGGCAGTGAGTCCTGGATTCAGAAGACTCTGCCTTCGGATGCCACCAGGTTTACCCTCAGCTCAGACAAGCTCTGTAAGCACTGACGCTAAAGCAGGGATTTGGTGGGGCACAGGGGCCATTTGGTTACAGTGCTCACCTTGTAACGTAGAGAGTGGTGTTGTATCAAGTGCAGTTGTATTGTATTGTATCAAGTGCAGTAGTCTATTGTGTTTTATCAAATACAGTTGTATTGTAGTAGAAATAATCGACAAGTTCAATGACTGACCCTATGTCCATGTCCTGGCCCCATGTCCATGTCCTGGCCTCATGTCCATGTACTGGCTCCGTGTCTATGTCCTGGCCCCATGTCCATTTCCTGCCCCATGTCCATGTACTGGCTCCATGTCCATGTCCTGGCCCCATGTCCATGTCCTGGCCCCATGTCCATTTCCTGCCCCATGTCCATGTTCTGGCTCCATGTCCATGTCCTGGCCCCATGTCCATGTCCTGGCCCCATGTCCATGTCCTGGCCCCATGTCCATGTACTGGCCATGTCCATGTCCTGGCCCCATGTCCATGTACCGGCCTCATGTCCATGTAATGACCCCGTGTTCATGTACTGGCCCCATGTACTGGCCCCATGTCCATGTACTGGCCCCACGTCCATGTACTGGCCCCATGTTCTTGTCGCTCGGTCAGAATGTAGTTCCCGTAGCCTTAAAACGTCCTTAACATGCTTGGAAAGGATCAACTGAATCAGAAGACACGATCACAAGACTCTTAGAAAGAATCGAGGGGATCATAAGGTCATGAGGTACTTGAAGTGAATTGAGTAGATCATAAGACGAACGCACGAGATGCTTAGAAAGGATCAAGTGGATCGTAACCTTGTAAGTTACAGTACGACGGACTTCTGCTTTATGCACCATTCTGCTTAATGCAAAGTGGTGTTAAGTACTCCAAAGCTATTAACAAAGCTGTTAACACTTAACATCTTGTATTGGTTAACACGCTGTGCAGACACTGCTATTTACTGGTAAATATTGACCCCTTCAGCAGTATCACTTTTAACGTCTAGCCTGGTTTAAAGGCTGTTTCATAAAATGCGTCCCTGATGAGTTCACGTTTCCACATGCTCACTGTACTTCAAATGCATCATGAAACATAAGCTGAGATGACAAGATACTTATACAGGATTGAGGAATCATAAAGTAGCATTATTAATATTATTATTATTACAAACATTTTTAAGGCACGCATGGTCACGCAGAACTGCTAATTGGAGGCACGGTTAGTCAGTCACTAGGCAAAGAGCTGTTAGATATCCAAATTCTTGAAAGCCAGTGAGAAATAGTGAGTTTTGTGTAAGTGTATAATATAGAGATTATCAAGTGTATTTTACGATCATAATAGCATTGTGGTCATCACAACATCATCATCATCACGTTTGCATCACACCGTCATGGGCTCTTATATAATATTCCGTGTTGCTGCCCCAAGGAATGGAATCGACCACCAATGTTTCTCCTTTACTCAAACTGTTTTTCTTCTTTCAAGAAACGCTTTTAAGCTCACTATTTCTCATTGGCTTTCATGCATCAGGAATTCAGGATGTTTAACTGCTCTTCACCTGGCGACTGACTAGCCACACCTCTGATTTGCATTTCTGTGTGACTTTGCACATGTTAAAAATATTCGTAATATTAATAATAATAATAATAATAATAATAATAATAATAATAATAATAATAATAATAATAATAATAATAATAATAATAATAATAATAATAATAGTAATAATATTTGGTGTTTTGACAGTGAACGGCGTTGAATATGAAGTTCGATTGGCCTCTAAAAATAACCAAGACCTGGGAGATTTTGTCAGCCAAACGATTTTTGTTCCAGAAGTCGGTGAGTACTTGTAACACTACAAATCGGCTAGTATTAACATTAATAATTTCCTCGTTGAGTAGATTTATAAATAAGCATCATGTCCACTAATGAGCCTAGTGTATGTTTGTCTGTGTGTACCTGAACATTTATATAGCACATTTTCAGAACCTTGTAAAGGTACTTTAACACGGGTGTCTAACAAGGTGCATCTTAAGACTAGCTCTAAATGTTATAGCTCATCGATATATACATAAATTCAAAGTTTTGAGTCAGTATCCTTGGATAATAGTTGTATATCTGTGGCAATTTGTCCAAGAAAAATTGTACGTTGTCCGAGAAAGGTCAAAATGCAAATTTGCACCAAAACAGCCAGCCATGACAAACGTGTTTGCATGACAAAGTTGCCACACCTGTTATCCACAATTGAAAAATCTTTGATAAACATATTGGGTCTATTTTGGTATTTAAATGTTAAATGCCTTTATCTAAAGCACATGACTAGTCTCTGATGAGTCTCTCTCTTGAAGTGGCGCTATATAAATTGGCAATTAAAAATTAAAAATTAGTCATTCTGATTCCAGAAATTTGACATGTAAACAACGGCCTTACCCTTACCTTTGTTACCGTTTATTGTTCGGTTGAGGTGTTCATTTGTCCGCACTTACCTTTGTTACCGTGTCAGTTCCGACTGGTCCTCCGTTGAACATGCGATACGTGATCTCCTCTGCAGCCAGTGTCCGGTTGCTCTGGGACCCTCCGGCGTTGAGCGGTCCTGGATCCGTCCTCTACTACGACATATCCTACCGCCTGGATGACGAATCGGAGGACACTGTTTATAATGGGAGAAATAGTTCGGTGACGAGTCTCGTGGTCGACAACCTGGAGCCTTCGAGGGACTACTTTTTCAAGATTGCTGCGTGCTCCTTGGCTAACTGTGGACCGAAGAGCGAATCATTCCTCCTCGTGTTGATTGAACTCGGTAAGGTCAGCTTGTGCTATAAGAGTGATTATGGTGATGATGATGTTGATGATGATGACGACAACAACAGTATTAATAATAACAAATAAATATCGAGGTCCTAATTATAATAATAATAATAATAATAATAATAATAATAATAATAATAATAATAATAATGATAATAATAATAATAATAATAATAATAATAATAATAATAATAATAATAATATTAGCTTGGGTAAAAGAAAATAATAATAATAGTTATAACAATAATATCAATAATATCAATAATAATAATAATAATAATAATAATAATAGTAATTATAATAATAATGAATGAATTTGACATATATGTGCATCAATACTGGAATCATAGAGAGTCATATTAATAATGATAAAAATAATAATAATGATAATAATGATAATTGTGATAATAATAATAATAATATTTGTATAAAATTACTAATCTCTAGACTTTTTTAAAATAGCACTAAGTATTCGAACGATAATAATTTCTGCCAACTGATTCATATTCCTCGGACTTAATATCATTTATGTAGAAGACCAGAACTGTTGGAGGTGAATGTACTATTTCAGTTGTAAGGCCTTGATTATGAAACTCTCTCCCTGTCTGTGTCTGTTCGCTCTGCTCAGTCGCTTGTGTCATTTCGTTCTCAACTTAAAACTTACCTCTCTGTCTTACAGACTGATCTTCTGGATATTGATCTGATTACGGCTTGTTTTGGTGTGCCAATGGTTGATGCCTTGTGCATTAGACACCGGCGCAATAGAAGTTACTAATTAATTAAATCAATCTATTTCAGAGTCGGTCATGCCAGAGGACGTCAGTGCATCTCGATCATCTCCGGACGAAATCAGCGTTGCTTGGCAACGACCGGAAGTTCCCCCAAGTCTCCTCATCAGGTACATCGTCTGCTACAGCTCCGATCCCGAAATGGACATCGTCGATTGGCCCTGCATTGACCCAGTTGAGGCTTTGTCGGCTCTTCTGCGTGACCTTGACCCGGACCTGACCTACAATGTCAGAGTTCGTGCTCAGCTCGATAACGACACGTTTGGACCATTCAGTAACGTAATTGAAGTGAAGAGCAGCTTCGAAGGTATTTGGAATTATGTAAATGTAGCATGCATTATAGAAATAGATGGTAATGGTGATTGATTTAATTTATATAGCGCCACATCAAGAGAGACCCCTCAGAGGCGCTCCTGACCTAACACAATGAAACCATGATCGAATAGAATGGTCTTGAAGCATTTCCAGAAAAGAGGCAAAAAGAGGCCAAGAAGCTCATGTTGCAGGTTTTTAGGCAGCTTGATGTAGTCTGGTATATATAATGCCTTATCTTGCACAAGGTGGACAGTGGCCAGGCCCTTAGCCAGCCAACCGTGCAGCCGTCCTTTGGACGGCAGAAAATCATTTTGGACGGCCATAAATTGTGCATGGACGCGCCGTCCTAAATGTGATAGGCTATAATGTATAATCCATTCCCTTCATCTGTGTAACGATGTTCCTTTTCCCACAGAAGATACACTTCTCTAGCAGCTATTTATGATCTAGGATACGTGTAATTAAGTGCCAATTAGATGAGGTTGTTTCATGGTAATTGGTAACTGATTTGACTATATAAATACCTTGACCTTATGAATAATTAATTAATTATAGGGTTTGCATTGATAACAAGTAACGTCTGTTCCCTAGGCTATAATGATCAAATAAGGGAATTAAAAATTGCAATCTGAAGTCAACAGATTGTTGTTTGTATCATTGTATATAAAACAAAACTGTTACAATTGTGATCAAAACCAAAAAGTCATTCTGTGTAGGGGTATTGCAGACTTTTGCAGTCGGACTCGTACAGTCGCGGCATCGGGCGGTCGCGACTTCATACGCTCACGGCATCGGGTGGTCACGACTTTGAATGCTTTTGGACGCCCTACTCTTTATTTCTGGCTATTGGCTACCGTGGATATGATAATTAATTCATTTTGTCTTTACTGTAAATGTATTTGTTATTCATTGTTGATTTTTAAACTTAGTTCGATCTGACTCTGTTCGGAGTTTTCATGCCAGTGAAGTTCACTCCACTTCTGTCCGATTGACGTGGTTGCCTCCGAAGAAACCAGGCCTAGGCTCGTACAAGGTATGGAAAGTCCAGTGGTAGCTTGTCTGGTTGTCTGCAATGTACTTCTGTCTACAGTTTTGCTTTCAAGAAGTCGTCTTTAGTAGTCATTTGATTTGATTAGATTAGGTTGGATTAGGTTGGATTAGATTAGAATAGATTATGTTTTCTGAATATGATTTCACTTGTAGCAACTATTGATTGATGCCTTGTGCAGTATGTCGATGGTGGTGCATATACGTCATCAGGATTTGATTGGATTAGATTGGATTAGATTATGATTGACTAGATGAGATTGGATTGGTGGAGTTGAAGACGGTGGTGATGATTGTGATGGTGATGATTATGATGGTAATGATTATGATTGTGATGATTATGATGGTGATGATTATGATTGTGATGATTATGATGATGATGATTATGATGGTGATGATTATGATTGTGTTGATTATGATTGTGACGATTATGATGACGGTGATGATTATGATGGTGATGATTATGACTGTGATGATTGTGATGGTGGTGATTATGATGGTGATTATGGCTGCCATGACGATAAGGTTGACATCTCTTTTGTAACTTGTGCAACGTCATTGTTTTAGGTTCACTATGAGATCGGCCATCACTATGACAACGGATCCGTCGTTGCCATGCCAAATACAAGGCGAGAGCTGGAAGTTCTGCGTGACAAGGAGACAGTAACCATTGACAACCTGAAACCCACCACAGCTTACATCTTCTCGATTGTAGCCAAGTTCGTCGATGGAGACTACGGACCTTCAAAGTCAACAACGGCCAAGACTTATGGTGAACTTCTGTCTATGTTGTCTGGTCTTAGCTGCTATCAGTCTAACAGGTAGTGGGGCTGGGCGATAGTCTAGTGGCTGACTGTCAACCAACAGGTTGGGGTTCAAATTCTGCTGGTGGGAAGGGTGAGGGCTGGCTAGCCAATCAAACTCGTATGCCGAGGCTATGAAAAATGAAGTCGCTAACATTTCATACCCATGTTTGACTTTATGAACTAGGTCAAGAGACTGTGCTTCTTCTACATGTACTTCTAGTGGTTTGTGTTCTTGACTGTCAACCTAGAGGTTGAGGGTTCATATCCCTCTCCAAGCAGAAAGACATTTAAGGCTCTCTGCTCTACTTGTGCCCTTTTAACTGCACTGCTCTGGTAGTGCCAGTCTCACGCCTGGATAAAGGAGGAGGGCAGCCGTTAGATGTTATTAAACACTGGAAACTACTTGTGCCCTTTAGTGAACTCCGCTTTTAAATAACCTTACATTGATTGTACCTGCACCACACCATCTAACCATCAGATGCATACAGAAAGAACTGGCCGCCCACCCTCTCCTCATATGCCGAGGCTAAGAAATCGAAGTCACTAGCACTTCATACCTATGGCTGCTTCTTGGGGCTTAAAGACCTTTTTGGGCTAACTTAAGGGCCTATTGTTCTACTAGATCAAACATGTCTCTATTATGATTTTTCTCTGAAATGTTGTGTTATACTTTAGCGGCAAGTGTGTACTAAAAGTGAAAGGGAAACCAATGCAGCTCGTTGTTAAGTTGTTAAAATATGGTCAAGAAATTGTTTTATGAAATAATGCAATGTAATTGTTAAATGAATTTGACAGCATCTCTCGAGGCTCCTGTCCTCGAAAGCCGTAATCCGGATTCCTTTGTTCGCTTTCGTCTCATTCGTGAATCCACTGCGGCTGATAACACCAGCTACTTCTTGGTTGTCGTTGTATCAGAGGATTTGGTGCAGAAACGAAATCCAGATTCATTCAGTTTGGAAGAGGTCTGTACCTAATCATAATTCATCCAATCCTATTTCTACCCTAATCCATCCAATCCTATTCCTACCTTAATCCATCCAATCCTATTTGTACCATAGTCCATCGAATCTTATTTCTACCTTAATCCATACTATCCTATTCCTACCCTAATCCATCCAATCCTATTCCAACTGTAAGCCATCCAATTCTATTTGTACCATAGTCCATCGAATCTTATTCCTACCTTAATCCATACTATCCTATTCCTACCTTAATCCATCCACTACTATTCCTACCCTCATGCACTCAATCATTCCTACCGTAAAATATTATACAGTAACCATTTCATGGAAAATGCTTGAAGTTTGGTAGTGCCAGTCCCAAACCTGGATGAAGGAGGAGGGTGATGCTAATCATCTTTATTTTGACATAGCGTCGTTAAACAGTTACTAACCAAATGCAAAAGAAAAATAAGATGATGCTCTAAGTTCTTTCAATGACATAAACTCTTGATCTGCTTCCAGCTGGACACAAAGGATGATGGCAGTTCTCAGACCTTCTGGATCGCGGCCAAGTACGGAAGCGACGAACTACCGGAAGAGGTGGAAATTGGGGATGACACTATGCTCGGCACCGGCGAATATCGCAATCGACCTCTGTCGACCGATAGGCCGTACAGGGTTTTTGTACGCCGAGTGTACTTCGATCAGGTACGGTTGACCTCGTAATTACTTATTATTACGCATTTATTAATTTATTTATTGGCTATTTATATAGCAGCACTTCGAGTTGGTTGGTTGGTGCTAGTCCTGTGTCATAATAAAGACAATTAGCATCGCCCTCCTCCTGCATTAAGGCTTGGGACTGGCACTATATCAAAGGCAATTCAAGAGAGATTCCTGCCGTATCTGGACACATTTATATAGCCCCTATATCATGAGTAATAAAAGTTTACCAATTTGTCTAGCGCAATGATTCCATTTTGTGCTTTTGTAACTAGCACTTTTACCAGTTTGGAATGTTAAGTTAGTAGGGGGAGAGAGATAACAGCACTAAGCAGAATGGCACATAAACCGAAAGCGTGTAAATGAGTTCCCACTGTGTATGGTCAGCAAGCGTGACCTTGGTGACCTTGGTGAGTAGATTTAGGTTTGTGTTGTAGAAATTCGTTTCCAGTCCGTACTCTCAGCCAACGTTGGATTTGATGCTCGGTGCTTCGGAGCCAGAGGAGTCCGAGTCCGATCTGGATTTGCTGTGGGTCGTTGCTCCGATCTGTGCAGCTATTGTCATCGTTCTGCTTGTTGTCCTCGCTGTTGTCTTTGTTCGGTAAGATTCGCTGATCACCATTGCGATGATTTATTGATGTTTTATTATTTTTAGGATTTTAATATTCTTATTATTGCCTTAGTTTGCTATTCAGGAATCTAGGTATTATATAATTATGAGAGCTGTAATTGCTATTGTTATTGTTGTTGTCGTTGTGATTGTGGTTGTTATTGGTTGTGGCTCTTGTTGGTTGTCATTGTTGGTTGTGGTTTTGTTGGTAGTTGTTGTTGGTTGTTGTTCGTTGTTGGTTGTTTTCATTCTTGGTTGTGGTTGTTGTTGGTTATCATCGTTGGTTGTTATTAGTTTTGGTTGTTTTTGGTTGTGGTTGTTGCTGTTGTTATTATTAGATTTTGTAGCCAAGGCAGTGCTCAGTGATTCCATGACTGAATGAATTTCCCTAACAGTTTGGAAGAAAGTTAAAAGAGCATTGGTCAGTCTATGCTGGTATTCCTCTTACTTATTTAAATATGTGATTGGTATCTCCTTTCTTACTTACAGTCGTTCAAGAAGAGCAAGAAGAACGAAGCGACTTCCAGTGATCGAGTCTCCTCTGTTGTGGCCTGTTAAGGGTTCAGCCTATGACCCTATGGAGCTGTCACAGTTCAAGGCGCAGGGTCAGTTTTTTCTGGCATATTCCTTGTCCCTTCAGAACCTTTTTCTGTTCTTTACGGACGTCATGATAGTAAGTTCTTCATGAATAATAAACCTTCATGAATAATAAACTCTTCACGAATAATAAACTCTTCATGAATAGTAAATTCCTCATGAATAATGAAGTCCTCATGAATAGTAAACAGCTCTTGAATAATAAATTCCTCATGAATAATAGATTACATTCCTAATGAAATTTAAATTCGTCATTACTAATTAACTCCTCAGGAATATAGGGAATTCGTTGTTGATACAGCAGGCCTGGCCAGCCACCCTGCCATTCCAGTGCAGGATCTCGCAAGACACGTCGACGAGCTTAAGGAAAACGATCACCAGAAGTTCTCCCAGGAGTACGAATCCATCGAACCGGGTCAGCAGTTCACCTGGGAGGCATCGAACCTCGAGGTCAACAAGTCTAAGAATCGGTACGCCAACGTCATCGCCTACGACCATTCGCGTGTCTCCCTCCAGGCGCTAGATGGCGTGCCAGGCAGCGACTACATCAATGCCAACTTCATCGATGGCCAGAGAGAGAATTCCTACATTGCCACTCAGGTGAGCTGCTGGTGGCATGCTCTGCAGGAACTTGAGAATTGTTCCTTAAACTCTGCTCACGTTACTTGTTCTAGCTAATTTAAGACGCTCCTGTTCAGATCCCGTAGTGTTTCCGAGGGATTAAAAAATGCGATCTTTAAACGTCCGGAAACATACATGTACATACATGGGAACGTCTACGCAGTTTATGGGACATGGTAGCCGATTGATTAGGGTGCTCGCTTTGTAATGCGGAGAGTACGGGTTCGAGCCTTCTCCTCTGTGTATGGACCTTGAGCACATCCTCACTCACAATTGCTCGGTACCATCGATTGATGCTTGGTCATTAGTGGAGATGAATAAATGCGTAATACAAATGTAATAATCCATGCAATGTGATGCATTATACGTTGGATTTCTGGTTGTTATCTAATCTAGAGCACATATATGTTGATAACGAACAAGACATCGATCGACGGTAACTTCAAAGGAAACCACAGTCAGGTCTGTAGGGGAAGCCTGGTCGAAATCTGATAGGCCGGGAAAACCAGATGTGAGGCTGTGGTGGATAAGCAGGTTGAAAGAGATGGGTTTATAATGTTCGGGTTTTGTGATTGGGCTCATAATTATATAATCGGACTCATTGTCACTGGACTGGGTATCTAATTAGGCTTAGAATTTGGATTCTGATGTTAGATTTTATAATGCTGTGGTTTGGGATTGGGCTTGTAATTGGGCTTATATCATTGGACTTTTGTGTGCTTTTTCAGGGTCCATTGCCAGAGACGTTTGGTGACTTCTGGCGAATGATCTGGGAACAACGTTGTCAGACGATTGTCATGATGACGAAACTGGAAGAACGCAACAGAGTGAGTCATTTTCTATGGCATGTTCTTTCTTGACACGTTCTTTCTTGACACGTTCTTTCTTGACATGTTCTTTCTTGACGCTTTCTTTCTTGACACGCTCTTTTTTTACAATGTTCTTTTTGACATGTTCCTTTTTCAACACGTTCTTTCTTGACATGTTCCTGTTTCAACACGTTCTTTCTTGACATGTTCTTGTCAACATGTTCTCTTTTGACATTATTGTTTTTTTGACTTCTCTCTTTTTTTACTTGTTCTTTCTTGGCATGTTCTTTTTGCCATGTTCTTTTTTGACAATGTCATTTTGACCTGAAATGTTTTACCTACAACTTTTGACCTGTTTTTAACCAGTTCTTTTTGAAGTACTGTGAATTATCTTGTAACTGGTTCTATTTAGGTCAAATGTGACCAGTACTGGCCAAATCGAGGGACCGATGTTTACGGTCTGATGCAAGTAACAACCATGGATGTTATAGAACTGGCTTCCTATACCGTCAGGACTTTCATGATCACCAAGGTACTGTACTATACTGTATTCTGCCGTAATGTAAATCTCCTAAATTTCTCAGTGAATGTAAATCTCCTAAATTTCTCAGTGAATGTAAATCTCCTAAATTTCTCATTGAATGTAAGTCTCCTAAAGTTCTCAATGAATTCAAATCTCTTAAATTTTTCAGTGAAAATGCAAATCTAAATTTCTCAGCGCATGCAAATCTCTTAAATTTCTCAGTGAAAATACAAATCTAAATTTCTCAGTGAATGTAAATCTCCTAAATTTCTCATTGAATGTAAATCTCCTAAAGTTCTCAATGAATGTAAATCTCTTAAATTTCTCAGTGAAAATGCAAATCTAAATTTCTCAGTGAATGTAAATCTCCTAAATTTCTCTGTGAATGTAGATCTAAAATTCTCAGTTAATATAAATCTCATAATGTTCTCAGTGAATGTAAATCCTAAATTTCTCTGTGAATGCAAATCTCCTCAGTGCTTCTCAAAAGCCACAAGCCACGTCAAGGAGACCAGCTGTCACTGGTGCTGTAGAAGTCTGTGTTGTATTGCTTTCATAAGTTTCGATAAGGTTTATTTCCTTTTCTCTGAGTTTTTCTTTTTTCCAGGATTTTTCTGTGATTTAAAGAAATATTTTTACAATTTTGGGTTTTGATTTTACATGTGTTTTTGAACTGAACGAATTGTTTTCTCTTTCTAGAACAATTCCTTCGAGAAACGTGAAGTTCGCCAGTTCCAGTTCACCGCCTGGCCAGACCACGGTGTTCCCGACCATCCCACTCCACTGTTGACCTTTATTCGTCGGGTCAAGGCCGTCTCCGCGGTCGATGTCGGCCCCACAGTCGTCCACTGCAGGTGACCTATCTTACCTGGCCTCAAAAGAGGCCAATCTAAGCAGAATAATGACTCGTATAATTATTATATTAAAGATGTCAGCTTAGAGTGGGACATGGTTCCCAATTGGTAAGAGCGCTCGCCTTGTAGCACAGAGAGTTCGGATTAGAGCCTCCTTCCCTGAGATGGTTACTGTGTAGCGACCTTTAACAAGTCCTTCACTCACAATTGATCAGTGCCATCGATTGATGCTTGGTCATAAGATAGCGGTGCTTAATAAATGCATGATGATGATGATGATGATGATGATGATGATAATAATAATAATAATAATAATAATACATACATACATACATAAATACATAGATATATAAATACATACACAAATACATACATACATACATTCATACATATATACATGCATACGTACATGCATACGTACATACTTGTAGTGCTGGAGTTGGCCGAACTGGAGCGTTCATCGTGATCGACACGATGCTCGATCGGCTCAAGCACAGTAACATGTTGGACATTTACGGTTACGTGACGTGCCTCCGAGCGCAGCGCAACTACATGGTCCAGACGGAGGACCAGTACATCTTCATCCACGAGGCATTGCTCGAGGCCGTTGACTCAGGCAACACGGAGATTCCAGCCGACAACCTCTACGCGCACATCCAGAGTCTGACAAAGATTGACCCGGAACATGGCGTGTCGCACATGGAGCTCCAGTTCAAGGTGCGTTGTTCCAACCTTTGACCTGGATTGGTGACTGCCATTGATGTTTTTGAACTCATGTACAGCGCCCTTTTCTGGCCTTGGTCATGCTATGCTGCTGTATAAATTGTCATGTTTTCTTCTTTTTATCATTGTCATTACATTGTCATAAATACTTTTTTTATCATTGTCATTGTCATGTATTGTCATTATTATTTTTATTATTATTGTTATTATTATTATTATTATTATTATTATTATTATTATTATTATTATTATTATTATTATTATTATTCGTATTATTATTATTAGTAGTAGTATTATTATTATGGGTGAGTAATGTTAACTAAAAATAAACACTTTTTGTGTCTACCGTTAAACTTACAAACTATTTTGTTACAAACAACTCGA
Organism: Allolobophora icterica; assembly: GCA_963556255.1. Lineage (NCBI taxonomy): Eukaryota > Metazoa > Annelida > Clitellata > Crassiclitellata > Lumbricidae > Allolobophora > Allolobophora icterica. Next base: position 63,529,546 of record OY744607.1, read on the forward strand.
GAAACATTTACAAGATGCACCTTCTTACATCTGTTAAATTGCCATGTTAAGCCCCTTTTGTGGTTCTTAAAAAGCGCTTTACAACTAGCTAGATACATACATACATGCACACATACATACATACTTACATAGATAGGTGCATATGTGTACATTGGTTCAACGATTTTCTATTTGAATTTTGTAGAAGCTGGCGGATATGAAGTTGGACTCGACCGAGTATCTGAGCGGGAGTCTGCCTGTGAATAAGATGAAAAACCGCCTTGTTAATATTCTGCCATGTAAGTCTTTCGGTTGGACTTAGTACGCATTTATGTGTTGTAACATAATGTAATGTAACCTGATTTTAATGTAATAAATTAATTATAATTTTGTAAATGAAAATTTATGTAGCACCAGTGAAAAGAAACTAACCAAAAGCACCCTCTGTGTTTAACATAAGTAATGTTAGATGTTATTAAGATTGGAAATTTCAGCAGTAAGCAAAACAGTGTATAGAAAATGGGAAGAGTCTCCAATGGCAGGCCCACGTATCTATGTGGAGCCCTTCCAATGGATTCCCATCAATAGTATACTCTGCAATGTAATTTAATTGAAAATGGTTTAGTGTAACGTTACCCAGAATTTGTAATGTAACTTAATCGGAAGTTGTTTGGCCAGCAATAAAGGGGAATATTTGACAGACGCAATCCAACACATTAGATTCAGGATTAGACTGTGTACTGATTCTGTTTGGTAGCGCACTGAGTTGTAATCTAACGGTTGTGGTTTCTTGGCTGCTGATCTGACTCTGTGTAACGTCCCTCGATGTGTTGTTCGTGCATTTTAGTGATGCACCTCTAATTCGGCTTTACTGACCTTGTGCATGCCATAAGTGAATTGAATAGAATGAAAGCAAATTAAAGCTGTTTTTTTGTGCTTTGATGTGATCAGATGATTCCACTCGTGTCTGCCTCCAGTCAATTCGTGGCGTCGAAGGCTCGGACTACATCAACGCCAGCTACATCGACGTACGAGCTGCTTTCATGCATTTCATTTGAAAACATTCATTCATTCATACATTCATTCAATCAATCAGGAATTTAATATAGCGCACCTTCAAGAAACATGCTCCCAGCCGAGCCACGGCCAAAGGATTAGACTTGAGCTGCATGTAAAAAGCAGACTTGTTACCCCTAGGCAATAAGCGAATTTCCAGTGGAAGACCATTCCAAACACAGTATCGAACTTCCTCGAGGCATTGTAATCGGGATGTGATCTGTGGTTGGCAACGGTGGGATGAGAGAGAAAAATAGAGTATCCAGTTATTATTATTATTATTCTTATTATTATTGTTATTATTAATATTTTTATTGTATTTTTCAAAAGCCAAATCGGTATTATTATTTTTATTATTATTATTATTACTTATTATTATTATTATTATTGTTATTATTAGATAATCAGCAGGCGGTAAATAAACAGATGAATAAATCAATGAATATCTCTAACTTTAATTAAATAAATGTAACGACAATAAATAAAATCAACAAAAGTGTTTTTTTATTTTGCTTAAACTGCGCTTATTACCGTACGTTAAAACAGGGTTACAGAAATCGTCGGTCGTACATTGCCACTCAGGGTCCATTCGCGGAGACAACAGACGACTTCTGGCGACTTCTTTGGGAGAACAATAGCACAATTGTTGTCATGCTGACCAAACTCCGAGAAATGGGACGTGTACGTATCAATATGTGTCGGCTAGACCACAGCAAGTGTATAGCATATTTTATTAACCTACTGTTCGGAGATGAAATGGCTGCAGTGCCTAAGAAAAATGGCTACAATGGGTAAGCAAAGTGACTTTAGTGAGTAACAAGTTATTGTTTACTATGGATTGTTTGCTTTTGTTGTTAACGTTTTGTGTAATAGATGTTTTTGTCTGTTGCATGTAGGAGAAGTGTCACCAGTATTGGCCAGAAGAGCGTTCAGCGAGGTACCAGTACTTTGTCGTAGATCCCGTCGGTCAGTATACGATGCCGCAGTTCATCCTACGGGAGTTCAAGGTCACTGATGCCAGGGTAGGGTACCACCTTCGTAACAGATTGCTCTTCTGTCCTGCTCCCATCACCTTTGACCTTTCTGAACTGTGTCAAAAGAATGTTGTCTTTTGTGAATGTCTCTTTTGAAAGCATTTGAGGTGGTTGTGGTGATTGATATAACATTGATGAAACGGCCACTGATGATGATTGGTGCCTTCAAACTGGCTTTTGTGTGGCACTAAGAAATTTCAGAGATTTACATTACATCACGTGTTTCGTCTATTCCTTCAGGATGGTCAGTCTCGAATGATCCGCCATTTTCAGTTCATGGACTGGCCAGAGCAAGGAGTGCCAAGTTCCGGGGAGGGGTTCATCGAGTTCATCGGTCATATACAGAAGACGCGAGAGCAGGTCGGTCAAGATGGACCAATCATCGTCCACTGCAGGTCAGTCCTCTTCATTAATGCACATACATACATAGACAAAAATTAGACATAGAAACATACATACACATACATGCATAGACATACAAACATTCATACGCATTCAGACTTTCATTAACGCCTAGATACACCTGCATACGTTGCCTACATGAATCAGTTTATACTACATTACATTACACACACTTGGTGTTTTAGTACTGGCTTCGGTCGGACCGGGGTCTTCCTGACCTTGAGCATTGTCCTTGAACAGATGAGGTACGAAGCAGTCGTCGACATGTTCCAGACGGTCAAGATGCTACGAACGCAGAGGCCAGCCATGGTCCAAACAGAGGTAATGATCACTCACACATAAACTATGTGTACAGACGCTGACACAAGATTCAAAGGAAAGATAAACAAAGGCAGACCAAGGCTACGCTGGACAGATAATATAAATGAGGACATGACATCACTTGGACTAACACTGACAGGAGCAATGGACTTGACTAATGACCGAGGACAATGGAGATCATTTATTTGTACCCATCGCCCTCAAATGGCTGGCATCAAGAAGTGATGATGATGATGAATGTAAGTTGAAAAGGTCGTGTATTTATAATTTGTTTCTTTTTCTTTTCCAACTTACATTACACTATTTTAATTCTGTGATCTGAACTTACTTTGTGCTCTGTTACATTCTAGGATCAGTACACGTTCTGCTACCGAGCAGCGCTCGAGTACCTGAGCTCGTTCGACCATTACGCGAGTTAGTGGCTCCGCCTGTGGACCAGAAAGAACTACATTGTGAGTCGATCGATGAACATAGACTGTAGAAAAAGTAGCAGTTCCGGTGATTTCTGCACTGCAGTTGGAAACGCAGCACAGAAGCGCGTCTGCCATTTTCACTGGATAGACTTTTGTCGATAACGTTGTCGCCTGCTGCCGCCCTCTGCGGGAGAAAAGTGGAACTACGTTGTTCGTTGGAAATCATTTCGAGAAGAAATCTCTGTTAATAGTCGGCTTTTGCCCGATTCGACTGACCCTGTTGATGGTGCACTGAATGCTATGCAGATGTTTAAAGAGAAGATTGTGTAATTTTTTGACTGTAGGGAGAAGTCAATTCTTCAGGATCTGTAAGGGTTATGGGAATGCACTTGTGTGCTCTAGAGTGCAAGTGCATTGTTCGTTGCTGATGGAAGAGATTTAAATTCGCAGTTCTGTGACGCTGGCCAGGTGTTCATCTGGACTGTTGATTAACATTATTATAGTGTAGTGGTTATCGTGCTGGACTGTTAATCGAGAGGTCGGGTGTTGAAATTACCACCAGGGCAGAAATCTGGTTTGAGGTTTCTGCCCCACGTGTGCCCCATAGCCAACTTAGCCATAATGAGTATGCTGATTTTACACTGTCAGTGGGAAGATGAGACGGCGAGGGAGAGGACTGGTCACCCGCCCTCATATGCCAAAGCTAAGAAAATGAAGTCGCTAAGACGTGATACCTGTAGCTGCCTCAGGGCTAGCTTAAAGGACTGCACTTCTTCTTGTATTAGAAGTACTATTGTTATTATAGAAGTATCTATTAGTACTTATTATTATTATTATTATTATTATTATTAATTACTATATATTTCTGTATATGATCCCATAGGGTTCCATGAACTCGACACTAAAGTATTGTTATCGATGCTATCATTACTAGTACTAGTAGCATCTGCTGAGAACAGAACTTCTCGTATTTTAATGAACTGCTGCATTAGTTTGACTAGCAGGGGAAGGACCTTTCAGAGGTTCCTCAATATGCTGTAAAATGTTCAGTGACATTAGTATTATTTTTGTTACTACTATTAATATTATTAATGTTTTTATGATTGCTATTATTGTTGTTATTGTTATTATTATGTAAGCAGTTTTAGGCATGTGCAGGATTGTAGCGAGCTGTGGTCTTAGAGTTTCTGCCTCTTTTGAGCTAGAGCTAGAGTTACAGTCCGGTAGGTTTAGTTTGTTATTTTCAATACTGTTTATTGTTGGGTTTCTTGTCTGATGTAAGAAATCTCACCAGCTGCTAATCTACCTATGTTTCTATATGCATTTCTATGGCAACAATTTTGACCTTACCTACTATCGATTTTGTAATGTCGTGTAATCACAGATTTATAAATCGCATGTTCAAGAGAAAATCGTCAGAGGCGCTCTCGATCTAACGGTGGAAAACAAGGATCAAACAAAAATTGTTTTCAAGCGCATAGAGATCTAGAGATTACGATTACGAACACAATAGTCTCAATGTTGCTGATTTTTAAATGGGTGCCTCGGCACTTGTACGTTTTTGTGCTCAGACTTGAAGTGAAAATTCCTGAACTGTAGTCAGTGTCGATACGCACAGCAGGTTTGTTGTTCAAAGCCGAACTGACTGCTAATTAAGAATAATAATTTAATATTAATCTTTAGAAAGACTGTGCGATGTTGTATGAAGGAGTTTTACAAGATGTTCTGTGAAGTTTGTAATTTTTCTGTGATTGTGTATTTAATTAACTTAATGCGTTTTCACTTTTAATTGATCTTTACCGGCACAGGGATAACGGTACAGGTGTTGTTACAGCTGTATGCGTGTACAGATGGAAAACCGGCTCACTGATGAAATGTCTGGTTTTCGTCACAGCTTTGGGGGTTCATTTTCTGGTGTGTTGGACAGATCTGGTTCACTTTTGTTCAGCGTTGAGAAAGGGTGTTGAGTTGTTGGACTGATGTTGTCAGGTTTCAACTTCTAATCTATGTAATCCAATGTGTGACGCCATTATCGTGATGAATTTTTAAGACATGAATTGATAGTCGCTTGATGTGAAATCGATTCAAACTCATAAGCTTAAAAACTTCAACCAATAGCTACACACTTTATCACGAGAGGTTATAAGACTTTATCAAGGGAGATTATAAACTTTAGGCCTTTAAGACTTTATCACAAAAGGTTAGAAACTTTAGGTCCTTAAGACTTTATCAAGGGAGATTATAAACGTTAGGTCTTTAACAATAACTTTAGGTCCTTAAAACTTTATCACGAGAAGTCATAAACTTTAGGTCCGTAAGACTTTATCACGAGAAGTTATAAATGTAGTAGTATCTATCTTACCCTGCCTTGAAAAGTGCACTTTACCATTTTAACTTACTTAGTTACCTTACATGTTAAATAAAGGTTCATTAGGTTGTGCAACTATTGCATTGTGTTCTTGCAAACAGTATTCTGAGTTATGTCTTGGTGAAGAGCTGAGTTTCATACTCATTATTACTGTGTAGCATGACGATAGGATGAAGGAGCAGTTACTTTACTTTGCATTACCTATTCAGTGAGCAGTTACCTGACCTTCTCATGAGCAGATACTTTACCTTAACTTACCTTATAATGAACAGGTACCTTGCCTTATGAGCAGGTACCTTACCTTGTGAATAGGTACCTTACTTTACTTTGTAATGAGCACTTGCCTTACCTTGCCTTATAATATGCATATAATGAGCAGGTACTTTACTTACGGGTAACTTACCTTATAATGGACAGATAACTATAACTTATGAGCAGGTATCATCTTTCCTTACCTTACCTTGTAGTTAGCAGGTGCATTACCTCGGCTTACCGTTATAATGAGCAGATACTATGATCTATCCTTACCTTGTGATGACCGGGTTCCTTACTTTACCTTGTTCAATTAAAGCACAATTTTAGCATTCAAGGCATCGATATTGGGCAGTTTGACCTTACATGACCTTACCCTTTCAAATTTATGTACCTCTCGCCCACAAATAATGCATGATTTCAAGAGCTTTTTTAAAATGGATTGACAGAATGATCATGAACGTTTTTTTACTTTGCAATGAAAACCACAGTGAGTCCAATTTGTATGATCTATCGACAACTCTGAACTCGCGTCCAATTCGGATTTTTACATTTGAGATTTGTTTTGCAAATCGGATGAGGAGGAGGAGGAATGGAGAATAGAACTTCAACTGCCGTTTGGATTCTTAACGTATTAACTGAACTCGCTATTCTTTGTTTGACCTTGTTTTGACCTTGAACTATATGTCCTTCTATCCGTCTCTTGTCTCTCTGACTGTCTGTCGATCTCTGCTTATTCTTCTGTCTATCTGTCTCCTCTGTCTCTCTGTCTGAATCAATGTCTGTGTGTCTGTCTGTCTGAATCTATGTTCGCCTGTCTGTGTGCATTGTCTGTCTGTCTGTCTGGCTCTGTCTGTCTGGCTCTGTCTGTCTGTCTGTCTGTCTGTCTGTCTGTCTGTCTGTCTGTCTGTCTGTCTGTCTGTCTACCTGTCTCTGGTTTTGCCTTTGCCTCTATGACTCTGCCTATCTCTACCGTTGCTACTACTCCTTGCCTTTTTACTATCCACTTGAACATTTTAAAATCTGTCTACCAATATTGACGTCTCTAATGAGTAGAATTAAATGAAAATAAAATAACTTAAATGGTGAATGATATTCAGATTTTTGGAAAACTACCCACATCATTCTGCCAATGATATAAAAGTATAACACAGGGGATTTGATTTATTTTATAAATTAAACGTTTGTTTGCTGTTTGCCATCTGAACTGGCAGAATTCTTACAAAATAAGTTTTTTAATTAATTTTACGATAAATGGTTCATGAAATAAAAATCGATCTTAACGTAAATGGTGGAAACAAATTAGGTATGCACAGAAGGTGTTTAGTGTTAATTGGTTTAAATTGGTGTTGGTTGCTAAGAAGTTCGTGTGAGTTTTTTTACGCGCTGTGTAACCCAAAAGAATGAGCTATTTCATTGATTTATTATTGTTATAAAGTATGTGCTTCAGCCAAAATATCAATCCTGACCTCAGGACCTTCTTGTTGTAGAAACTATTTCGGCAGGAAGCTGGTAAAAATAAGCTTTTATTGCTGACATTATTATAATAGTGTGGAACGTGGTAGCCATTTAGTTAGAGCACTTGCCTTGTAATGCAGAGAGTATGGGTTCGATCCTCCTCCTCTGAGATGGTTACTGTGTAGGGACCCTGAGCAAGTCCTGTACTCACAGTTGCTCAGCGCCATCGATTAGTGTTTTGTCATTAGACAATAGCGCTCAATAAATGCGTAATTGTAACGGTGTTTTTTACTCTGTTTTATTTCTTGCCAGCTGAGTTGTTTGAAAGTGTTCAGTGTAGTCTATTACACCGTGTTCTAGCAACAAAAACAGCAGAAGATTAATTTTTTTCTTGGTGGTTATCTGATTTTTATTATTATTGTGGGACATGACGATTTCGATTGGGAGTAACTTAACTAAACTTTTTAGTTGTTTTTGTTAAATAAACTATTAAGAAACGAGAATGAGACAGCGGAAATGCTGCTGTTGACATTTTAATGCGGTTTTTGCATTTTGCATGAGATGCTGCTTTGGAATTCATCTGTTTTTTTGGAACATCGTGTACGACTGTATATTTTGTCCATGCAGAGTGGACAATTCCAAAAATCAGGAATAAGCCAAACGTAAATGTGATGAGAAATTTTATTTGCATCTGGCAGCGTACAGAGTGACTACCTAAGTTATTTCACTGGCTTTCTCCTGACATCACTAACAACTGTGACATCACTGTGACGTCATTTTTATTTTGCGTTGTTAAATTTCTGCACTGATAACGTAGAAGGCCGCTCTGACGCGAGTCCTTGTGACACCATTACGCCCCTTGTCATCGTAACCCCAACAGTCGCCAGTGCTGGCCCACGATGGGTCCTTACCTGGCCACCCGTAGTCACCATCGGGCCAACTGGGACCTGTGCTGTGACGCCCTAGGCTGCTGTAATGCAAGCTCCTGTGACGTAACTGGTATCTTTGCACACACAGATTCCTATGGCTCTACAAATTGTATTGTATTGTATTGTATTGTATCTAAACATTTATAAAGCGCCTCTCACAGTATTCGCTAATCAGAGGCGCCAGTGTGGTAGTAGTGATAGTATTCCCAGTGTTTAACGACATCTTTTGGCTAGAGGGGCAGTTGATGTCGCCCTCCTCCTTTTTCCAGCCTTGGGACTTGCACTACTATTGGCACTACGGGTAGTGACGGAGTTGTTAGAAGTTAACGTGAGCCATGGTTGAACCTCATGGCCCCAGTTTGTAAGTAAGTATGTAGAATGTGACTATCAGATTTAAGATGCTTATGATGATGGCGCAAACGTACCTCCTCCTCCTCCTCCTCCTCCTCCTCCTCCTCCTCGTCATCATCATCATCATCATCATCATAATGCAGGGTAAAGGCGAGTTAGCATTTCGGCTGCATTGCATCATGCATGCTACATCCCATTATGTTAAACTCATGTCACATTGTATCGCATCCCACTGCATTACATTTGCATCACATTTCATTCGCATTTCATGTGCCACATTACATTGCATCACATTTACATTGCAATTTGCATCGCATCCAATTAAACCAGGTCTATTTTATGTCACATTACATTGTTACTCTGTGTTATTACGATGATTAATGTAAACTGTAAATTATGCGTGTAATTTAAACGTTCTCGGCGTAACTGAGAGACAATCTGAGTGTAAAGTAGCCATTTTATGTTGTGATATCTATGTGGAATTACTGTGTTGTTGAGTTTCTTGTAGAAAGGTTTCCTTACTTTCGGTTTCGTTTTGTGTTGGTAGGAATCGATGTATACTTTCGGTTTCATTTTTTTTTGGTAGGAATCGAGATAACCTAGCGACATTATTTTGAACTATTTTGATGATATCGTTCAAGAACTGTTTCTAACGATAATAATTAAATGGTTTTAGAGACGGGGCAGGGTTTCCGTTAATCGAAAACTATGAAAAGTGTGGGATTGGGTGGATGAGTGGGCGGGTGGACGGACGGAACGTGAGTGGGGTGGTGGTTTTCTGAATGTTATTTTGGGTTGATGGGTGGGTTGGTGGTTGAGGGAATGGATGGATGGGTGAGGTAGAGTGCGTGGGTGGGTGGATGAGTTGGGAGTGGAATGGATGAGTTGGGAGTGGAATGGATGGGTGGATGGATGGACGGACGGATGGATGTTTGAGTGGGCGGGCGGGGTTTGGGTGGGTGGGATTTGGGGGTGGGATTTGGATGGGTGGTTGGGGGTGGATGGATGGATGGATCGTTGGATGGATGGATGGATGGATGGATGGATGGATGGATGGATGGATGGATGGATGGATGGATGGATGGATGGATGGATGGATGGATGGATGGATGGATGGATGGATGGATGGATGGATGGATGGATGGATGGATGGATCGTTGGATGGATGGATGGATGGATGGATGGATGGATGGATGGATGGATGGATGGATGGATGGATGGATGGATGGATGGATCGTTGGATCGTTGGATGGATGGATGGATGGATGGATGGATGGATGGATGGATGGATGGATGGATGGATGGATGGATGGATGGATGGATGGATGGATGGATGGATGGACGGACGGACGGATTGGAAGGGTGGACGGATGGACGGATGGACGGATGGATGGATGGATGGATGGATTGGCGCACGGGTGGACGGACGGATTGGAAGGGTGGAAGGATGGGCGTGACCGACCACTGCCAAATCCCACCCAAAGCATTGGGCAGAAGATATTCTTAGTAGATGCCTATTGTATTGCTCTGCCGGGCGGTTTCGTTTGAGCATCGTCATCATCATCTTGTAATTGGATGCAGTTTTTTAAAGGAGGTTTTATTCTTCATGACCGATGTCCACTGAATTCCACTCGTAATGCATTCCTCGGTCGGGTGAGAAGAAATTTATGGCATCGACCGACGGCATCTCGAAGACATTTAGAGCAGAGGACGAGGAGGCAGAGGAAGGAGGTCGATTGGTTACAAAGACATCGACGGATTTCATGTTTCCTCGAATTATGACGAATGGAATAATTATCCGAATGAGTTTCCAGAGAAGAAAATAGTAGATTGGAGTGGATTAGAGCATCTTATATTAGTTAGATTAGAATGAGAGAGATAATGGATGCAGATCTTGCCCAATCTTATCTAATCTGTTCTTACATAAGCTGACCTATGACTAGATCGGTGCATCTTGTTAATAGTGGTGAAGTAGGTTAGACTGGGCGAGATTAGATTGGGTAGGATTAGATTAGATTAGATTCTCGGTGCTTTCCAGAAAACGTTTTAATTGACCAGCGTCAATAATAGTTGGAACCAACTATTAAAGGGTATAACACAGAGAGACGAAGGCTAACAAACTTTGACACACGCGGACACAGACAGACAGAACTACAGAGGCTGCGAGGCAGACACACTGATACACACAGTCAAACACACAGACACGCACAGACAAACAAAGAAAGGCATACAGTCGGTGACAGACAGACTTAGACATACAGTCCGACACACGAGCAGGCACAAAGACTTGGAAAGGCAAGCAGGCGGGTTTAACGACTTTCGGCATCTTATAAGTTTAACGTTGCCATCTGAACGGATGAATGTATGACTGGGTTGATTGCTGGGTTTGGTGGCTGAATGGGTGAACGACTTGATGGCTGAGCGCATGACTGGGTGGATGGCTATGTGGCTTGGTGGGTGATTGGATGACTGGCTTGGTGGCTGATTGGATGACTGGATGGATGGTTATGTGGCTGGGTGGCTTGGTGGGCGATTGGATGACTGGATAGATGGTTATGTGGCTTGGTGGGCGATTGGATGACTGGGTGGATGGTTATGTGGCTGGGTGGCTTGGTGGGCGATTGGATGACTGGATAGATGGTTATGTGGCTTGGTGGGCGATTGGATGACTGGGTGGATGGTTATGTGGCTGGGTGGCTTGGTGGGCGATTGGATGACTGGATAGATGGTTATGTGGCTTGGTGGGCGATTGGATGACTGGGTGGATGGTTATGTGGCTGGGTGGCTTGGTGGGCGATTGGATGACTGGATAGATGGTTATGTGGCTTGGTGGGCGATTGGATGACTGGGTGGATGGTTATGTGGCTGGGTGGCTTGGTGGGCGATTGGATGACTGGATAGATGGTTATGTGGCTTGGTGGGCGATTGGATGACTGGGTGGATGGTTATGTGGCTGGGTGGCTTGGTGGGCGATTGGATGACTGGATAGATGGTTATGTGGCTTGGTGGGCGATTGGATGACTGGGTGGATGGTTATGTGGCTGGGTGGCTTGGTGGGCGATTGGATGACTGGATAGATGGTTATGTGGCTGGGTGGCTTGGTGTCTGATTGGATGACTGGGTGGGATGACTGGATGCGTCTTGCACGGCGTGGTTCCAAGGGACGGTGGCTTTGGTCGAGAGGTGTTCACTGAGGCGATGTGTCAGAGCGATTTGCTTTGGATCGGAACTGAATGAATGAAAGCGAAACACTGTTATCTGGCAATTCTCCCACTTAAACAGTGTCGAGTCACTTCAGACACTACTGCGCGCACAAATGGGTCTTTGATAGACGCTATATAAATGTTCAGATCACGCACATATATAAATCCACACATATATGCGTAATGCGTAGGTACATATACCATCTATCTATACTATCGTATAGATAGATGGCGCTGGGCTGAGTACACGCAGCTGACTGCAGCGATGATCAAACTTCACTAATTTCGCTCGGACTAAAGTTTAATGCTCTAGTAAATCCGTCTAAACAAAGTTGTTTGATGTTGAGGAATACTCTTGAGAAATTTATTTAGCCAGAACAGAAACGTTGTCGAAAAAAACGGACTAAAACTTTTGGAATCTACACTGGACTAATGTTTACCTTGTGTCTCAACAGCCTGATACGCCCCCTTGACCAGTGAGTATCGCGTTAATTTCTCCGCCGTTCAAGTACGATTTATCCCCGGCATATTTTACCCGACTACCAGGCCTAAACGGGGAAATAACCAACCATGACTAAAAAGGGAATCAAGGTGGATGATTTGCATGAAGTACTTCAAGACGCCAAAATAGTCGAATTGCTCAAAACACAGTTCAAAGAAATTCTTGCTCCAACCGTCGAGGCTCTATTTAACGGATTCGTAGAAACATTCTCATCCAAACTCGAGGGACTGGTTGCAAAATCGGCAGAGGCCCTAATTACCAAGCACTGCGAAAAGCAGGCTAAGCAGATTGCAAAACTGGAGACTGACAACGTTCTTCTTAAGGCAAGGTTGGATGGAGCTGAGAACCAGTCAAGACAGGACAATTTAATGATCTACGGGCTGACCGAAACTGCGAACGAGCCAGGACCGGGCAACACACAACCATCTGGTCATCTCCAGTCTCCTGACCACTCAACTATCCAGTCGGTACTGAATCTCTGCAACATCCATCTGGGCATGACGGTCAAAGACACGGATATTTCATACGCGTATCGAGTATCCAGCAAATCCAACATAAAACATCGTCCGGTGGTTGTCCGATTTGTTAGTCGGCATATCAGAAATGTGGTCCTCTCTGCTCGCAAAACCTTAAAGAACTCGACCGGGATGGGTACAGTGTTCATCAACGAACACTTGACAAAACAGAATTCACTAATCTTCGCCAGAGCCAGGCAACTTGTAAAGAACAAGTCACTGCACTCTGCCTGGACAAGGGGCGGCATAACATTTGTCCGACTCTCCGGCGACATCGGTGACAAACCAAAGAGGATCATCTCCGTCGAGGATCTAGAGAATGTCATGTCATGAAAGGATCCTTTTGCCTTGTCAGCCCTGACGAGGGCATGGCGAGTCTCTCTCCCCTGATCTGCGGGAGACTGTTTCGCCTCCCTACTTCTTCCATCGTGTGTTCAAGGCGCATTTGTTCTTTGAATTCTGTTATTCTTTATGTTGTGGATCATTGTTGCCTTGTCTGAGACTAGCAAGTATACTGTTCTTTGTAGCGAAGGCGCATTTATTTAATTTACATGCATTAATGGTTTAAATGGTCTAATGTCGAGAGGCCTATAGACGTTAGCTTGAGTCTGGCTACCACAGCTGTTTGTAGACAAGGCGCATTTATTTTATTTTACATGCATTAATGGTCAAGGCGCATTTATTTTATTTTATTTACATGCATTAATGGTTTAATGTCGAGGTTCTACCAAATTTCTTGGGGTTCTTGTTGACCAACACATGACTTGGAATGATCACATTAAAAGCATTTCAGCAAAAATTGCCCGAAACGTAGGTATAATATATCGTGCCTCCAACAAGCTCCCACCCTCTGTACGAATCCAATTGTATTATTCTTTAATATACCCGTACTTGACGTACTGTAATATTGTTTGGGCTTCAACTTATAACTCCAGACTCAGGAAATTGATAGTATTGCAGAAACGAGCTGTACGCCTCATCGCTGGAACCCCATGGGGCTCGCACACCGACCCAATTTTCTCATATTTCAAATTACTAAAGTTCCATCAGATAAAAACATTTCAGACCGGAGTTTTTATGTATAGATTTGTCCATGACCTTTTACCTCCGAAATTTAAAGGCATGTTCCGCCTCGGATCGGAGATCCACTCCCACTTTACTAGGACTTCAAAAAATTATCGTAATATATATGCACACTCCAACTCCCGTAGATTTTCTATCAAATTCACAGGACCAGGTGTTTGGAATGTACTTCTTCCCTCTATCCAACAGGCAAAAACTCTGCAAGGGTTTAAAAGAATGTTACGACTGTATCTAATTGATGATAGTTCAAATTTATAATTGATTGTACTTTACTCACTACGCATTAGTTAAGTCTTTAGTTAAGTGTTTGTGTTCTCCGGTCATGGTTTTTCCTCTGTATTTGATTCTGATTTGTCTTTTTTCTTTTGTTTTTGTTGTTGTCAGTATACATGAATCATGACTGGAGTACTCGACAACATGTTTAAGCAATGTATAATGAATCAAGGTGTGAACCGCGCTGTTCAAACTATAAATTTCTTTTCACAGCAAATAGGTGTCCCTATTAGCGGGATTATATCCCTTCTGGGCCTACCGTTGTTACCAAACTGTTATCCTAAAAGTGTAATTGTATTTGCCTTGATTGTACATATCTGGTATCAATAAAAAATGATTTGATTTGATTTGATATATAAAAGCTTGCAAGCATACAAACATGCATACATACACATATATACATGCCTAGATACATATAATACACATAAATGCATACATACATATATAGGCCTATACGCATATATACAAAAGTATTACACATCATTTACTAGCTGGCTGTTGTTCACTGTCTGTGCTTGCTCTTTTACCAAACAATGACTGTGTGCGTGAGTTTACTGGCCTGATTAATCATTAATGTCTGCTAATCAGACTTGTCACATTGAAGCTCTTGGCCACACAAACTGTAGTGTATGCTAGTGTCTGCAGACGAGCGATCAAGCGGTTTCGAGCTTAGTGGTCGAATGACTGGTAAGTCTATAGTACTCGACATGGCCGTCCAAGTGTTGTGATTGAGGCTGACAATTCCTCCATTATCGCTCCTCGCTGTCTCCCTCCCCTGCTTAAGACGGCTTCGTGCCACCTTCCGTTCCTATCTGTCAACGGACGCATCTTCCCCCTTCTCCCTCCATTTCCCGGTTCTACCACCGGACGAATCCGGATGGGATTTGAACTTCCAGGACGACGGAATGATCGCATTGGAAAGGTCTTTCCGTACCGTTGTCCACGGTATAATGTGATGCGATTCCATTCACCTTAATGCAATTTAATGCAATGTATATGTTAATGCAATGGAATTTAATGCAATAGAATTTAATGCACTGAAATTTGGTGCAATGTAATTTAATGCGATGGAGTTTGATGTGATATGTAATGTAGGCCTAATGTTCCGCTATAGAAATGTTCAAGTGCATACATGTGCTTATACTTACATTCATACATCAATACGTACAGGCATAGATACATACATCTCTATGCATGGGTGGCGATCCCGAGAGGGGTCGAGGGGGACAAGACCCCACCTTTAAGAGTGGGGGACACACCATACATTTGTCCCCCCACATTTTGAAGAAACACCAAAAATGTCAACAGTTTTTTCGCGCGTTGACCTTTATTGAGCAGATAAGTTCAAAACTCTTTTTTGACCTGATTAGTCCTAAATTGTCCCCCCCCTCCTGTCAAACAAGATCGCCGCCAGTATGTCTGTGTATGCACTATATATAATATAATACATATACGTACGTATTAACGTAGACTCTTGCCTACGCACATGCATTATATATACGTACGTATATACAAACGCACACATTAAGCCTTCTGTACAGAGCGTTGGGAGGTAGGCCTAATTAGAATGATTGTGCTTGACCGGTCAAATATTCATGGCCTAAAAAGCGTGTTTCCGACACAAAATGTGCAGTTGACATTATCTGGAGTGAACAGTGTGTGGTATGAGTGTTTTCAGAGATTAGGCCAAGTGAACTAGACACGATTTCGTTCTAATGCCAGAAATTATCCCAAGTTGAATTACAGCTGACATTTCTGAGTATTGTAGACACCGAAGTATTCTATGGCAACTGGCTTTGCAATATGCTGGAAGCCTGTAAGGAGGAAGAAGGTATTAAACTGTTCCGCAGCTTTTTTGATGGCATGATTTTGGTATAACTTAAAAAGAGCAAAAATAACGTTTCTGTGATTCCGGCTCTTTTGTGCAAGAGACCATATTAAGCGTAACGTTTTAATTGTGACGATGGTTGTCCGGTCAGACCATTTTTAAGTGGTAGGCCTAAAGTCATTTGACGGTAGGCGCTAAATAGAATTATTGAGCTTGGTGTGATCAAATATTCCAGGGTCTAAAATAGTGTGTTTTCTGACACAGAGTGTGCAGTTGACAATGTCGAGTGTGCAGTTGACATTGTCGAGTGTGCAGTTGACATTGTCGAGTGTGCAGTTGACATTGTCGAGTGTGCAGTTGACATTGTCGAGTGTGCAGTTGACATTGTCGAGTGTGCAGTTGACATTATCGAGTGTGCAGTTGACATTGTCGAGTGTGCAGTTGACATTGTCGAGTGTGCAGTTGACATTGTCGAGTGTGCAGTTGACATTGTCGAGTGTGCAGTTGACATTATCGAGTGTGCAGTTGACATTGTCGAGTGTGCAGTTGACATTGTCGAGTGTGCAGTTGACATTGTCGAGTGTGCAGTTGACATTATCGAGTGTGCAGTTGACATTGTCGAGTGTGCAGTTGACATTGTCGAGTGTGCAGTTGACATTGTCGAGTGTGCAGTTGACATTGTCGAGTGTGCAGTTGAATTATCTGGAGTGTACAGTGTGCGGTATTGTTTAGAGGGTAGCTCGTTAAGTGTAACTACACTCGATTTCACTCTAATACCTGAAATTATCCCAAGTTGAAGTACATTTTGAGGAAGACATACATACACAGTGTTACACGCATACAAACTTGCAGACAGACAGACAAACATACATACATACATACATACATACATACATACATACATACATACATACATACATACATACATACATACATACATACATACATACATACATACATACATACATACATACATACATACATACATACATACATACATACATACATACATACATACATACATACATACATACATACGAAGTCATACTTGCGGACATACAGACATACATCTGTTCCTGTCGCACGCACCGCTACTGTACAGTCGTTGGACCCACAATAATATTTGGAATGCACTTCCTCCTGAGCTGCGGTCTCTCTCTCGAGACTCGTCCACTGCTTTCTTCTCTGCTCTAAAGACTTCTCTTACGCCGGGGTTGGGCTGGGAGCGCCTCTGAATAGCTTCCTTGAAGGGACGCTATATAAATGCTTGATTGATTGATTGATTGATTGATTATTGGTTGATAGATTGATACATGCATACATACACGTATGCATACATACATCTATATATAGACTTAGAAGAGACTAGCGAGCCGATATATACCTTCCAGTAGGGTATACGTAATGCTCTTAACTGGTTTTGGGAACTTCCCCTTTCCGCAAGAAATCTCCGTGTCCCTGAGACAATCGGGCGTTACCGACCACATAAAGACTGTTCCCTGTTAGCGGATAATTCGTCCTCGGGGATTGTCTTCTGAATTCCAGAACTAATGACAGCCGCCGCTCTCTGCACTGCCCGAATACGACTTAGTCCGTTAGTCCCAATCTGTTGCCTGACAGTTTTCATGGCGCTACATAATTTCGCGTCCATATTTTATCATTCATGTCGCGCCCGTTCAACGTAAATGACCGCTGTTCTGGAACGCTGGCTGCCTAGACCGCTGGGAATCACTATTTGCCGCTAGGTGTCGGAATTATGTGCTTCAGCGTCATGGAGGCCAATGCTAGTGTAATATATACTAATGTAAGATGTGCTAATGCGAAGTTAATTTAATGTATGCTAGTGCATTGCTAATGTATTGTATGGTAATGCAACACTAATGTAATATATGCTAATGCAATGCTGATGTTATGTATGGTAATGCAATACTAATGTAATCTATGTTCATACAATGCTAATGTAATTTATGTTGATGCAAAGCTAATGTTATGTATGGTAATGCAGTACTGATGTAATCTATGCTAATGCAAAGCTAATGTAATGTACGGTAATACAACACTAATGTAACGTATGCCAATGCAATGCTAATGTGACGTAGGCTAACGAAATGTAAACGCTCGGCACCACGAAGATCAGCTTCTGCACTGACGTTCAGTTTAACTCAACTCGCTACTTTTGGCCATTGTTAAAAACATATTTAATTGTCATTTTTAGTTTATTACGCATGTATCTGAATGTGTGGCGTGAATCAGTTGCGAGTGAAAGAACTGCTCAAGATGACCTTAGACCAGGCATGGCGAACCTTTTTTAGCTCTCGTGCCAGAAAATAGCTCTTAAAGAAAGTGGAAAATTTTGCGTGCCAGAAATTTATTGAACCAAGAAACACGGAATGAAGTACCCAAAAAGTGTAAGCTAATATTGAAAGTCATTGTATTATTTTGGACGTGGCTACTTAATAATGCGATTTATTTATAATTTTATGCGACAGTGAAGCAGGAAAGAAATTGCTGGATGTAAGAAATAAAAATATATATAAAAAGGATGAAAAAAAACGAAAGTTCAGAGTTCAGGTGGCGTGCCAAGCAAAATCTCTTGGCGTGCCAGGTTGGGCACGCGTGCCATAGGTTCGCCATCCCTGCCTTAGACAGTAACCGTCTCAGAGGAAAAGGGGGCTGGAAACCGAGTTACAAGGCGAGCGCTCTAACCAATCGGCTACCGTGTCCGACGGTAACAAGCGATAACAAGTCAGACTCTTAATGAGTTATAAATTTATTGTTTCTAACTATTAAAGTTGTATATGGGAATCCGAAATCTACGGAGTCAGAAGTTGAACTGAGCGACAGGAATTATAAAATGCCAGAAGTGCACAGGTCGAAGTCGTATCTCTCCGCCGGCGTTTGACGTAAATCCGTGGTTGAGGGAATGAGGGGAAGGTAACTGTTTTAGTCACACTTTGTCTTTAAATCCGTACAGTTGGAGGAACTACTAATACCAATACTGCCCTACAACAGCAACTATTACTACTACTACCACTACTTCTACTGCTACTACTACTACTACTACTTCCACTACCACTACTACTACTTCTATCACTACTACTACTGCTACTTCTACTACTACCACCACTACCAATATTACTATTTCCACCACAACTACTACTACTACTACCACCACCACCACTACTGACCGATAAACACTTCGATTAGTACTGGTGTGGGATCGATCGAAAGAACGGGTA
>OY744607.1:63556251-63621251 GCA_963556255.1 Allolobophora icterica
AGCATGACCAGAATCTGACTTGAAGCTTACCTGAATCTGATCTGAACATGACCAGAATCTGAATTGAACCTTACTTGAATTTGATCTCAACATGACCAGAATCTGACTTGAACCTTATCTGACTCTGATCTGGACACGATCAGAATCTGACTTGAACCTTACCTGACTCTGATCTGAACATGCCTTGAATCCGGTCATATATCTAACAAATCAAAGTTTTTGTATAGCGCCTTTAACAATATCTGAAAGAGTAAGGATACAGCCAGACATTAATTTACAGTGGCCCGTTGCAGCAGCACAGAGCGTAGGCCACAGTAATTGTATTGCAGTCCTTTCGATTATACCGGTGACAGTATAGTCTCTGGTGTTACCAGGCATTAGTTGGAAGAGACGTTCTGTTCGGCTTTGATAGTCGTCGAATGGTTTTCTGGGAAAATCGTAAAAGATTTTTAACCGAGAGAGAAACGTTTCGAGAATGTCTGAGGAGGAAACGGCTCAACAAATGGCTGGCGAATGAATGAATGAATTAATGAAAGCACAGATGAATAAATTGATGATTTAATGAGTGAACGAACGAATGAATGAACGAATGAATGAATGAAAGAACGAATGAATGAACGAATGAATAAATGAACAAATGAACGAACGAATGAATGACTGAGCGAATGAATGAATCAAGAATGAATGAAAACACAGATGAATAAATTGATGATTTAATGAATGAGCGAACGAATGAATGAACGACACAATTAACTAAATGAATGAATAAACGGATGAATGAATGGACGAATGAATTAACTAATTAATGAACACATGAATAAATGAATGAATGAAAAAAAACAGATGACCAAATTGATTATTTAATGAATGAATGAAAGAATTTAACGAATGATTCACTGAATGGTTGATGAACGATTGAAGGAAGGCGAGAGGATGAACATATTGAATGAATGAATGAATGAATGAATGAATGAATGAATGAATGAACGAACGAACGAACGAACGAACGAATGAATGAATGAATGAATGAATGAATGAATTAGCAAACCATTTTCTTCTATAACCCAAGTGATTTGCTTGCAGTCGACGGCGATGGGAGTTAATCTCTCGGGAGAATCGGAAACATCGCAGCGTCAACATCCGGTCGCCGCCTCCCAGAATCCTGCTTGTTTCCGGCAGGGCTTGATCTGTACCGGAAGCACTTGAATCTCCGACAGCAAGTATCCGACGAGCAAGTTACACCGAATATCGTCACCCGCAGTGACTCATCCGTAATAAGGGGTTCTTGATGCCACGCCCTCTCATCCAGCGTAGGGGTTGTTG
The DNA here is from genome assembly GCA_963556255.1 of Allolobophora icterica. NCBI lineage: Eukaryota > Metazoa > Annelida > Clitellata > Crassiclitellata > Lumbricidae > Allolobophora > Allolobophora icterica. Next base: position 63,557,575 of record OY744607.1, read on the forward strand.
TTGTTGTTGTTGTTGAGGGCACTCCCTCCGTCCTTTGAGGGTCATGGGGCAGACGGATGTCTGGAGGGAGGAGGAGCACCTGATTCCGAGGAGCTGTGGCGGGAAACTCATCAGTCTCTTACTTTCAGTCATTCCGACGATTGGGGTCATCGCTTTGGCCGTGGCCTGGTTTCGAACCAACAAACAGGTTAGTCGTTTAGACAACTATCTGCTTACTCACAATACAGGTAAGAACAAAGGTAAGGTAACGCACCTTTATCGCCCAACATATCATTCTTTCGATGAGCAATCTACTTTTGCATTTGCTGACGTGTCCTTAATCTTATTTTCTCGACCCATTGTCCTAATTGTCCTACTGCTTATTACTGTTATGACAGCTGTTGTTGTTAGGCTACTACTTAACACTCTGCATTGTGTATGTTTATTATTATTTACCTGATTAATATTACTCTTATTATTATTATTATTATTATTATTATTATTATTTTTATTATTATTTTTTTTAATTTTTATTTTTATTGTTGTTGTTGTTGTTGTTGTTGTTGTTGTTGTTACTATTATATAAGTATTAATCAAGTAACAAACACATGTATGAGTGGGGGTGCACAATGTTGTAATGGTTAGCGTGTATATGAGATAAAGTAAACACGTTATACAAATTGTCTTGAATCAAGACAATGGAGTTCATTCTCAAGAACTCCCTCACACACTGCAATAGATCACTGTGATTGTAATTAGTAACTTCTATGACGCCATTGTCTAATACAGGTTTTGGTGCCTCATCAGTTGACAAAGCGATGGAGCACCAAAAAACCAAGCCTTGATAAGGTCATTATCTAGTAAATCAATTCGCTAAGACAGGAGCGCCGCCTTTGGTGGATAAGGAATTTTAAAAAGGTAATAGCCACGTGATCTACCACTCCACAACTGTAGTTTTGCGTGTGGCAACGTGACCCCGTGACCCCAGTGACGTAAGATAGTTTTCTGGGGCCTTCTAGTGACGTCTTCGTGAGTCGCTGCAATTCAATTATCCGGACCAAAACGCAGGCAACGCCTCTAGCGACGAAACCAAACATTTTATTGGCGCTCTTAAACTTCACGATCGCTGTTCCTTGCGTGCCGTTTATAAGCCATTGGTTAGGGCAAAAACCTATCGCATTGGATGAACAACGACTTAGGTTTCTGCCTTCGGGTTCAGGTTATTTTTTGGATGACGGAGAATGTTCATTGTTCAGGTATTGTTAAATCTGAATGGTACCTTCTATGTAGCACAATTAGGCCTACTTACGCATTATTTGGCCTAGTTAAGTTGAGCATGAATAGGCCTACTTGGGCATGCTGCGGCGTATTTGCCAGCATAAAAAGCATGTCATCGTTTTTTAGACGGTAAGAAGTGCTACGTAGAATTGCTAATGATTGGACGGTCAGTGCTATTTAGGTTAACTTATTTTTAAGTGGTGCAAGCTAATTGGGGTGCTTGACATGGTTCCACTCTATGGCCCGCGCTAGTTGCGATCTCAGCTTGCGTCTGGCGCTCGCTTCGCTGTGAAAATCCCAATCTTACCGCATCCCGTGCGGTTTGGTCGTTAACGTGACGTCAGCACCGGTCGGCGCAAGTCCGGAAGCGATTGATAATCGGCGCACAGTTCTGGGCGGCCATTAAAACGTCGACGTGGGCAATTTATCAATTGCCTTCCTTCAATTGGCTGGCGAGAATTCTCGAAGAGGCGAGGCAAGCGACATGAACATTGCCACGGCCGGTGTGAGAATTATTAGTGGCAAGGATGGAGGGTGGGGTGGCGAGGGCCGCGTAAGTTACCCCGTGTGGGGTCGTGAGCAAAGTTCGTAAGGGATGTTGCCCGTGGGGCGGGACCCAGTTTGTCCGCCCTGATCAGTGGCGAGTCCACGGAAGACCCGTCAGAGCCACCGTTGGCCCCTCCACATGCAGTATCACCCCACAATAATGACCCATCCTCTAGCCTCTGCATCTGATGCTACAGATGACCTGTCCTCCCCCACCATCAGTGTGTTGTCCGTGTACTCCTTTTAAGTCATTCAGCAGTTGAGTCCGCTAGGGGCGCAAGTGGAGCAGAAACGTCAAAACACGTTTTCCTTCATGGCGGGGAGTTGAACCTCCGACCTCACCGCAGACAGCCAAGCACACCAGCCACTAGAAAAGCGAGAACACAACTACGCTGTGGCCACATTAAACTGCGTAGCTAAACTCCGGAGCCAACTAAACAACCGTTATAAAAACGCCACAGCGGACGAATACGCTCCGACGATTATAGTCTTCCGGGACCCGGGGTCAGCCGAGCGAAACGCGCCCGTGACGCGTGACGCCGTGACGCCAAATGACTCCCCGTTGGTGTCAGGATGGACGACTTTTCCTCCGTCGAATTAGCGCTCTTTGCCTCCCTACCTCCCTCTCTTCCCTCCCTCTTACCCTCCCTCCTTCATTCCCTCACTTCCTCTCTTCATTCTTTTCTCCTTCGCCCTGTCCTCTAACCTTCCCTGTACCCTACTGCTACCTCAATGCTCTCTCTCTCTCTCTCTCTCTCTCTCTCTCTCTCTCTCTCTCTCTCTCTCTCTCTCTCTCTCTCTCTCTCTCTCTCTCTCTCTCTCTCTCTCTCTCTCTCTCTCCCTCCTGCCTTCCCTCCTCCCTGTATAATCTATATCATTCTCTTCCTCTCTACCTCCCTCATTCCTTCCCTCCCTACGTCATCTTTCGCATTCACCCTGTTCTCCTATACCTTTAATGTACCCCCTCTTCTGTACCTATCTCCACCCTATCTCCCTCCTTTTCCTTCCCTTCCTCTCTCTTTCTCCGCTCCCCATCCCTGCTTCGCTCCCTACCTAATTTTTCACTAACAACCTGTTCTCTTACCCCTTCTGTAACCCTTGCTGCCTCTCTGTTGCTCTCTCTCTCTCCTTTACCGCGGCCAATTCGCTCAAATTATTACCTCGATCTTAATCTTTACGCTAGATCTATGTCTAGAACAGAGCCACACATGTATGTATGTATGTATGTATGTATGTATGCATGCATGCATGCATGTATGTATGTATGTATGTATGTATGTATGTAGTAATGTATGTATGTATGTATGTTTGAATGAATGTAGGCATGTATGTATGTATGTATGTATATGTGTATGTATGTATGTATGTATGGATGTATGCATGTGCATGTATGTAAGTATATATATATATATGGACTTTCCTAAAGCGCATTCTGGGAACTAGGGAATGCAAACCCGACGGTTTTTTACAAACCCGGGTTTCCGGTTTTGGCGCCAATAAAAACCCGGGTACCCGGGTTTTACCCCGGGTTTACCAAACTTTACATGATAAGTATTATTGAACTGTTTTGCGATAAGAAAACGTCGTTGTTTGGAGCTACAAAGGCCAAAGTTCTGCAGATGACAAGGGTCATCTGCGTCCTTGTGTTTGAGCAGGTTTATCTTATGCTTGGGCGGGAGATGAATATGCATACATCGTGTTGAACCGCCGACAATTTTCAGTTTCGATTTACATAACTGGCACTGAGCCGTCTGTTCCACAGAATCGCGAACGATAAAGTGTTCCCAAACACCGCGCTTTAAATTTGCTGATTTAAGCATTGCTTTTTAAGTCACTAAATTTATATAAGAACAGTTTACCGCTACCATGCGAACTGGATAATAATAATAATGATAAAGCGATTTATATAGCGCCGTAGCACAGCCGAGGCCGAAGAAAAGGACGCTGTAGATGGCGACGCCGGAGGGTGGTGCACCATAGAAACTCGGACTTCGTTGGATTTAGTTTGAAACGGTTAGACGCCATCCACACTGAAATGCGTTCAGACAGGTAGGGTAAGGTGGGGCAAAACGCCCCCTCGGGGCAAAACGCCCCCACCCCATCCTGTCTCCCCTATGCTAGGTGATCGCTACCTGACTGTTCTGGGGTCTATTAGTTGTATCCTATTTCGATAATTGTCAGTCAGTTTGTCTTTTTGATGGTTTGTTTAATTTTTATTCAATAAAATTGATTTTTTCGTGTTTCCTTGTAAGGGTTTGCTGCCAATTCTGTATCATTAAATGATGCAAAATGCTAGGCAAAGCCAAAAGTACAAATATAGTTTAAAAGTATACGCTATGTCGAATTATAATGCATAGTAAATGGGGCTTTTATATTACGGTTTTGTATGATATAGGCATTCTCACAAGGTAGCCCCAAGCGGGGCAAAACGCCCCGTACAGGGGGCGTTTTGCCCCACAGGGTATATAGGCAGGGTATATAGGCCTGCAGGTCGCCAGCATAGGACTATCTAAGAACTGACCCAGCCGCCAGCAAGGACCCCAGGTCGGCAGTGTAGATTGATTTGATTTGACATTTATTCAAAGTTAAGCCAACTTAATGAGTTCTAACACTCACTGTTGCTCTAGACAACACACTGAGTGTAGGCTTAATTATTTCCAGAAATCTTAACTTCTTATTGTTTGTGTTGTATAAAACCAGTTATTGCAGATGATGATGTGCTTCGACTTTTCAGTGTCTAAAACGATAACCCTGTGGTATAGTTCATTGTCATTTAAAGCCGGCCTATTTTTAAACAATTGTTCTTTATTGCGTAAAAAGGTATGGAAAGGTAATCAAAAATTTTACGAAAACTATATTACAATAACCCTTAGAGGCAAGTAGACTAATGTATATCTTTAAAGAGTACAATAATTAGTGCATTTACGCTTTAAAAGTCACAGAGATTTTTCGAAATTGCTAATGGGGCAAAACGCCCCCTGGGGGCGTTTTGCCCCAAGTGCGGGGCAAAACGCCCCCTTTGAAGCATTCTGTATTTAATTATTTTCTATGGCATTCTTTTCGGAATTTTATCGAACACAATTATACTTTATTGGGGACATTCAGTACTAGACCCTACAATAATTTCATGCTTAAAATGCTATTACTCACGGTGTAAATTAGCAAAAACCCTTAAAGGGGCGTTTTGCCCCACCTTACCCTAATGTCACGAGTTAACAAACTCAACATTCGGCCTTGTCACTCGTTGTGTGAAATGTGAAGCCTCACTCATGTAACGTCACGAATAAGCAGTTGGAACGAGCCGATAAATAAGTAAGTAGAAATAATATTACGTAATACCAAGTGCAGTACTAACGTTATATTTCCATTACTCTGCATTTGTGAGTTTCACGGCCTGAACGACGATGAAAGTGACGCTTTTCAATCACGACAAACCCGGGTTTCAACCGCGGTTTACGATGACGTAGACAGGTTTGGCAGATGTCCGTCCCTCACTTTGGCTGTGGGGGCTGTGGGGTCCCCATGCTTGCGTTCGATGCAGAGGACAAGCACGTGCGGGTCCAACCTGTCACAAAGGGGACATTACTTCCGTCCAGTCTCAAGAGCGGAAGCTGTCTTCGTTTAGGGTGGAAGAGTGGAAGCTGTTGTGGCTTATGTGGTGCTCAAAGTTTGTATTACGCTCAAACATAATTGTTTCACCTGCAGACCTCCTTTCTTGTTGTTAATCTTTCGAGTTTCGCTGCATTTGTAGTATATTAATGATAGTGATATGCATCCGAAATAGGCTACATTTATATTGTTAGGCTACATTTTAATATAATAAAATAGTAATGAAAATTTAATGTCATTGTTCAAACCCGGGTTTCAATCGCGGTTAAACCCGGGTTTTCGGGTTCCGAAAAATCCCGGGTTGGCAAAACCCGGGTTTGCATTCCCTACTGGGAACCCCTTGGAACATGCCATGGCTACCTGAGTGACCTGAACACTGTGAACAGGTGCGTCCTGTTCAGATATATACTCGGGGAGGGGAATAGAGTAAAACTCATGGCCAGGAGAGCAGCAGTACGCGGTTAGATTCCCGCAACCCCTCTCGGGCGAGCGCCTTGCATGGCTGCCATAACGTGTGTTTAGTTCAGATATTGATAATTGTACTGTCATGTCTCAATGTAATCTTACTGCGTTTGTCGGTTTGAATTAATACAGAAAAAGGTTATTATTATATTATTTATTACTCAGCGATGAGTTGATAGCGAGGGATGAGATTTTCTCATTCATTCACGAGGTCACAGAGGCCACAAAAGGTCACAGACACGGTTGATAGGACGCCGGTGATTCTAGTCGACAATGCATTCTGGTAATTACGTCCTATTTGATAAAGATGATTAGCGTCGCCCTCCGTTTTTCTTCAGGCTTGGGACTTGCACAACCTGAAAGGGAGACAGTAACGGAGTTCGGTTGACCGGTTAGTTGCTTGACGAGTTAAAAGTCGTTCCGGACGTTTATTGTCTCCGGACATTGTCTTAGAGGGATCATAGCAACAACGGAGCAAAAATAACAATGTAATGCTATGAGCCCCTTTGTCTCCAGTTCCGAACAAGAGAAACACGGGACACAATAATATATGAACCCGGATGCAGTCTGCAAATATACTGTATATGCTTAAACATGAATGTATATATATATATATATATATATATTCCTATTGTGTTAACCACTTCTATGAAAGTATATATGTATAATCGTTTATGCGCATTATATGGATATAGAGTTATGTATATTACTGCATATTTTAATGGTATTGTTATTGCGTTATTGATTATTTTGGTCATAACGGTTCGCCATCCTCTCTTCATAAACTGCTCATAAAGGGGCACAACACACGCACGCACGCGCAGTCAAAGTCACAAACACATACGCACACATATACATATATATACATATATACATATATATATATACATATATACATATATACATATATACACATATATAAATCAATGTACAAACTGTCATGGTTGTATAAGGACATTGAGTCATTGATCATGTCTCAACAAACGCCATACAGATGTGTGGGACTGTGGGACAGTGTGGGTGTAAGGGTCGCCACCCTGCAGGGTGTTTCCAAGGGGTTTCGAAAACACAGCGAGGGTGATGACGATGAAAGACAATATAGGAGAGGGTGTGTGATGCTACGGCGTATAAGGGGTATAAGCTGTAGGACACCTTTTAGCCAGAGCACTAAAATGGCTGCTAACGATGTGGCGATTCTGGCTGTATAGGCTGAGGCTGTCTTGCGCATTCAGTCTTGTCACTGGCAGCATGACAATTTCATGAGTGATAGCATGAGGCTGTCATTTGTGGAGGTTGGCAGTGATTCACGTGGTGTCACGACCACTCTCGTGAGACTGTCATGCCGCAAGTCAAGCGCAAGTCATGACAGACTTGTGCTTGGCGGCATGATAGCTTTCACTACTGAGGCTGTTGAGGCTGTTACCTTTGTCATGAGTGACCATAATAATTGGGTTTGCCAATAAGAAGCATAACCCCTCATCACTGGCGGCACGACCGGTTTCATGAAAATGTCATGCCTCAAGAAGCTATCATGCCGCCAATCACAAGACTGTCATGCCTTCACTATTGAGCTGCCATGGCTGCTGTGCTGCCACTGCTGAGAACGATAGCAGGCTCTTGTCAGACTGTCATGCTGTCACTGATAAACTTGTCATGTCGTCATTCGTGAGTCACTTGAAGTTCACACTTTCGTCCGATAGGGTCGAAAACAACGTTTCCATGGCTACGGAGTGTAGGGTAGGGGCGGAGGGACGGCAAGACGGAGGGAATTATGACTTGTTTTTATTGCCCTGGGTCAGTGTAGGTCGATCCCCAGGGGTCTCATGACCCACGGTCGGAACTAGAGCAAGCATGACAATATGGCGGCTATTCATTGTCGTTTTAGGGCTTTTACGGATTTCACGTTTCAGATGCGTTGCGCTCTGTCTGCCTCTGCAACGCCGTATGTTTCTTTGTATGTTCCATTGTCTGTTTCTCTCTCTCTGTCTTCGATTGTCTGTTTCTCTGTCTGTCTTCCATTGTTTATTTCTTTGTCTATTCCACTGTTTGTTTCTTTATCTCTTCTATTGTATGTTTCTGTGTCTTCCATTGTTCTGTTTATCTGAGTCTTCATTTCCTGTTTCTCCGTAGCTTCTATTGTTCTATGTCTCTGTGTCTTTCATTGTGTGTCTCTGTGCATGTTTCTCTGTGTCTTCCATTGTTTTTCTCCTCTCTTCCACTGGTATGTTTCTTTGTATCTGTATTTGTCTGTCTATTTCTCTCTAATTGTGTTATTCGCCTATACCGTATGTCCATTTCCGACATTGTTTCTTTCTCTGCCACTGCCTTTATCTGCTTGTCTTGTTCTCTATCTCTGTCTTTGTCTGTGTGTCTCTGCTTCTCTGCCTCTACATCCATATCTCTGCCTTTCTTTCTATCTGTTATCTCCGTCATCTCTGACTATGCCTCTGTCTTTGCTTATATCTCTTTCTCTAGCTCTGTCAGCGCCTCTGTCTATATGTCTGTCTCTACCCCAATCTCTGCCCCTATCTGCTTCTGTCACTGTCTGTATACTTATCTCTATCTCTGCTTATGTCTCGATCTCTACGTCTGGTTCTCTCTGTACATGTACCTCTGTCTCTGCCTCTGCTTCTATCTCTTTCCATTTCTGCTTCTATCTGTCTCTGTATCTGTATCTGTCCATGCATCTCTATCTCTGATTCTATCTCTATTTATACCTCTGTCTATCTCTCTGTATGTCTGTTTTACTGCACCTCTGTATCTTTGCATTCATCTGTCTGTCTATCTGTCTATCTGTTTGTCTTTCTGTCTGTCTCTCTGTCTGTCTATATGTCTCTGTCTGTCTGTCTGTCTGTCTGTCTGTCCATCTGTCTGTCTGTCTGTCTGTCTGTCTGTCTGTCTGTCTGTCTGTCTGTCTGTCTGTCTGTCTGTCGCTCTGTAAGTGTGCCGCACTGTATGCATGGAATCCGAGCTCCCATCGTTCTGTCCATTCATCTCACTCGGCGTCCAGTAATTATATCGGCGACCGACCGATGCTGTGGTCATCTGCTGCTGACCACCAGACAGACTGACCGGTCGGGTGGTGGTCACCAGCCAACACAACATCGATTATATCTATATCTACATCTGTATGTATTTATTATGCACTTTTTATCTGATATATTCCACGCTTACAAACGGATGTATGAATGTATTTATGTATGTATGTATGTATGTATGTATGTATGTATGTATGTATGTATGTATGTATGTATGTATGTATGTATGTATGTTATGCTATGTATGTATGTATGTATGTATGTATGTATGTATGTATGTATGTATGTATGTATGTATGTATGTATGTATGTATGTATGTATATATGTATAATGTATGTATGTACACAGGTAATTATGCAAGTGCCAAGTATGTATGCATGTATGTATGTTTGTATCTATTTATGTATGTGGGTATATTATAGGCATGTATGTATGTGTGTATGTGTATGTGTGTATGTATGTATGTATGTATGTATGTATGTATGTATGTATGTATGTATGTATGTATGTATGTATGTATGTATGTATGTATGTATGTATGTTATGCTATGTATGTATGTATGTATGTATGTATGTATGTATGTATGTATGTATGTATGTATGTATGTATGTATGTATGTATGTATGTATGTATGTATGTATGTATAATGTATGTATGTACACAGGTAAGTATGCAAGTGCCAAGTATGTATGCATGTATGTATGTTTGTATCTATTTATGTATGTGGGTATATTATAGGCATGTATGTATGTGTGTATGTGTATGTGTGCATGTATGTATGTATGTATGTATGTATGTATGTATGTATGTATGTATGTATGTATGTATGTAGGTATGCATGTGTATTGTGTTTGAATTTATGTAAGTGTATGTGCATATGTATACATGTTTGTATGTATGTGCTTATGATTGTATGCATATATATATATACGTATGTACAATTACAATCGAATGCAAGCGTATGTATGAATTTCCATGAACAAGCATTTACGCATGACCTACCCCATATACCTCATCGTACCTTTATCTACCACTTACCACACCATAACCGTCGATTTTTATAGCGCCAGATGCCGTCCAGTAATGACTCGGTAATGCTTCACGCGTTCCCGCTTTACTAAGGAGCACCTGGCGCATTCCAGTAAACTATTACCGTAAACACGTGGTCGTTTACTTCGCATGCACATACCATTTTCTGTTTTCGTCTCTTTAATCACGTAAGGTCACGTGGTTGTTGGGAGGGCAGCGTTGCTGTAGCGCATTGTATACTCAGAGTCTATAGCAATTCATCAGTTCAAAGTGAACTCTGTTCGCGTGGTGAGGACGCCCTGATTATATAATTATATCCACCACAATATTATAATTTATTTAGTTAATAATCTGTTGATATTTTATATTATTTCTGCGACATGTTCATACTTGAACATAATAAAATATATGTGTTTTTATTGTGCATTTATTAAGCACCACTATCTAATGACCAAGCATCAATCGATGGCGCTGAGCAATTGTGAACGAAGGAGTTGCTCAAGTCCCTACAAAGTAGCCCTATAGGCCTATCAGAACATATGCTACACATTTGATATATAATATAGAAATATATATGTATATTTTGTTCATAGTGATATATATATACGAATATATATTCGTGCAAATATATATATATATATATATAATACTTGGCGTAGCTTAGATTTTTGGCGCCATTTGTTAGGCGTCACCTGGTGGGAATATAAAAGCAACCCCATACGAGGAAAGGGACTGGTGCCACCTGGGGTCCGTTATCATCATCTTCTGGCCATTTCTTCTCTCCTCTCCTTCCTCCACTCGTCTTTTCATCCCCCATCCGTTCCTTAATTCGGTCAATCATCTCTGACCTTCCTGATTTCTTCTATCCCACCGTTTCCTCTCTGACTTCTTTTATTCGTTGATCCTTGCTTCCAACCTCTTTCCGTGTCTATCCATCCATCCATCCATCCATCCATCCATCCATCCATCCATCCATCCATCCATCCATCCATCCATCCATCCATCCATCCATCCATCCATCCATCCATCCATCCATCCATCCATCCATCCATCCATCCATCCATCCATCCATCCATCCATCCATCCATCCATCCATCTACATACATACATACATACCTACATACATACACACACACACATACATACATACATACATACACACACACATACTTACATACATACATACATTCATTCATACATACAGTACATACATACATACATACATACATACATACATACATACATTCATACATACATACATCTACAATTCTACATATACCTTATCCTCTTCTACCTACTCCATCTCTCTCTTTCCTTATGTTCCTTCTCTCATTCTCGCAACTTTCTTCTTGTCTCCTTTCCTCTCTCTCTCTCTCTCTTTAACTATATATGTTCCTCTCTCCTCCGTTTTCTCCTACTTGATCTCCACCTTCCTCTTTCTCTGTTTGCTCTTGTCTTGCTTTCTATGCTTCTCGTCACTCCTTGCCTCTCTCTGCATTGTCTTCCCTTCTCTGATTCTGTATCTCTCTGTCTATTTGTCTCTCTCTTTCTCTCTGTGTTTGTTAGTCTCTTTCCTTCTCTTCTTTCCTTCTACTGGCTTACCTTCTATAGTTTCAGACCCTCCCTTCCCTACCTCTCCCCATCACCCAACCCATTCCCCTCTTCCATCGCCTCCTTCCACCCGTTGCGTCCCCTATCCACTGTTGAACCCTCCCTCCCTTCGCGCTTCGTTCGACCGGAAGTCCTCGCTCGGGGAGTCGTTTGTCATGCGCATTGCTCCCTTCGACCGTTAAACCAATCGAAGACTTAATTTTTGACCCACGCTGTACACGCTGATACCACAACAGATGGAACTCGCTTCCTATATTCAAGTATATTCTTGTAAACATGCGCTCATGTGTATATGCACATATATGCATATTTGTGTATGTGCATATGCATACTTGTATATATTATGCCATGGATAAAAGTAATACATTAAAAAAGGTATATGTATCTATATGTGTGCATGCTTATGCGTATACATAACACACACATATATATACACACATACTCGACACATACACACATACACATACACACATACACACATGCATACATGCACACACACACACATACACATGCACACATACACATACACGCATACACACATGCACACATACACATACACACATACACATACACGCACATACACACATACACATACACGCACATACACACATACACAGACACACATACACATAAACACATACACAAATACACACATGCACATGCGCACATGCACATACACACATACATATAGACACGTACACACATACACATGCACACATACACATACACACACATACACACATATACACATAAACACATACACGCACATACACACATGGCACATGCACACATACACATACACAATTACACATACACACATACATATGCACACATTCAAATGCACACATACACATAAACACATACATACACATGCACACATACGCGTATACTTATACATAATATGTGTACATGTAAGTATGAAACGTAAACAACCATACATACGCACGCTTCAGGCCTAAATGAAATGGTCACACTAATACCCATGCAGTCCTTTACGCATACATTACATTCATAGTCGTAATCGTAACCGTAAACTCCAGATTTCGAAAGCGCTACTTAAAAGCTAAGCACAGTGAACCAGCTTAATCACAAACGCTGCGTCTAGTCAGAGGGGTTGGCCAAATGAAGATCAAAGTCCGGTTGCCAGCAGGAGACGATGGAGAGAAGGAAGCAGAGGAGCTGCTGAGGCGGGTTTCGTTTAGGACGATGGCGATTGGGATGCGGAGGATCGGCTTAGGGATTCTCGAAGAGGTGAGACTTTAATCTGGAGTGAAAAAACACGATGGGTGATAGATAGAGGAGCGGATGAGGCGGATGGAGGTGGTGGTGGTGGTGGTGGTGGTGGGTGAGCGGAGATATCGGTGAAGGAACTGAGAATGTGTGGGATTCAGAGTCGACGCGCAGCTTAGTATACACTATACATGATCGGTTGGAGAACTTGAGATGAGTAATGAAGAGGGACGAGAACATGCATAATTACATAGACATAGACATACATACATACATACATACATACATACATGCATGCATACATACATACATACATACATACATACATACATACATACATACATACATACATACATACATACATACATACATACATACATACATACATACATACATACATACATACATACATACACACATACATATACATACATATATACATACAAAAAAATACACGCATGCACAAACGCATACATAGAGGCACAGATGCACAGATACACGCATGCACAGACACATACATACAAGCATACATACTAGCATGACATAAAATAAAATTTGTAAAGCGTAACTTCAAGGAAAACTCATCAGTAGCTCACCCGACCCAACAAGTAGAACCCATCGTCAAACAGAATATACTTCAAGCGCTTCCTGACAGGGGCGTAACTTTGGTCTAGAAAGTGGAGGGGGGAGGTACCAGTTTCTTCTCCACTTTCACTTTTCGAATGGAGACAAGGAACAAACGAAGCAGAGATACAGAGTGAGACAAGATAAGATGGGGCAATTCATTCATACATACCTAGCAGGGGTTAACATCGTAAATCCCGTAGAGGCGAATGCATGAGGTTAAAACCCCATCCTATTGCCCCACATAGCAGTTGCTGCTGCCGTAGTATTTCTTCTTGATGGATGTCAAACGCACGCACTGGATCTCTCTCCCTCACGCCGACTGGCGCTGGCTGTGACTGACTGGTTCTGGTTGACTGGTTCTGATAGACTGGTTCTGGTTGACTGGCGGTGGCCTATCGTAATTACATCTCGACATGGACAGGGACATTGACAGATAAGATGCCTCCAGTCTCCGCAGCAGATCCGATCCGCCATATTGCCTGATTCCCCGTTTCGTAATTGAATTTCTCAACGAGATCCCACAATCCCCTCCCTGAATTCCTTCCTCCCTGCCTTCTTTCCGTCCTCCATTCCTTCCTGCCTTCCTCACTTCAGTGATTCATCCATTGATCCACTCATTAATCCATCCATTGATCTATTAATGGATCCATCTATCGATCCATATACTGATCCAACCATTGATCCATCTATTGATCCATCCAGTGATCCATCCACTGATCCATCCAGTGATCCATCCAGTGATTCATCCATTGATCCATTGATCCATCAATTGATCGATCGATCCTCTCATCCTCTGAATCTACAGCGGCTTCAGCAACTCGTCGATCAGGAATAAGTCGGTTGCCATGATTGCATCAGAAATCTCCTTAGCAACGGACCAAGAAGAAACCAAACAAAACCCGGTCATCCATTCAGACCATCCGTCCATCAATCGATTATTTGCTCCGATCTGTCATGTGACAAACACCAATCAGTCTGTTGATTTTGTCAGTCAGTCAGTGAGTGAGTCAGTCAGTCAGTCACTCAGTCAGTCAGTCAGTCAATGAGTCAGTCAGTCAGTCACTCAATCAGTCAGTCAGTCAGTCTATTAGTCAGTCTATTATTATCTATCTATCTATCTGTCTGTCTGTCTGTCTGTCTGTCAGCCTGTGCATGTGTCTGTCTGTCTCTCCATCTATCTATGGTCAGCCATCCAGCCAGTCAGTCAGTCGGTCGGTCAATCGATCATTGAAATTTCAGTCAGTAAGTCAGTCACTAGGTCGGTCTGTCGGTTAGTCAGTCAGTCCGTGACAGTCAGTCAATGACAGTCAGTCAATGACATTCAGCCAGTCAGTCAGTCGATCACTCACACGGTCAGTCAGTCAGTCAATAAAGCATCAATCCATGGTGCTTCTTGCGATCAAAATCATAAACACTTCGAGAAGACATGTCGATATTACAAACGAGATGTCCGACGAGAAAGCGCTGTACCGTGTTAAAACGCCGTCGTCTGAAACTTAAAGCCGTTCACCCGTGCGTGACAGAATCTGCCGGTGATGACCAACTCACTCGACTGTGTCTTGTGATCATGATTCCTACGAGCTTCATTGTGCCTTTGGTGCTGCTCAGCTTTTTATTTCTTTGTAGCTTTTTTGTTAACCTTGTTTTTTGTTAACCTTGTTTGTTTTTGAGAATTTGCAATTTCAGCGCAAATTCTTAGGAGCAGAGTCCATTAAATGAATGTCTATGTATACCATTTGTAGATCCAACGCTCAATGCTGAAGCATCTTTCGTACAATAAGTAGTCATTTGTAGTCATTGGTAGACCTGGCCAAGTGATTGGTTTTGTAGTACTCGAACTTAGTCATATTGTAGAATTTAAACGCTTCGCTATTAAACGTTTTCGCTTAATTAAAAGCGCATTTATCATTTGGTCGGGTAGACATTGAAGCCAGATAAAACACTCAAAACGCTTTTGAACTGTTAATTTAAAACGAAACTAGGACTCCGCCCCAGCCGCACTTGGGTGGTGCCAGTCCCAAGCCTAGATTAAGGAGGACGACGACGCTAATCATCTTCGTTATTACGTAGCGTCGCTAAACAAAAACTAACCAAAAACTGTGCATAACGACTAGAAAGATAACAAAAATGATTTTAAGACGATTAGAAGATGATTAATATGATTATAAGATGACTAAGATCAGTATAAGATGGTCATAAGATGACTAAGCTGATTAGAAGACTATTAAGCTGACTAGAATAGCCTATTATTAAGATTATTGGAAGATGATTAAGATAACTGGAAGATGATTAAGATGATCTGAAGATGATTAAGCTGATTAGCAGATTATTAAGATGATTAGACGATAACTATGATGATTAGAAGATGACTAAGATGATTAATACGATTAAGATGATTAGAATGCGATTAAGATGATTCGAGTATGACTAAGATGATTAGAAGATAGACATTAGTTGGAGGAGTCTGCACGATGGGTGGTTACGATGTTAGCCAATTCCCGACGCATGCGCAGACGAGCCACTGGACCGCACAACCTGAGATTCCAGTAAGCCTGGAAAGTCAGCCAATCGTCCCAGATTCTTCGAACGAAAATATTCGGTAAGCTGTACCCCGTAGAGGAGCACAAGACAATAGTGGAACCGACGAGGCTAGACAAAGGTGCCTACTTGTAAATTATTGGGTCAAAGACCTACATTTTCTAGGTGTTACGTATCATTACAGTTGTATATATGATTGAGGTTGATTATATTTATGGGTGTACGTATGTATGTATACATGCATACATCTGCCGTTTATAATATAGTGCGTCAGGCGCACCTCGAAGAGACCTTATCCCACCCGATGCGATTGTCCGTTACGTGTCTGTAGATTGAGGCGGGTGATGGATGATGCGGGGTACCACGGAGACAGATCAACGCCAATTCTCCGGCTCCGCTTGCATCAGCATCAGCCTCTTCTTATCGGCGCCGTCGAGACCCTGTTCCCCCTCCCCCTCACCCACCCCATCACCCACCCCATCACCCACCCCACCCCACCGGATATAACGCAATCGTCGAACCAGGAAGATGAGACATGAGAGGCCGGACCACGGATACACGGAGAGAAGAACTGGCGCTATACAAATGCTTTCCAGTAACTTTGAACGATGACCTTTTAATCAGTTCATCCGTCTTTCCATCTGCACGCAGCCAGACAGACAGACAGACAGACAGACAGACAGATAAACAGATAGACATGTAGATAAATAGACGTACGGACGGACAGACACATAGATAGATGGAGAGACAGACAGACACATGCACAGGCTGACAGACAGACAGACAGACAGACAGATAGATAGATAGATAGATAGATAGATAGATAGATAGATAGATAGATAGATAGATAGATAGATAGATAGATAGATAGATAGATAGATAGATAGATAGATAGATAGGCAGATAGGCAGATAGGCAGATAGGCAGATAGGCAGATAGACAGATAGGCAGATAGGCAGATAGACAGACGGATAGATAGATAGATAGATAGATAGACAGACAGACAGACAGACAGACAGACAGATAGATAGATAGATAGATAGACAGGCATGTAAGCAGATAAATAGATAGACAGACAGACAGACAGACAGACAGACAGAGAGACAGGCAGATACACAGATAGATAGATAGACAGACGGACGGACGGACGGACGGACAGACGGACAGACAGACAGACAGATGAACAGACAGATGAACAGACAGATGAACAGACAAACAGACAGACAGTAGGAATCGACTCGATTGCAATATAAATCAGATTAACGATTTTACAATAAAACAACTTAAAGATGTCAACACAATAAGAGATCTCAATGCTTCAGTTATTAAGTTGATTATAATCTTCTGTAAAGATCCTCAGCTAGGTTAGCTACTTCGGTTAGAATGCACGTCCCATGAAACTCAGCGTCGTGCGGTTGTCGGTGGCTTATTTCGGAGATTTGAATCGGTCCTTAAACGGTGTCACCCATTCAAGCTCTCCTATCTTGGAGCCTGACCTACTCAGAAATGTCAACTGCACACTCTGCCTCAAACTGTCAAACCTACTTGAACTGGTACTGTAAGTAAAATGTCAGGTATACTAGAATGAAATCGTGTGTAGTTGACTTGAGCTAATCTCTCAAAAATCCACACTACACACTGCAAACACTCCAGACAAGTCAACTACACTCTCGACAATGTCAACTGCATTCATTGTGTCAGGAAACACTATCTACGTTCTGCATTCAAAAGGGCAGCGGTGGTGAAGGATTTCATCCGATCAATTATTCATTGCCAAAAGAGCAGAGTGGAGGCCATACGGTCGTTATAACAACGTATAATATATTATATATTTACATTTAGGCGTGGGAGATGTCGGAGACGCGAGCGACCTTGATCAGACATCAGACTCTGCAGATCGCTCAACTCATCCTGGACTTCAACCTCGAAAGAGGTCGGATCCAAATACCAATAGTTCATTGAAATCAGCTTTTATAAGCAACCACTGCGTTATAATCAAATTAAATGAAATGGTATGGTATGGTATGGTATCTGGGAATTTATTAATACCAATCAACTGACTGGAATGTTTGGAAAGCATGTGCTGCAGGCTTTAGAAAATCAAGGTGTGTGCACAATGTGTGCACGTTTCCTGCGTACACAATTCGTGTAGCTTTTGTGTACATTGTTTACAATGCAATACAACTGCTTTTGATATTCTACCGTTCGGAAGTGCACACACGAGCACACGACAGAACGTCGACGGCTCTGAGCAATTGTGAGTGAAGGACTTGCTCAAGGTTCTTGCACAGTAACCGTCTCAGGGGAGGAGGATCGAATTCGTGCTCTCCGTGTTGCAAGACGAGAGGATTAACCAATTGGCTACTATGCCTCACGCGATACATACACGTGGTTTCGTATCGGGTTGCGAAATAAACGAATATTTATATACACACTTTTCATATATATATATATATATATATATATATATATATATATATATATATATATATATATATATATATATATATATATATAAAAACATATATATATATATTATATATATATATATGTTTATATATGTATGTTTACATATGTATATATATACGTGTATAATGTATATGTATGTATATATGTATATATATATACACACCTATAATTTTATGTATATATTTATGCATGTGGACTCTGCATGTGTACGTGTTAGAAATGACTGCGATCTACATCACAGCTCGAAGTGAATATACACAGGTAGAGGCGAAGGACGCTCTTGATGCCGCAAGGGGTCGCAGCGATCGCTCGCTCTCCCAGCTGCTCATCTGGCCAGGCACCGGTGGATACGACGCCCCAGGCCCCTCCGACGACAAGATGTTCCGGTCCAAACCTCTGTTCGCCGCCTTCCTCGGCCACCATCGCCTCGACGTCAAACACGGAGGATACTTCTGGGACGAAATCCAATACTACACGGACATCATCGATGTCCTACTCGGCTGGTTCAACCGGGGCTCGGACGCCCTCCCCGAGACGGGCCTAACCAGTCAGACCTACCACCGGCGTCGCATCTGGCAGCTGATGAACACCTACGGGTACCTCCTGGGCGCCGTTAGCTACCTGGGCGCCGAGCAGGCTCTCTGCACTGTCTTCCACGCCATCGTCTGTTTCAGTCACCGCGAGACGTTCTACTACGCCAACTTCTCGTTCGCCGGCGAGGCTCTCTATCGCCTCTACCGTCAGTCCTACCCGACAACGGAAGGCGTCGGTCGAGGCGCCGATTGGCGGACCGCGTCCCACCAGTCCTTCTTCCCGGAGCTGTACGCCTGCCGGATGGAGATCCTCGCGGACCTCGATTACATCGGTATGACGAGCGACCCTTCGTCCTGCTCCTACGGTCGAAAGAACGAGACGAGGTTCTTCGAGACGGACGCACTTACGATCAACGAAGCGGCTGCTCTGACCGACGCCGTGCTCTCGCTGGTCGACCTCGAGACCGCCGATCATCTCTTCAACGTCTGGACGAGCGCCGCGGTCCTCACCGGAAGTCTGGCCTACGCCGCCGTCACGCACATCGTCCGCTGTGGCTGCATCCTCTGCACGAATTCACGGCTGAGGCGCCGACGGAAGGAGAAGCTGGCCAAGTTCCAGACGGCGAGCAGTCAGCTCGATCAACTGAGCACATTGCGAGCAGCCGATGGAGTTGTTAACCCCACCGGCGATTGTTACGTCACTTGTCAGAAACCGCTGCCACCTGCCGACGTGTCGAGTAATCACAGACCAACAACGATTGCAACGACGGACAACAGCAACAATTTTAAGTTGTTGCTGGACAACAACAGTTGTAACCATAACTCGCCGTCCAGTTTCGTCGCCTTAAAAGTCGCCTCTGTTTAGGTATGGTAAGGTCTGGGTTAGGTACGACCATAGTAAGGTTTGGTATGGTATCAGCTGCGACCATGGCGTTCACTTAACGATAGCCTCTGTACTCTCATGTAATCCCGTACTTACATCTTTGTATTGGCCTCCTGTCAAGAATTTGTTCCACGTGGGGGCCTACAGTTATAAAACGTTGAAGTACTATTAAATTACTGCCCGTCCTAAGACGGCTTAAAAATTTAAAGTTGCGTTGAATTAAGTGTGAAACCACGAATCCAGTTAGACACATGGCCTAAGAAATTGGCCCGTTTAAACCCGTTAAGCTCGTTCGTTTCAGCCTGTTCGCCACCTAAGTAAATTAATTAAAAACCGTTAGTTTAGAAGAGCAGTCATTTACGGTATATTTAAATGAACGTCGAATGAAGTGTGAACCGAAGGTCGGTTGCAATGTCGTTATTTTTAAACAGTGGCGTCATTGGTCATGAATATTCATTAGTTGGAAGCAGCAAATGAGAGGAGCATTACAGAAAAGTCCTTCTCCATAAATTTTCCCCCATACATTTCACTTCTGCACCAAAGTCCTTCTCCATACATTTACTCCACACTGTAACCCACTACTAAGCACTTTTACCACTGCTAATGCCATTACTACTATTAACATTATTACTACCTACTACTATTATTACCTCCACCACCACCACTATTACCACCACTACTACCACTAGTACTACTACCACCACTACTACCACTAGTACTACCACCACTACTACTACTAGTCTAACTAAGTACTGCTATTCTTACATTCACCACCACCACCACACCACTACTACCACCACCCCTACTAGTACTACCAATCTAGCTCCTACTACTTAGTCACTAACTTACTCACTACTTAGCAGTGATGATAATAATAATAATAATAATAATAATAATAATAATAATAATAATAATAATAATAATAATAATAATAATAATAATAATAATAATAATAATAATTATAATAATATAATAAGACGAGGCATGACCCTCCAGACACTATCTCTGCTCCTAAATAACAATAATTTTTTCCAAATCCTGAAGGAACCTTGATACCTCGGGTAAAAAAGTAATTATAATAACTGGAGGGGTTTATGAATTGCGTGATGAAGAGGCTAACATGATGAAAGCCACTCGTAGTGGCTTACAGAATGCTGTACTTCAATGTCCTACATACCTACTTACTCGAATTCACCATTTGATAAATTACGTCTAATTATTTAATAAATTATAGTAATTGGAATGGATTGTTTGACTTCAGATGTCCTACGACTCTCAAAGAAAACTGGAAAGGGGACTTTAATGGAAAGAGTCATTGAATCACGGTACAAAACAATAGGCTAAACTACATTACAATAAGATCCAGGATATGATACAATGCAATACAGGACATTACAATACAATATACTGTATAGGCTACCACAATACAGCATGATACATGACACTACACTAAATTGTAATGTATTGTAATAACAGACAAAAACAATGTAATACAATAATCTTAAATTTTTATTGTGCTCCTTCACAAGCCCAATAGTTCAGAGTTGCATAATTTTAGATTAGTCTGTAGGAAAAATTATTAAAATTACATTTTATTTAAACTAGTTGTGAACCATGTATTAGCTTAGTGGAAGAGTCAAATTTTCACTTTAGAGTGATATATATTGGATAATCAGCAAGATTAATTCATTCTAAGCATTTATATAGCGCCTCTTAGATACCTACTCTAAGGGTGCACCAACCCATGCTCGGCAGAACAGTTGTAGAAAGTACAAGCAGTGTCCCTGGAAAAGGCAACTCTGACATCTGAAGGGAAGGTGTTCTATGTGGTAGAGAATCGTACTCTCAATATTTTTACAGTATCCAGCATAGGCGTAATTTGTGGGGTACGACGGGGTACCCGTGCCCCACTCCACCCATTTTTTGGACTGGGGGTACCGTACCCCCACTTTTTGAACCATGCCAATCAATATTTTATTGTTGTGCCTTCCCAGAGATCGCAGTCTCCGCCGTGCTTTGTGTATGTAAGAAATTGGTACCCCCCACTTTTAAGTACCCAGAAAGCAAAGACGGGGGAACCAGCTTATTCACAGGTACGAATTCGATATTTGGATTTGTCATCGCCTTAAACAAGGTAAGTAAGTAGCCTTTATTTGCATCGGTCAAGCGTAAATGAATTACAGTGTATGGAACGATTACACACATTTTTAAAATAAACTAACAGTAGTAGAAAGTCACAGATCTCAAAGTCTAACGAGTACTGGACTTTAACAGATCATCACAATTTAATGCTGTGCCTACGATTAGCTACTTGAATCTTCAATTTTGAAATAGGATGTTTGAGATGGATGGTCCAGCTGAATGGAACTCTCTGCCAGAATCAATACGAAGATGACCTCGATAAAAGCCTGTGAATTATAAGCTGGTTCCCGCGACTTCGCTATTGTGGGCGGCGCTGTAGAAATTTCGAGATTACGATTACGATAAATACTTTTAAAACTAAACTCAAAACTCATTTATTCCCTAAAGAGAAAGTACTATGATTAACTAATGCAGAGTAACGCGCCTTTTTATACAGCGGCCGTGTGGCCTTATAAGCCCTGCTCACTTTTCAATTAATTGATCGGACGAGATCGTTCACCACCGCTGCCCGTTTCAATAGGCGCCACGCCATTTTAAGGTTCCCGTGTATACGGAGTCTACGGACGGTGGTAGGTGGAGGTTGAAATCTTTGAAGTAAGCCACATTCGGGAGGCGATCCGCATGCTCTCTTACACAGAGGAGTAGGCCTATGCATAGGACGAAGCCTAGTAGCCTCTTGCCAATGTGGCTAACGTGACCCTTCCCCTTGTCCTCGTCTGGCATTACCGTCAACACGCCATTTGTGGCGTCCACACTCCAAAAGAGTACTAAGGCAGGCTTAGACTAGGCTACTCTGCTGATCGTGCAGGGCTTAATGTATTGTGGGGGTGGGTATTTCATACTGCTACGTCCAGCAATTAAAGGGACTCAACTAGATAAAATGCAATTCAATGCAATTCGCTTCTAATCGGTCTTCCTAAGATCCGTCTTATGCCTCTGCAGTCAGTCCTAAATGCAGCTGCGAGATTAATAGCACGTCTGCCACGCTACTCACGCATTTCATCCTTCATGTTTGAGCAACTGCACTGGCTTCCTCTCTCTGCACGTATTAAGTTTAAAATCCTTATTCTGGTATCCAAGACACAGCGGGGTCTCGCCCCCAAATATTTAATTTTTTATGTAATTCACCGGCCTCTTTCTGTCTCCTCGCATCGTCCACTTCGCTCCTCGAACAGATTGGATCTTTCAGTTCCTCATACTAGAACAGCTATGGCGCAGTCCCGATCTTTTGCCTCAATTGGTCCCTCTCTCGGGAATACACAGTCTCCTACTCGCTCTCAAATTTTAATAGGTAACCCCTCGTCTTCTTTTGCCTTACTCAAGACATTTCTTTTCTCTTGGCCTTGCGCACTGGAAGCGCCTCTGAACGGTTCACCCTACTAGAAGCGCTTTATAAATGTTTAAATACAATACAATACAATACAATACAATACAATGCAGTATTGATAAAAAAATTGCTTTCTCACTGAATTTGGCGTCTAAGGCACAGTCTTTACGAAAACAGCTTTGAGTATCAATTTAAGGTGCGGACGCCCGCAATGGAGATAAATCCGTTCCCCTTATCCACATTAATTGTGTACTAATTTTACCCTCCCGCCCCTCGTTGCGGACGTCCTTAGTGGATGACCCATACATAGCCGGGAGTGGCCTCTGCAGCTCTTCAACGTATTAATTATTTATGAGACAGTTAACGACCTCGGCAGTACACCAACTCGTCCGCAGCTCTTCATATATACAGGATTCCTATAAGTAACATTTACTCTTTTGCGTACATACTTACTGAATTAGATAGCGACATAGCGTCATGCACAAATGAGCGGCAAAGCAGTCAACCAGTATATCGAATGCAGCCTAGAATATGATTGGATGTATGTTGCACGTGATATAAATAAAATAAAATGATTGGCTAATAACTGGTGACGTCACACTATAGAAACAAACACATGTGATGACGTCAAATCCGTTGCCACAGTAACCGGCAAAGGTTCCAAGTTTTCGGTAATACACAAAGAGTTGAATCTGACGATCACAAATTTGCGATTTTTTGCGATAGTTTGCGAATTTTGTCTGCATTTGTGCTTGATACCCGAGAGATAGTGTTTCGTAGGTTGCGCTGCCATTTCATGAGGCCCTTTGTGGATACGTCGACGCTCGATACGGTCCTTTCTTGTCCAGTTCGACCGATGGAAGATGACTGCCAAGACGGAAGTCCAGCGCTGCCACCGGAAGCTCATCTACCGCCAGGAACAGGTATAACCTGACGCTTCTGTTAAGGACGGTTTCTTGTCATATGATCCTGACCGTGTCGAGGTCAATGAGGGCGAATTGCCGACCGCTGGATGATGTCGACTGTGGAGAGGCGCTGGATGATATCGCCTTTGTAAAGGTGTGCTGGAGGGTGTCGCCTTAATAAAGGTGTGCAGGAGGGTGTCGCCTTTGTAAAGGTGTGCCGGAGGGTGTCGCCTTTGTAAAGGTGTGCTGGAGGGTGTCGCCTGTGAAGAGGCGCTGGATGATATCGCCTGTGAAGAGGCGCTGGATGATTTCGCCTGTGAAGAGGCGCTGTATGATGTCGCCTGTGAAGAGGTGCTGGATTATATGGCCTGTGAAACAGGCACTGGATGATGTCGCCTGTGAAGAGGCACTGGATGATGTCGCCTGTGAAGAGGCACTGGATGATATCGCCTGTGAAGAGGCGCTGAATGATGTCGTCTGTGAAAAGGCGCTGGAAGATGTCGCCTGTGAAGAGGCACTGGATGATATCGCCTGTGAAGAGGCGCTGGATGATATCGCCTGTGAAGAGGCGCTGGATGATATCGCCTGTGAAGAGGCGCTGGATGATATCGCCTGTGAAGAGGCGCTGGATGATCTCGCCTGTGAAGAGGCACTGGATGATATCGCCTGTGAAGAGGCACTGGATGATATCGCCTGTGAAGAGGCACTGGATGATGTCGCCTGTGAAGATGCGCTGGATGATGTCGCCTGTGAAGAGGCAGTGGATGATATCGCCTGTGAAGAGGCGCTGAATGATGTCGCCTGTGAAGAGGCGCTGGAAGATATCGCCTTTGTGAAGGTGTGCTGGAGGGTATCGGCTATGTAAAGGTGTGCTGGATGGTGTCGCCTTTGTAAAGGTGTGCTGGGTGGTGTCGCCTTTGTGAAGGTGTCGCCTTTGTAAAGGTGTGCTGGAGGGTGTCGCCTGTGAAGAGGCGCTGGATGATATCGCCTGTGAAAAGGCGCCGGATGTTGTCGCCTGTGAAGAGGCACTGGATGATATCGCCTGTGAAGAGGCGCTGGATGATATTGCCTGTGAAGAGGCGCTGGATGATGTCGCCTGTGAAGAGGCACTGGATGATATCGCCTGTGAAGAGGCACTGGATGATGTCGCCTGTGAAGAGGCACTGGATGATATCGCCTGTGAAGAAGCGCTGGATGATATCGCCTGACATGTGAAGAGGCGCTGGATGTTGTCGTGTGTGAAGAGGCGCTGGATGATGCCGCCTGTGAAGAGGCACTGGATGATGTCGCCTGTGAAGAGGCACTGGATGATATCGCCTGTGAAGAGGCGCTGAATGATGTCGCCTGTGAAGAAGCGCTGGAAGATATCGCCTTTGTGAAGGTGTGCTGGAGGGTGTCGGCTATGTAAAGGTGTGCTGGGTGGTGTCGCCTTTGTAAAGGTGCGCTGGGTGGTGTCGCCTTAGTGAAGGTGTGCTGGAGGGTGTCGCCTTTGTAAAGGTGTACTGGAGAGTGTCGCCTTTGTAAAGGTGTACTGGAGAGTGTCGCCTTTGTGAAGGTGTGCTGGAGGCTGTCGCCTTTGTAAAGGTGTGCTGGGTGGTGTCGCCTTTGTAAAGGTGCGCTGGGTGGTGTCGCCTTAGTGAAGGTGTGCTGGAGGGTGTCGCCTTTGTAAAGGTGTACTGGAGAGTGTCGCCTTTGTAAAGGTGTACTGGAGAGTGTCGCCTTTGTGAAGGTGTGCTGGAGGGTGTCGCCTTTGTAAAGGTGTGCTGGGTGGTGTCGCCTTTGTAAAGGTGCGCTGGGTGGTGTCGCCTTAGTGAAGGTTTGCTGGAGGGTGTCGCCTTTGTAAAGGTGTACTGGAGAGTGTCGCCTTTGTAAAGGTGTACTGGAGAGTGTCGCCTTTGTGAAGGTGTGCTGGATGGTGTCGCATTTGTAAAGGTGTGCTGGGTGGTGTCGCCTTTGTAAAGGTGCGCTGGGTGGTGTCGCCTTAGTGAAGGTGTGCTGGAGGGTGTCGCCTTTGTAAAGGTGTACTGGAGAGTGTCGCCTTTGTAAAGGTGTACTGGAGAGTGTCGCCTTTGTGAAGGTGTGCTGGAGGGTGTCGCCTTTGTAAAGGTGTGCTGGAGAGTGTCGCCTTTGTGAAGGTGTGCTGGAGGGTGTCGCCTTTGTAAAGGTGTGCTGGAGGGTGTCGCCTTTGTAAAGGTGCGCTGGGTGGTGTCGCCTTAGTGAAGGTGTGCTGGAGGGTGTCGCCTTTGTAAAGGTGTACTGGAGAGTGTCGCCTTTGTAAAGGTGTACTGGAGAGTGTCGCCTTTGTGAAGGTGTGCTGGAGGGT
Organism: Allolobophora icterica; assembly: GCA_963556255.1. Classification (NCBI taxonomy): domain Eukaryota; kingdom Metazoa; phylum Annelida; class Clitellata; order Crassiclitellata; family Lumbricidae; genus Allolobophora; species Allolobophora icterica. Next base: position 63,584,106 of record OY744607.1, read on the forward strand.
GTCGCCTTTGTAAAGGTGTGCTGGAGAGTGTCGCCTTTGTGAAGGTGTGCTGGAGGGTGTCGCCTTTGTAAAGGTGTGCTGGAGGGTGTCGCCTTTGTAAAGGTGTACTGGAGAGTGTCGCCTTTGTGAAGGTGTGCTGGAGGGTGTCGCCTTTGTAAAGGTGTGCTGGAGAGTGTCGCCTTTGTGAAGGTGTGCTGGAGGGTGTCGCCTTTGTAAAGGTGTGCTGGAGGGTGTCGCCTTTGTAAAGGTGTGCTGGAGAGTGTCGCCTTTGTGAAGGTGTGCTGGAGGGTGTCGCCTTTGTAAAGGTGTGCTGGAGGGTGTCGCCTTTGTAAAGGTGTGCTGGAGGGTGTCGCCTGTGAAGAGGCGCTGGATGATATCGCCTGTGAAGAGGCGCTGGATGATATCGCCTGTGTCGACTCAAGGGAAGCGAGAAGTGTGTTGGCTCTTTAGCCTCTTTTAGTCGGCACTAATAACGTCGTTTTTCCACTTGGTATTGAGAATGAGAAGAACACATCGTCAGCAAAGCACTCAGCATATTCTGTGAATCGTCATGTGACATCTGGTGAGTAAGAAATTGAAACAGCACATACCTAGAATTAATATCTCATCTCATCTAAGGTTCTTCTATAGCGCCTCTATCCAGATATACAATGCGTCAGTCTATGGTCGATCCAAGTGAGGTCGTAGTCAAGGGCAAATCCGTGTGAAAAGACACCAATTGAAATCCGATAAATATATATGAACCTGAAATCATGACACGATCGGCCAGATAGTACGCTCATTGTAAGCTTATGACAGACGAAGAATTAGACAATGTGAGGAGACCTCGTGACGTGAGGAGTGAACATGGCGGACTAAAGTCAACATGGTCGGAGACTGAAAGAAACGGAGAGGTCTTCGGGCGGCACCTAATTAGTTTGTCTACAGAAAGAGAAGAACACGTACACTGTCAGCAGATTCTGTCTACATGAATCGTCATACGACATCTGGTGAGCAAGAAATTGAATCATTAATTGTGCATTCCACTGAACAAGCGTTGTCATCTTGCCAGAACTTGAAAGGCGCTATAGTAAATGTCCAGATACATACAGACACACATACATTCATAAGTACAAGCATAAGTGCATACATGTTAGTGAGACATGCTAGCTGAATGGTTAGAGCGCTTGTCTTGTAACGTGGAAGGCACGGGTTCGAGCTACCACTGAGGCGGTCACTGCTTGAGTACAGTGAACAAGTCCTTCACTCACAATTGCTCAGTTCCATCGTTTAATGCTTGGCCACTATATAGTGGCGCATAATAAATAGGCCTACATAATAATAATACACACATACATCACACATGACTATGATCCCGCGACCACAAGAACACGCTCAGTCAACTCTGCCCACGAAATTGGGAACTGTTTGTACATTCTTGTAAATAATATTTGTTTGTATATTCTGTTTTCGAACCGAACACGCTGGAAAATGTCGCTAATCTACGGAGGTATGTAGCGGTTTCGTTTCCGGACTTCGCCGGTGACAGATGCAGACCCTTGAGAAGCCACCAGCACTTCTGAGGGATTGAAGAACAATAGAAGATGCCACAAGTTTATCGCGGGAAGTAGATAGGAGATACAGGAACTGGCGCATTCGCTAGGTGTCGTTCTGAAAGCTTAAAAACCGTTACAATGAGTGAATCTGAAACCGGAGTTAACGCATTCGCCAGGCGGCGTTCTAAAAGCTTAAAAACCGTTACAAAGAGTGAATCTGAAACACCAACCCGTTGGTGCTATCAAGGGCCTGCCAGAGGGGAATGGAATGGTCATTCAGGGTAAAGAAATGAGATTACAAGCCTTCTCGTGACCAGCCAGCCCTTATAAACAGATCGGCTTTAAAAACAGTGCCTATGCTTATAACTCTCCCAGCCCTAAGTCTGCCACCTTCTCATCGTTCTCCTCCAGCACCAGGCAATTAAAATAACTCAATAGCACACACAACAACACACAGACACACACACAGACACACACACACAGACACACACACACACACACACACCTACACACACATACATACACACATACACAAACACACATACACACATATACTGTCTGTGTCTGTCTGTCTGTCTGTCTGTCTGCAACGCACCGACAGACAAACAAACAGAAGAGACGCCCATATAGACAGGAACACACACACATACAGAGGCATAGACAGACCTACGCACAGACAGGCCTATACATAAAATTTTAAGTTACAGAATCGGATAGAGGGTGAAAAATCCGGAATTTTGCGTACCTACACGGCATACTTCGCTTTATAAATAAAGAAACGCAGTGCTGGCCCATTTAAATCTTCAGCCATGAAGAACATACTGGGCCAAGCTGCCCATCTTAACGACTGCAGAACAAGCCACCTATCGAGTGTGGCGGAATCATTTGATAATGCGATAGATATAACAAACTGAAATATGGTTCTTCTCGTAGATGGCACAGTAGCTACATTGGTAACAGCGTTAGGCATGATTGTTACGATCCCAGTTCGCCTCCCGAAGACGGCATGACTTTTGTAAATACTTTAGTGATTTAAAATCTTGGTCTATCACGGTTGGTATCCTACACTGGGACCTTAAATTGCGTGGTTCCGATCCATACGGGCAGAACACTCTCATCCGATCAATGATCAAGGTCGAGACCATACAGTCGCTATATAAAACACGTACATTTGCATGTTCCCATTTCAGGTTACACGAGGGCTTAATTGATGCAACCATCATTTGTGGGGCGTGGTGGCTCAGTGATAAGTTCGGCGCCTTGTGACCGGAGGGTTGCAGGTTCGAATCCCACTCTAGCCGCTGCGTACGGACCTTGGGCAAGTCACCCCGAAACAAATTTTTCATTGTCAAAAATTCATCAGGCCAAAATCAATATTTACACCTGAAACGTGCAGAAAAATCGTTTCTACGCTGTGTAAAATTTTTTCACCCATCCCCAAAAACTTTTACCCCGAAACAAATTTTTCATTGTCAAAAATTCATCAGGCCAAAATCAATATTTACACCTGAAACGTGCAGAAAAATCGTTTCTACGCTGTGTAAAATTTTTTCACCCATCCCCAAAAACTTTTACCCCGAAACAAATTTTTCATTGTCAAAAATTCATCAGGCCAAAATCAATATTTACACCTGAAACGTGCAGAAAAAATCGTTTTTACGCTGTGTAAAATTTTTTCACCCATCCCCAAAAACTTTTACCCCGAAATAAATTTTTCATTGTCAAAAATTCATCAGGCCAAAATCAATATTTCGAACGAAATCGTGCAGTGAACGCAAATCTACGCTGAGTAAAATTTTCAGCCGGACTTTGAAATTTCAAAACGTGACACTTCTCGTCGTTTTCTGAATACCATTTTTCGGTCACGTTTTTGGACTTGTGAATTATGGAAATCGGGGAACTATGGAAATCGGGGAAATACGGAAATCTGGAACCACGGAAATCGGGGAACTGCGGAAATCGGGGAACTACGGAAATCGGGGAACTGGGGAAATCGTACGGCGGTGGCGCGGTGAACTGCGGAAACTTGAGCACATAAAAAATTATAAATCCGCTAATCGTATGGTGGTGGCGCGGTCGGAACAACAACAGATTCAACGTTCCAACCACCTACGATGAAAACTTTTATTTTGAGGTTCGCGGACAAGTCCCAGTGCTGGTTAGTTTCTTTATTAGTTCCGCCACCATGTCGTCTTTGCTTTGACTCGGCAACTCTTTTTTTCCGCTCTTGCTTTGTATATCACGTTTCATCGTTCTATATTTTTCCTCCTCTCCCAGAATAAGTTTATATTCATCGTCGCTTATAGCTGTGTCTTCTAACGCCCGAGAAATATGGTCATGAACTGTGTTTAGCTTACTTTCCGCCAAAATACAAATTTCGTCGTGTTTTGAAGCTTTAGCAACAAACGATCGGCTAACAACATTTCCAATAATATCCAGAAAACTCGTCGCTATGGCCAAACTCTCCAGAACAATACCAGGAATAAAACCAATACCAGTGGCTAACATAGCTGCCCCACCCACCCCAGTTCCAAGACTAACTATAGCAAGGCCGGCCGAGGCCCCATTAGCCACATCTACAACCCTCTTATACTTCTTGCATAGTTGTCCCCGACTTATCGCCTCGGACCTCAGGAATGCTTCTATTTCGCCGATCTTCTGCAAGCGAAATGTTTGCGACGTCGTGTCTGACGAAATTGTTGACTCCATCAGCGGTGGGTACAAAGACATACTTTTTTATAGTTGCTCTATCAGTAACGTTACGTTTAACTCAATAGTTGAAGTACTTAAAACGCCTATCTTTTTTCCTTCAATTCGAAAACTCGTTTGTCCTGGAATGAATATTGCCCTAGATGCATCAAACTGTCCACTTTGAATGTCAACTGTACGATCGATGCTACCCGCGGCTGTAATAACGCGAACTGACGCATCACCGGTGCTAACACCAAACATTGTAAGCCTCCAGAATCCGCGGTCTAATGAAATAACCTCATTATTAGTTTGCAACGTAATACATGGATAACGTGCCGCGGTCAATGGAAGCGTTTGCCACGAACTTTGAGTCACAGTTTTGGTCGCTGTGTAAATATCGCGGCTGTGATAATCGTCCGAAACGAAATCGATGTGGATTTGGGGAACCGCGGCTAACATATCTGCGGTGGGCTTAGGGATAGTATATCCCCAGTTGGTTAGTCCAACCAAATCATCGAGGTTGTACTTGTGCATATTTGTTTCTCCTTTTTGCCGGAGATAGCCCCGAATCTTGTAGTGTGAGTCGGTCATTATTAAATCTTATGTTTCCCCGACTTTAAAATATGTATAGATCTGAAAGTGAGATATGCTAAGAGAACTTTGTAGTTGGTCGGTGGTTAAGACCGACAGTCTGTAAAAATTGTATGCGGTGTCAGTATTGATGGTAAACTCCTGCATATATCCAGTCAAAGCGGTGTTGGAGGAGAGTAGTTCTGTAAAGCCTGTTAAATTACCCCCATGAATCTTCCAAGACGTGATACGCGGTTGATTCTTTGCAGTCAGGCTAACCTTCCATATGCACACAGGCGCCGGACATTTAATTCGTAACCAAGGCATATCCTCGCTAGCCTGAATGGCCGGGGTACTCCACTGACCTTCGACTCCTGAGTTGAATGCCATATACGGCGGGTAATCGGGGAGAGATGTGCTGGCCGCGGCCCAAAAACCCGTTTCCGAAACGTTTTCGCACAGAGGCGGAATGTGACCGTTGTAGTTTAAAAATTTAAGGTTGTTCACGTACTGTCTTACAGCGGTCTCTTTACTGTCTGTATATCTTTTAACCACAACAGCCTGATTGTCGACATATTGTTTATTGGCCACGTTCAAAGGCTCCGTCGGTATTTTATTTAATTTTGTCATTTTGCCGGTTACGATTCTCGTCACCTGCCCGATACTCGCCGCGTCGGTATTAGTTGTTGAGGCCCCCGTGTAAAGCCCAGTCACCCTCTTACCGCCCATAGCTAAATTTCCAGTCATTGCGTCGCCAACTTTAAGCACGCAAGCGCTCCTGACCATAGCGTCTTGTTCTTCGGCGTAAGTTTTTGCAGCTTCGGCTTTCTGGTCTGCGTACCCCCTTCCGGCGGCGGTCTTTTGATCTGTATACAACCTCACGGCCGAATTAATCGCGGTGTCCTGATCGACCGCGTACTGTCTAGCAGCAATATGTTGAACATCAACATATTGTTTGTTAACCACGTGCAACGACTCCGTGGGAACTCTATCGAGGCTCAATAGAGCGCCGGCGACCGCTGTTGACACTTGTTTCCAACTCGCTGCGTCGCTATCAGATCCTGGAATCTCTGTTGGAAGTCCAGTCACTCGGTGGCCGCCCATAACTAAACTTCCAGTCATTACACTGCCAGATTTCAGCACACACGCGTTCTTGACGATAACGTCTTGCTCGTTGGCATAACTTTTTACAATAACATCCTTTTCGTCTGCATACTGCCTAACGGAATCTCTCAGCACCTCGTTCTTCTCGTCCGTGTACTGTTTGGCATCGATAAGCTTCTGGTCTGCATGCCTTTCGGCTGCGGATGCCTTCTGGTCCGCATACAGCCTGACGGCAGTGTCCAGCAGAGCGTCCTTATCGTCTGCATAACGTTTAACGAGACCAGTTACCTCGGAGCTTAAGCCGTCTGCATACAACTCAGCTTGTTGCGCCCGCTCTTTCGCGTACTCCGTTATTTGTTTCCAACTCGCAGCGTCGGACTCCCCCACCAATTCGTCCCAACCCTCGTCTTCACTGTCAGATCCCGGAGTGTCCGTGGGCAAACCAGTCAATTTATGGCCACCCATTTTTAGAACACCAGACATCGTTCCACCGGTGATTTGTAGGTTGTCCTGATCTACGATGTCTGCATAAGCCTTTGTCGCGGCGTCTGTGTCCATCGTAGGAGTCCCCACATTTGTCAGCCGAAATCCCCCAGCCGAAAGAATTCCCAACATGGTATCACCCGCCTTGTGGACGAGCCCAGCGGCGCTTATCTGCCCCCCTCCAAACCCACCTCCACCGTCTCTTCCAAATTTATCAACCGGCATTTTTTTATATAAAAAGGATGGAGGAAGTCTAACATAGGTCAAGCACGATATCTTCAAAATTCTTTCCAGCAGCGAGCTCTCTTAGCACGGTCAGGCAGAGATGACCACATACCACATCATCGGGCCCCTGTAGCTGGAACGTTTGAGTTCTTATGGAACGGTTTAAATATCGAGAAATTTCGAGAGGCGGATCCAGCCCATAACTGTCAAAATAGACTGCTGTAGGTCCATCTATCCAATAGGCAACCCAGTGAGTACCACCGCCGGAACCAGAATCTAAATTAACAACTCCACACTCCTTCTCACGAGCCGCGGCATGCAGACCATCTCGCATGAAAACACCGCGGAAATGCGGCAGCGTCCTGGCAACTTTCTCTATATCGAAGTTGCTAAGAGGTCTTAGTTTTTTTGTCCGATGTAGAGACCCGATCCTTTACACATTGGGCAACAACCACCACGAGTCTCACGCCCGAGATATAAACCGGTCCCCCGCGCCTCGAGTGCGCGATTGTGACGCTCCGCCTCCGCCTGTGCGGCGTCGTTGGCCTGTTTGTTGTGCACGGCCTCTGTCACCCCAGTGGCAATGCCACCCACGGCGGATAACCCGCCCAAAATTGCTGGGAGGAGAGCCAGTAGTGGAAGAAATCCGCCCGATTTTGTCATCTTTTTCAGTTGCGTTTTGGTGAATCTCAGCTCCATGCCAACGCCTTCCGAAATCTTCTTCACGATTCGGGCGGCTTGAACTTTTGTCAGCGCGAGCTTGTCGTCTCCGCGAAGCTGGCCATGAGTGAGCCGGATCGTGGCGCCAGTGCCGGCACGCGCAGCTCTAGCCAATGTTTGCTTTTGCCCTTCGGTCAGTGAAAGGCCGAACGCAACGTATTCAGTTTTCATTTTTGCAAAAAATATATCAAAAGAGGGCCTTGTATCTAAATGTGAAAAACGATTTCTAGTAAACGACGTTGAATTTGCTGCCATCCGATTCAAAATTCAGGAGTCGGTCACTGATCAAGACGGCATATGCTGTCGTATTATTTGGTACCCCTTCGTTAAAGTCCACCTTGATTTGTATGTCCTGTACAGAGGTTTTAAGTCGTTCAGATTGCCTCCGCACGTCCAGAACGAAGATCGGAAACAAATCTACAAATTCGATTGGTGTCGGTTGGCATGACGATTCACGCGCGTCTATGCCGCAATATTCTTCCTTGAAGTCACGTAGGGCCTTGTAAGCGCGAGAGGTTGTCCTCTTGGTGAAGTCGAGATTCATGTCAACAACCGGGTTGCGAACCTGCACATGGTCAAACAGTGCCGGATTCTGGCCTTGATGTGCATTCTTTCCAGTTTGAAAAGCAACAAGAATCCAGCGTGGCTTTTCCGTGCCCGACTTAACACTCAAACGCCAGGAAAAAGTCGTCGCTCGTGGCACCGCAATGTTGTCGCATTGCATGGCGCGGAATGCTACAGGTACCTTAACCTTGGCTTCAATCTGCTTCATAAGCATGCTTTTATACTCCAAAGCGGGTATTATATGCGGCATGAACCAGGAGAGTTTAGTCAGCGCGATCTGGCCATTGGTCGCAGCGGCTTCCTTGAAGATCGCGTCTGCATCCCCCTGCCGGCTCAGCAGTAAGGAGTGTTTAATCCCGTATACGACCTTGTGATAATCATCGCAAAAACCGAATAGATGTCTTAAGGGAACGATGAATGAAAACGTTCCAATAGGGACGGGTTTTCCAATGATCATCAGTCGACGGGCCTCGAAGCCGATATTCGCAGCCGCCGCTGCCGCTGTCGTGTCCTTTTGCCAACACATGTTTAAACCTTCGCCTTTGGAAAAATCATCGCCGTAAACCAGCATGCCTTTCATCGTCGTGGCTTGCCCAGGAGACATGACATTCTCTATCTCGGTGTTGTTAGCCAAGTATCGAATCTGAGAAAACATGTACGGGATGGCGTTGTTGACGAATGACACCAGCGAGTCTGCGATGTAAGCCGCGCCAGTTGATGTAAGCCTGCCCTCCACAAGAAGGTAGCTCTTGGAAGGCTGTGTGAAAATGTCTTGGTTCTGGATGTCTATCTGTATGGCCTGGCCATTGTTGATAGCCGCGGGATTTTGTGACTCATACTCGCGGTATTCAAACGATTCGATGCTATTATCATCGGGCACCGCCGAAGCGATGTCCAACATTTCACTCGGCACGTCAAATGCTGCCATTATTATAGTTAAAAAAGTTCAAGCTTCAATTATTAATCATGTTGCAAATTAATTTCATATGTGGTGGGTTAAACTTTTTTTCCGTTTTGTGAATTAGTCGGAAATTTTTTTCATTTTGCAAGAAACAGACCCCTACCACAACGACTCGGCTTTATAGTCTTGAAACCGGATCCAGCAATGCGGCTGTTTATGTCAGCCATTGTCGGAACAACGGGTGGTGGACTCACAGCCAGTTGTTTTAAGTATTCGATGCTCTTGTCGCTGAGCGCCTTCTCCAAAGGTGCGGGAACAACGGGCGCGGCAGATGAATTTTCATTTCGTAAATGAGCTTCATTTACGGCCGCAGCGCGTCTCGCTTTCACGGCATCAACAATTTGCCTGACGGCAGATGCTGTTGTGGCGCCGGCTTTCGCGACATTACCAACCGCCTTGGCAACGTTTGTGATTGTGCCTCTATTCGCCGAAATGAAGGAGCCTGCACGACCAAGGAACCCGCGATTTTGGGTATCCAGTAGAAAAGTCCGCCACCCACGACACGACGCCGCTTTTTAATCCCAAGAACTAACATGAGAATATTTAAGTGTGAAAATCTACGCACTGCGGATGTGAAACCTTATAGTTACTGTCTCACCGCGGAGGTTTAATTGTTCACCATTCTGGTCGGTCAGCCACACACGAATGCCCTGTACGTTGCCAGCCGGTGCAACTGGTAGGTACACCAGATTTTTCGGAGACTCGATTACCTTGTAGCCGGGCGATACATCCGGGAAAAAACTGTAGATTACTGGCAGCTGGCTACCATTTCGATACGATCCAGAGATAATGTCACAATTTACCAGGATTGTGTCCACCCGGAGAATATCGACTGGATTTTCTCCCTCTTTATAACCAATACCAAGCCTCTGAGGGTTAAAACCGAGCGTTTGCCTGATAGTAGATTGCGCCATATTTACTATATATTGGGCATTCGTTATCTTTACGAAGGCGCGTAGGGTAGATGCGTTGGCTCCTATAGTAATAGGAGAATTAAAGCCGAGCTGAGGAACACCTGTCGGCGGCAGATTTTGCTTTTCTATCTGCCGGCTGATTTCGTCATTAATCTGTGCGATCTCGTAGCTTCCGTCGGGCAAAATGATCGTCTTCCACGTCTGTCCATTGGTGGAGCTGTAGACGAACTTGTTATTTGTGCTGTCTATGTTCGGGATCGAGTTATAAGTTTCAAGATTGACCAAAGCAAGCTCAAAGCGTCTTTTTGGATCCAGGTACAGCGGTGGTGAGAAAGCCGTGGTCCACCCTGTAGTATCTGAGGAAACAACTATACTAAAATTTTCCTTAGGCTGCAAAAGGTCTCGAATTTCTTCGAGTAGTTTCTCTGAGTGTTCCATCTGAGCCATGAATTTTGTTTTCTATTTCTATTTTATGAGCATGTTTCTATTCAATTCGAGTGCCAGCTCTTTGGAGATCGCACCGGAACGCAGCAACTCGTCGAGAATGGCGGAGATTTCGTTGCCGAGACCAGTGTTTCCCGCGGCCCTAGAGGCCACCAAAAGCTGCAACCTCTCTACCAGGGCGTTTGGGTCGTTGTAAAATTGCACCGCGCCGCCTCGAATCAGCTGGAACTTTTTACTTTTCCGGCCATGAATAGGCAGACCAGACATCTGTACGAGCTTTTTGAAAGTTTCAATTGCCTGAGGCGAATATTGCTTAGTCTTAACGAAGCGTTTTGTTAACAGGCTGAACAATGACTCATCAGCAGGAGCTTCGAGCACGAGGTTCCCACCTTTAAACACTCTTAGTCTACCAGCAGACAGCGCGACGGGGTCGACGGAGAGCTCACCCAAGGCGCTACCTTGTAATTTAAGAGGAACGGCTGGGACACTGAAACCCTTTCCCTTTTTGATGAGGCTGTGGCCCGCTAGCAGTGTATGGATTCGCTTTTTATATTCCCTTAGGGCTTCGATATCTGCAGTCACCTCATCTACCTTTTCTTCGTCTCCTTGCTTATTGGCTTTCCTTTTCTCTTTGCCCAGGGTGTGGCGATTATAGTGATTTACCTCACCGATTATCTTTTCAGCACCTGCAATGTCGGCTAAATCGAGCTCGCTCGGAGGTTTAAACCCATGCCGTGTGATTGCCGCGACGTTGAGATATTTGTTTGGATCTACTAACAATGCGAGGGGAATTCGGGATGTTGGAAGCGCTGGAAGGGCTGGAGCAGCTGCTGTTCCTGCGGAATCACCGAACAAAGCCGCTATCGGGTTATAGTTAGCAGACTCTGAAATCTGCGCCGGCAAATCCTGTAAAGCGCTGGTAACTTTCTGCAGCTCCTTAGACGTAGCCGCCTGGGATTCAGCCGTGGCTGTGGCGATTGGTTTGAAAAGCTTTGCCGCATCGTACTGAAGGTTTGCCTCTCCGAGCTTCTCATCCACGAAACGCTGTCTCAATCGATTTCTGCGAGCTAAGTAATCCTGAGTCAACGCGTCTCGCTCCTGTTTAGAAGAAACCTTTGTCCACATCGTGGTTGTATGTCGACTATATCTTGTAAGTTCTTAAGTGTGACAAGTTTTACAATGTGACTGATAATATCGTCACAACTGTCACGCTAAGGTATTTTTTTATACACATTCAATCAATCAGTAACGATAACTTTTGTCCACATCGCGTTTGTATGTCGGCTATATGTTGCCTATATCATGTCTTTAAATACTTGCCTTCGGCTTATAGAAGCGATCGAACCCGCAACGATATTTTCCATCGTACACTTTGGACGTCAAATCTATGACTGCGAATCCATATGGCTGGGCAGCACACTCGCTGAAGAACGTACGGAACTCATCGAAAGACATGTCGCCGCCCACGAACGTATCGTGAATGGCTCGTAAATTCTTGCTATCCTGGTTGAAGAGGACGATAAGATTAGCATTGTCACGGATCGCTTGCTTCGGAATTCGAAAATAATTCTGTGTTAAGTAGAAGCAGTCCGCGCCACCGTGTCGACCCATAGTGAAATACCTTTCGATGGGCGACTGTTTTTCAAGCATGACGTCATCGAACACTAGAAGGCTTCTGGCATTCTTATTTAATGATTCAACTGGAACTATTTCATCTGAGCAAGAGTGAAAGGAAGCCACTTCCTTACCGGCAACTTTTTCAAGTTCTGTTATCCAGTCCCGAAGAAACTGATATTTTTCCTGTCCCAGAGACTTTGAGTATAGATAGAGCCGGTCAAAACGTAGGTACCCCTTCTTCAGAAGGAGGTTGAGTAGTAGGTTTGTTTTTCCACATCCGCTAGGCCCACAGATTATGCATCGTATGCTTGATGGCAACAACCAATGGTGGTGTTTTTTCCCATCGTCGGCTTCGAGATCGAAATTTGTTATTTCCATATAGAGACAACGAGTTATGATTGTATTCAACGAACACAATGTATTGCCTACGATGTAAGAAACATACTGAGACTTCAAATGAAACAATCGTCGAGTTACGAAACGGTCGGCCAGCCAAGAAGGGAACCTGTGCCGTCTGCGGTGCAAAGAAGAGCCAAATTTTCCCTTCTAAAGTGCGAAAGACTGGAGGTTCTCTACTGAATAGGGCCCTCAACGCTCTACCTCTACCAGAAATGCATATGAGCCTTCCATCCGGTATGTCTTCGGAAGATAATCCGGGAGGTTCTTTCCAGAATACAGGAAAGTACTCTTACTGTGGACCATTCACAAAACTCGATAAACGGCTGTCACAGCGCTATCACGGTGTTAATCAGCTCGACCGTGCGTGCCTCCACCATGATGTGGCTTACGCAGTTCATAAAGATACTCCGGGGCGTAACCACGCAGATGACATCCTCGCTGCAGCCGCGTCGAAGATCGCACTCACCGATGAAACTCCGGATTATGAGAAGAAGGATGCGCGGCTGGTATCGGCCATTATGTCAGCGAAGTCGAGGCTGGGGATGGGTGTCAGAACGAGCCAGCGAAAACGCAAATGAAAATCATTTGTGTATGTGTTTACCTGTTTGTAATATATAGTATTACTGAAATGTCTAAGCACCTTTCAGCCGTCTATTACAGCCCTAGAGGTTACTGGCGGGGTAAGGCTGCGGTGAAGAAACTAGCCTCAGCCGCCAAAGTTTCCGAGGCAGAGGCTCGTGATTGGTTGAAGAAACAAGCGGTGTGGCAGATTTATCTTCCTGTTCCACGCCGCATACCGCGTCCAAAGTTTGAGGAAAATCGCCCAAACGCCGTACACCAAGCCGATCTCTTGTTTTTACCTCACGATAAAGTAGGTCGAAAGACTTTTAAATACGCTTTGACTGTTGTCGATGTTGCTTCACGATACAAAGAAGCTGAACCGTTGATCAACAAAAGTGCGACCGAAGTCGCCGCCGCTTTAAGCCGGATCTATAAGAGGGGCCCATTGACTTGGCCTCGACTCTTTCAGGTCGATCCTGGACGCGAATTTATGGGTGATTTTACACCGTTGCTGACGAAGCACGACGTTCTTGTAAGACGCGGGGAGGCTGGAAATCATCGCCAACAGGGCATCGTTGAACGCTTTAACCGTACTCTAGCTGAGCGACTTTTCGGTGCCCAGTACGCTCAGGAATTGCTCCTGGCTGCAAGGGGGTCATCCGAACGGTCAGTGGAATGGGTTCGCCGAATGCCCGAAGTTGTAGCTGCACTAAACAATGAGCCGACGCGTTTGCTCGACATGAAGCCGGTTGAAGCGATGAAAGCTGCTAAAGTGACACAGAAGCCCTCTCATTCACAAATGAAAACTCGTTTGTGGGGAATGGATGAGCCTATTCTTGGACACGACGTTCTCGTTCGATATTTGTACGCTCCCGGCGAGCTCGAGGGTGGTAGCAAACGAGCCACCGACCCTAACTGGTCGCTCACCATCCACGCTATTTTGGATGTTGTTCGGCGGGCTGGCCAACCGGCTTTATACCATCTAGTTGATGGGCCTGGCCGCGGGTTTGTACGCGAGGAGCTGATTCTGGTGCCTATGGGCACTGAGTTACCCCCCGATAGAATACTCAACCGTCGTTGATTTTGTAGTGCCCGTATGCCAGCGTTGTTATCCCGTCCGGAGATATCCACTTTTTTGTGTCTAATGGAGAGAGGCTGATCTTATTCTGCTCGTACACTCCGATCTGGTGGTCGTGGCTTCGAATCACGACTTGTGTGTGCCGCATCTCTTCTCGTTCGAACAGGCATTCCTTGTATAGCTCGTGGTGCAGATCCTTCTTCACAACCGCTCTCTGAACGCCTTTTGCTTTCCTGATCTCTGAACCGCCCGATTTTAAGATCGAGTACATCTTCGGACGCAATCCTACGAATTCGGCGATGGCCACTCCGTTACATTCATCCTTGAACTTGCCCACGACTTTCTTGTTCTCGACGTCGTAGTACGGGTTGTCTCTAGGAAACTCACTAAAGTCGTATAGGTGTTTTTTGTTCCACATATCGGCATAGGCGTTCGGAGTTTCCACCTGAAATAACAGGCTGTCAGTGTCTGTGTATAGCAACTGGGCTTTTTCTCCGTACTCGTTTTTCACATCGTTGTACCAGAAGTCGTACATCAGATGCTTGCTGAGGTCGAGGACAGCCTGGCCGACATATACAGGTCTGTTTAACTTGAGCTTGTTCTTCAAACTGTGAATCGCGGCGAGTTGGTCGTTGAAGATTTTGTGTGATATGTAGGCCGGGTCAGCAATTAGTTTACGAAGTTTGTCAACTTTTGAGGTCGGTACCAGGTTAACTCTGATTCTTTTTCTAAGATTTTCCATGGTCTTTCCAAAGACCGCATTATTAGCCAGTTTGAAGAAATCCTTCTCAAACTCCGACGTTGCCTTCGCCCTCAATTTTGTATTCATCTCGATATATGGAGCCATCCACGCCTCCTGTCTAAATTTAATGGCACGATGGATCTTAGAAACTCGCAGCCCCAACGAGTGATATAGTTTGAGATTTCTATAATGGACCACATACCGCTCCTTAGGTCGCAGGCTTGGTACTAACTTCACATGCTTTGTGAACTTGCCTCCCAACTCGTTCATAAGCACATTCTGATAGTCACTCAACCACTCCTCTTGGACTGTCAGGGTCTCCGGTGCTAGGGGATAGTCGCTATGTGATTCGTGGAGGTGCTCCGGGTACTCAAGATCGACTTCGAGCAGGAAGCCTTCAGGCGCGTCGTCTGGAGTTTCCAACACTTCATCGAGAGTTGGACTTTCCCAGCTAAATCCTCCAACTGGCAATGACTGTTGCATCGCCCAGCCGTACAGGTTATTAGCGTCGAGATACATGATCCAGTTTTCTGGCTTCGTAGTATCATGATCTGGGCATTGCGGGTTGTTGGCTTTTGCGAAGCGCTTAGATACCATCGAGATTCCACCTCTGAGACCTTTCTCTACGAACAAATGCATGTCTATGTCTGTTAAAAGTTCGAGCTCGATTTTCGTCTTTTTCAACAAAGCATCCCAGGCCATTCCTGGCAGGCTGAAGTAGTTAGCCGGGTCGAGACTGTAGTGTTTCATCGATGTGGATCTGAAGGTCTCGAAGACATCGGCTAGTAGAAGTACATCCGTGCGGAGATACAGGTCGTGATAGTCGCCCAGAGTTTTACAGTCGAATTCGTTCCATACTCTTTGGGCGTGTTGATAATCCTCATCAGAAATGTTCTCTCGGGAGAGCCTGCTGTAGAACGCTTCTTTGGGTGGAAGTCGGTCTTCTTCGAAGCGGTGGTAATCGTCAATGTGCTCGTAACAATATACGCCCTTTCGCCTCAAAAGATCTAGTTTTGTCCTATCATTGTGAACGAAATTTTCCTTTATATATGCCGTTGTGACTTTCAGATCGTGGAGGGACAGATTTCCTGATAATTTATCCAACGAGCTGTTTAGAAACTGGAGACTATCGATGAACTGTAGTTGTCCAATGTTAAATGTCATGTATTTCTCCATATTGTTTGGGATGCAGTTAATTTCAGTTTGTTCATCCTGTGCGGCCTCACAGCCTCCGATCGCTTGCATGATGAGATGGCTGTCGTAACCTCGCAGATTGTGGAAGACCACTGGTACCTTACACTTATCGGGATATATTCTAAGTTTTAAGTTACACTCGCTGTGAGCGGCACCTCGGTACTTACCGGTAATGTGGCAGTGGTCGCGAACTCTATCCGCTTCGAGCGCTTCTCTGCAGATGTGACATTCAATAGCCTCGCGGAATAATTGGCGATCAACTGCTGACATAACCATCTTAGCTGGGGTGGCCAGCCTTTGTTTGATAGTGGCTAGCTCGCCTTGTAGTCGTTGTAGGAACTCTTGCACAGCGTTCTCTCCACGATACAGCACCGGCTTCTTCGTGCGACCGTCGCATCGAACTACTATATAACAAAAACTACATGGTTTCTGCTCAGCTATCTGTCTAGTGTTGCTCTCGTTGGGGTTCATGGCTGCACCTTCGACTGGTATGTTTAGAGCCTCGAAGTCCGCGTAAATAATATACGGAGTGCGCATCTGTTTGTGATGGTTCTGGCATTTTAGGATATTTTCATCCTCTTTTGGCATCTCAATCCGCTGAGGCTTCTCACTGATGCCCTGGCAATCTGTGATATGGGCATCCAGCAAGTCTTGTCTACAGAATATGTGTAGGCAGCGACGACATGGGTGTTTCTTGTGCTTGTCTTTGCTATTTTGATGAAGAATTCGGCCAAGGTCTTTAATCCAGACGTAGTGGTAATCCTCACCTTTAACTAATAGTAGAAGATCGATATTATAGTCTCTATTGGTCTGCTTTGAGACATAAATCGGGTACAGCCCTTCATTCCATCCGAAGACCGATACGGACACCATCGGGTTCTGACGCTCGAACTTGCCGACATCTGTGACCTTCACTGGAAATTCTATTCCGTCGAAGTTTAGCTCGAGGAGGTGGGCACGATACTTAGTTGGGCGTTGAGGGTCCTTATCTACTGGATACATTGCGCTTAGAATGGCCCACTCGAAGCACCGGTTGTCTTCATTCTTTACATTAACGACTGAATGATAGGGGATATACTTCGGTGTTGCAAAATAGCTCTTGCCTCGGAAAGGCTTATATCTTGCAAAACTGAGGTCTAGCGCCACGACCCGCCTCACCCTCCACCCCGACACCTCATTGGTGTAATCCTCGAGGAGTTTTAGTATTTCGGCCTTGGCCTTCCGTATAGCCCCTTGGATTTTACCCGCATTGGTAATTGGTGCTGCTGTGCTTCGAAAGTAGGCGGTGTTGGTAATGATGCCGGGGGGCGTGTTGCCACCATACACATTATCAACGGTCGGTGCCAACTTTTCCAAATCAACAGTCAACACTTGTGAGTATTTCAAACCGCCATTTCTCAAGAGCTCTTCGTTTAGCTGTGCCTCGATGTTCTGCTCCATTGCACTCAAGAAAGCCAACGCATCTCCTTCCAGCCTGTTGTTAAGAGGTACTTCTGCGCGGAAGTCTCTCAGATGCTGATTGGCGAGCTCTTTGTGCACTAGAAATGGTGGTGGCCCACCTCCATCCTTCTTAATTAGGAGAGGGTCGAATTCTGCCAGAAGGGCTTTACGTTTTGCCCCTCTATGCTTGCGCCCTGGAGGAATTGGCCTTGGAAGCAGTGGCTGTAGTAAGCGCCTTTTGACTGCATCTGGGATAGGTTCGTCTAAGATATTCTGTAGAACAGCTCGAAGAGCTGGGGGACCAGTAAACTCACCCAACAATTGTTCAATTTTTTCATTCGTAGACAATGCCATAATTATAAATTATTTTATATTACTATGACAAACTTTTTCTTAATACAATAATGGAATCGTTTGTTTAAAATGAAATTTTGTTTACTAGATATTCGATTGTCGCTTGCTCATCTGTATTATCTCAATACAATAACGGAATCCTTTCTTTAATAGAGAATTTTTTACTCTACTACTATGTTCGCTAGTCTTTTCCATTCTTTCTCAAATTCACGGGTTAGTCCGCAGCGTCGAACTCTTGATTTTATGACGTAATAATCACAACGTATACACTCACCTAAGTGGTTTTTGATTCCCCTTCCACATTTGGCGCATGGTCTTGTCTCGTAGCCATTTCGCAGCTGTGCTAAATGTTTGAAACAATACTCCCCAATGCATCTACGAGGGCAGAGATTTTGTTTGCCTATCATAAGCCATTTGCAAAAGTTTTGCCCTAACATTATGTTTTTATGTATACCACAACAGATTCTTTTATTTAAATTGAAAAATGACCCGGTTTGGGCCGGCCTCGTGGGAGGTTCTCGGCCGGCAGCAAACGTTGGTAATCTTTCTTTACCCTGAATGACCATTCCATTCCCTCTGGCAGGCCCTTGATAGCACCAACGGGTTGGGGTTTCAGATTCACTCGTGTTAAGGTTTTTAAGCTTTCAGAACGCCGCCTGGCGAATGCGTCAACTCCGGTTTCAGATTCACTCATTGTAACGGTTTTTAAGCTTTCAGAACGACACCTAGCGAATGCGCCAGTTCCTGTATCTCCTATCTACTCGGGAAGTTACGTCACACGAGTCCCACCCCTTCGAACTCCATTGAATAGCCGAGCACCAACTCCACGGACGAGAATTCGGATAACCGTCATTATCGGTTCATTCCGGTTAATAAGGCGCTCTGTTACATATAGGGCTTTTGCACGGTGACGTACAAGGCTCATTTGCATATGCCATATAAGGTAATCCGCCATATTGGTTAACTCTCAAATTGTTGTTGACGTTGGATACGTGCGGCACTTATTATAAACGGTGGAAATAGTTATCTGTACAATAGTTGGCTGCAGCAACCTTTTGGAGTGGGATTAAGGTTCATTTTGTAGAATTCCAAAAATATGCGAGCATGAATGACGAGAACGTGCCCGGAGCGAAGAACGCCGGCGACTTTGGCTAAGTTTAGCTATATATAGCCAAAGCTGATCTATCGGAAGCGAAACTGAAAGCAGAACGGACCTGCTGGAAACATTTCGTGATTGGTACATAATCACAATATACTAATGGTTTAACTGCTGGTTTGTCAGTATTCTCTGTTGTTAGCCCTCGGTCTGGAATGGCCTTCTTCTGGCGCTCTGCCTGTCCCAGGGTCCATTCTGACACGTTCTATTCTCATATTAGGACTGGTTTCTTCAGCCGTGCCAGGGTCGCTTCGGAGTAGTTGCCTTGAAGGGTGCTATATAAATCTCCATACTGAATGAATTTAGGGAAACTAGATTCTGTGTATCAACAGTATTCTATTATCAACAGTATGTTTACTGTAATAATGTATTGTAAGTATATTGTGTGTATTCTAATAAAGTTATTTGATTTTTTGTAAGGTACTTGCTTGGGATCTTTGGAAATGCATGCTCAAGGGGAATCTGGGAATAGGCACTGGACCCGTTGTGATTGCCAGTGATAAAACTAATATGGGACGAGTGTAAGCCTTTCCCAAAAGCCCAGGCAAAACCAGTGTGAGAACTGTAGAAAAAAGACTTGAGGGTTAGACTTTGATGAGTTTGATTCACATAGAGTTGAATGCTTCATCCGTATTTCGCAAACTGAGAAAGTTCAAAAATGCAAGAGAAAGCTTAAACTCCTTAAAGTGAGAACATCACCAAATTTATTAGCATACAATTCACATGGTTAAAAACCTCACAATAACCAGAGCATTACTTTATTAGAGACCCAAAAAGTGAACTGTGAAACAAAATGCTAAAATATATCCATAATATACAGTTGATATGAAAACTATAAATACTAGTTAATACTTATCTTTATGGCATACTGAGGCCTGAGGGGTTGGAAACGACCCCCTGAGGTGTGCAATGAAGACTTAACCACGGGGGTTGCTCAGAAAGACTAGGGGAGTTGAACTCCCCAAATCCTGACAATTCTAACCCTGGGGAAAACACGTGCGAACAAATTTGGAGCTCGTTGCTTATGTGCATCCCACGGTTCACTCTGGTTTAAAAAAATTCAAGGAACTGCAGAAGGGAATTTGCAAACAACAAACTCGCAAAATTCAACTTCACAAATGTGCATCTGTGCCTGCATCTGATAATAGTACCAGTGGTCCTTGTTAAGTTGAGTCTCATGGCCTTCACTGAAACAGCTGTCACTGTTGAATACATATTCCATTACATCATGAGCAACACCTCACTCTGTTGCAGCCAATTTAAGAGGATTCAACGGGACAACAAATAGCTTGAAACACAGACAGTGAAGGTTTTGATACATCTTTCAGTTTAGACGCTGTTACCCTGCCTGCTTGAAAATGGAACCAGTTTTATTTCTGCTCTAACCACGTGTCTTCATATCAATTAACTCGTTTTTTGGAGATATTTACATCGACTGATTCTGCCATGGTCTGAAATTCGGCCAAAGTGAGTGTGACATGTGCTTTAATAAACAAATATGCCGTGGTCTCGCATTAAGACACATAATTATCTGTGACATAACTGTCAGAATTTGGTGACACCAGTTATAGGACTGAAGATTTATGACCACACTGACTTAATCTAAAGTAAAAGTCACCTAATTCTAATTCAGTAGGATAGGCCATTGCTGACGACTTTGAAGATGAAACTGACGAAGAAGCTGGCAAGGCAGAAGGTTTACATCTAGAAACTAAGGATGGTGATAGCACAGTGCTGCATATGATGCTGTAGTTGACAAGACCAGGCACGGCGAAGGAGATGAGGGTGTCAAAAAGTCTTCTTCTGTTTCTTTGCCAAAGAGAAGTCCAGGTGAGCCAAAAGACGATAAGTCAAGTTGGAGACATGCGACAGAAGCAACCATTTACAGCCTGTGTGCAGAAAGTTGGTCCTGAAAACAACATAAAACATACTTGCTAATTATAACTGCTTTTCCTGCAACCGATCTCATAACCCAAGGACCCATACTTGCTAAACATAAGCATGAGCTTTAAAACCTTCCAGCATTTCGTGGAATACAAAATTAAGGTTTTCAACAGTAAACCGGCATATCACTGTCAAAAATTTGTTCTTTCACAACCAAAGATGTTGCAATGAAAAAATATAGAAAAATTATGTCACAGTATAATGTCGCTAAGACGATTCAGAAATTTTAATTTTAATTTTACTAAAGTCATGCTAAGTTCTGGGACTAATATAACAACACCAATATAAGCATATCCTGTGTGTTTTCTTCAGTTTTGGAAAGAAATCAAATCATAGATTATTCAACGTATTGAATAGTTGAAATCCTGCAATCGACTAATTGACCCATCGATGAGCATGTATTTTTTGTATACGAACTATACCATACTGAAATCCAGAAATTAGCATTACAACAAGTGCAGTCAGACTAGGAATCACATTCCAAGTCCTTACCATCTGTTCTTCAGCAAGTAATCGTAATCGTAAAATCTCGAGATTTCTACAGCACCCAAAAAAGCGAAGTCGCAGGGACCAGCTTATTCAGAGGCGCTCAGTCAAATCATAATCGAGAGGCGGTTGAAATCGGTTCCTGGTCAAGATTAAAAGGGGTCAACCAGGCAGACAGACGGCTAAGGCGGGTGGTGTTTAGGGTTGAATCGGCGAGGGAGGTCTAACTGCATTACATTACATCTCAAATTCAAAACAATAATTTCTTTACAATGCACACGTTACTTAAAATTACCTTTTATTAATGAGATAACGCCTTCTTCCATAAACGAACGACTTCGCGTACTTTGACAACAAATTGTTATTTAATCGATGTACAGTAAACAATTACTTGTAAGTTAACCAATATGGCAGATCACAGTCCCGCACTTAAGGCCACGCCCATCTGCAAAAGCCCTATAGGCCTACACCTAATGTTTTTTTAAAATAAAATAATCAGACAGAGGCCTGCCTACATGAACGTGTAATGTTTATGCACTCAATTTAAGCAACATGTGCAAAATTGTTCAGCGTCGTGACATTCTATCCACCATCTAACAACTGTCAGTGCATTCTTTCTCTTTTGCGATGCCATTATTAAACTGCACACTTTTGTAGTAACGGTTCTAATTACTGTTGACTAACACAAGTAGGTTTAACAAGACCCGTCCTTGTAATATGGGCTATGGAACACCCATGCAGAGGCAATAGCCTAGCAGTGACGAGATCCAGAGTTGCTTGCGTAGGGACAAGGGGAATCTCAGATAGGCGCCATGTTCTACGGCTCTCCACGCGCCGGACTAGACTGAGAGGCTCCAGAATATAGCCTAATAGGGCGCGGGGGAGCCGTCCCGCGCTCCTGCAGCTAAATCCGCCACTGAGCAATAGGACTGCGGTCAGCATAGTGAGGCTACGGTACGATAGTGAAATTAATGTAAACATAGGCTCCCTCCCACTGACCAGACATACTTGCATGGGCGTCCGCATAAATTTTTCTGAGGGGGATTTCCTGAGGGAGTAAAATTTTTGTAAGGGGTAGCAAAATGACGCTTTGCATAGAATAGCTATTCATAAACACAGAACACGTGACAACTTAAAAATGGAAAATGACTTACCTGAATAATTAAGTGCTTTTTAGCATTGAAAATCGTGTTGGAACTGTTGTAATAATCATAATTATGTTGGGCCACCCTTTGTAGCCAATAACACCTAGGCCTAAATATATGACATTTTTGTAAATGTTAGCTTGTTATTATTGTTATTGATCGTAATAAAGATATTGATTGATTGATTGATTGATTGATTGATTGATTGATTGATTGATTGATTGATTGATTGATTGATTGATTGATTGATTGATTGATTGATTGATTGATTGTAATATTATTATTCGCCTGACATTACGGCAGTTATCGATTTAAATAAATAAATAAAAACTATAGCGCAATAATTACAGAGAGAGCGGGAAACTATTTCGTATGAGACAGCTGCTCAATAATAACTTCCGGTGTCTGTTAGGCTGATATCGCAGATTACAGATTTCTATTTTCACATGAGAAGCTTTACTAGATAGGCGCATCAGCTACAAGGCGCCATCGTACGACTATAGCTGACGCCCGATTATAGATCAATTATTTTAAACAAACACACCTGAAACAACTAGAGATCTATAGCCCGCTTTAACAAGAGAAGTTTTGCACGAGAGCGCGTTGCTCTGTATTCCTAGTCATAGTACAATGTGAATGCGAATACGGGAATATAACTGATGACGTGTAATGATTACGATCGAACTGTTCCGAAAAGCAATCTAGAAACCAACCAATATAAAATTATGTTAGCGATAATGAATTAGGGCCTTTTCTGGAAACCAGAACCTAGAAACATCGGAGGACATGCTTTGTTTTTATTTGGTTGTTTTGCTGTTGGACGCTCACAAATGCAGAGGCGATGTTAAGAGCCTAAGACGTCACTGAGTTCTGAGTTTGAATCTGTGCGCAATATGTCATCTGTGTATGCATGGCGGAATGATGGATAATTTTCGGATTAAAATCGTGCTCGGTCGACATTTCCACTCTATCTGAGGCTACTTTCATCATAAATTTAATTTTTAGTCGGCGGTTGATTGTTTACCAAGTCTTAACTACTTGAAGTGTCGCAACAGTAACTGTACGCTTCTGATTTATATCCCGCCATGGCAGACACCGGAAGTTGTGCCGACAATCCATGTACAGCTACTGATGGTTAGTCCTGTTGTATCACAAGTTTCACGTTGATTGATTGCTTGACTAACTGATGATGACGATTCAGAAATCAAAGACTAGCAGAAAAACGAAATTAATAAACTGTGATCAAAAACACTGATAAATTTTCCAGTAATTTAGATATGTTATGCACTGCTAAGACCTTCTTGAAATCTGTAAAATGTTGACTGTGTAATTAATGTTGGCTAAGAAATTACCAATGTTGTGTCCTTATTTTCTGTTTAGGTAAGAAATCATGTGGGATATCAGTCGACGCAGCTCCATTTACCCCACGAAACAGCGTTCTTTCGGCAGCATCAACCGTTTCATCAACAAAGCCTCTCTCTCCCAACGCTCCAGAATTCTACCCTCGAAACTATGCCGCGGTTTTTCAGGTTTGCTGGTGACTTTGCCACTTGTTTGTGTGACATTGTTTACATGAAAAAGTCACGGTAGTTGTAACTGTAATTACAAATTTATGTAGCACCTTCGCAAGAGAAACTCCTCAGAGTTGTTTCCGAACCTCCATGGTGAAGCTTCTATGCCAGACCGTGTAAGTTCGGGCTGCAACTACCAGGTTACCTTACACAGCAAAGGGATCAGCAGCCCGGTATTGGTGAGACCGAGACAGATAGATCCATAATGTGGACACGGTGGCCGATTGGTTAGAGCGCTCACATTGTAATGCAAACAGTAAGGGTTCGAACCTCAAATTGTAATTGTAGTTAGTAATTTGTATCGTTCTGGTATCTAATAGACAAGAAGGCTGCAACTGATGGCGCTGAGCAATTTTGAGTGAAGGACTTGCTCAAGGTCCCTATACTGTAGCCGTCCCAAGGGAAGAGGCTCGTACTTTGTATTACAAAGCCAGCACGTTTTACATAATAAGATGTGAGAATAAGATTTATACTGGCCTGTTTAACCTATGAAACCCTTTCAGTGTGCACTCCCACCTACTTTCAACCACTGTTTTCTCTACGTTCCTCCCGGCAGTGTGAGATCTTCGGATATGGGGCTTTTGGTTGAGCCTTGGCATACCACTGTCATTGGTTTTCAGGCATTTCATGTTGTTGCCCCTAGGAATTGAATCACCTACCAATTTCGGTTCGGAGCTTGTCCTTTAAGAAACGCCTCAAAACACTATTTCTCATTGGCTTTCAAACATCTGGATATCTTAACAGCTCTTCACCTGGCAACTGACTAACCGTGCCTCAGATTCGCATTTCTGTGTGACTGCACGTATTAAAAATATTTGTAATAACAAGAATAAGTCTTAAATTGAGAGTGAAATGACAGTTACTGAGACGATTACCGAGTAAGGACCTTGAGCAGGTCCTTGCTTCACAATTGTTCAGCGCTATCGGTGGTCATTAGTGGCATTTAATAAATGCATAATAATAATAATAAAATGCATAATAATAATAATAAAATAATAATTAATAAGAAGGATCCAGCTTATGTGAGATTAGATTCTTCTTAGGTACTGTATAAAATATGTTGATGTATACAGCCGTACACACCAGTACTGTCTAACATTCAGGATGAAATATTTTCTAGAATGACTCGAAAACCGTTACAACTGGTTCATTAAGAAATCCGCTGATGGAAGTCCAACAGACTGTGTCCGCCATGATTGACCGTCCGGCGGATTTTGACCAGTTGATGGCGCCACTTGTACGGTCATTACTGACCAACGTACAAGATGATATCACTTTGAATGCCATTGTCAGCGAATTATTCACACAGGTCTCTTCAATCTTCATTCACCTTTGTCTTCTTGTTTTCTTTCAGATAGTATATAGATTGACTTAGTTATGTTTTTAGCATTTATATATACATATCTGCTACCTACATATTAATACCAAATTAATACCTTTATATCCTGTACCTACATTTTGATCTTAATTAATACCTACATATCCAGTAGCTACATATTAATGCATAATTATTACCTACATATTTTGAGCTCTTTGTTTGTGATGATGTTTAAGTCATTAATATCTATAGATATTTGTTCTGTTTACTTGTCTGGGTGCATGATTTTCTGTTGGTTAAAATCCCCGCCAGAGCAGAAACATTTTTAGCTGGGCTATCAGCCGAGAGGTTCCGGGTTAAAAATCCCCGCCAAAACAGAAATTTCTGTAACTTTCAGCTCCACTGGCTCCCCTAGCCATCTCAGCTACAATGAGTTCACGGACCATTCACCTTAGGTGGGAAGTTGTCATCCTTTGCCATCATTTGTAATCAGATAAACCTCCCATTGTTTATTTGTGTCATACATATGTGTATGTATGTGTGTTTTTATCAACACATAATATTGTGCTTTTAAACACCTCAGAAAACGCATAAGGAAGCCTGCTTCATTTGATTGTACTTTCCTCAGAGCTGTTGTCTGTTGCTGTTGTACCTTACAGTCCGTACAGCAGACCAACTTCCACTACACTGGAGCGCGTGCATGCTGCTACCTGTCTCAGCATCTCAAACTAACTTTTGGCAGTTTTCTCGAGCAGCTCGTCGTGAGGTGAGTCTCTTATTGTACTAAGGAAAGCCAACTGGTGACAATTACAACGAGGACACATTTATGCGCTTCTGGTTTGCGTGCCATTCTGCTTAGCGCAAGGCTGTGTTATGTACTTCAAAGCTATTAACTTAACTCGTCGTATTGGTTAACCTGTTATAGTAGAACTGCAGGGTAGTGCTAGATATTGACTTGTCGCCAATGTCGGCATTATCCCTTTGAATGTATGTCCTGGTTTACGTGCTGTATCATAAGGCATGTCCCCGACGACCTCATGTTAACGAGTCCACATTTT
This sequence comes from Allolobophora icterica, assembly GCA_963556255.1. Lineage (NCBI taxonomy): Eukaryota > Metazoa > Annelida > Clitellata > Crassiclitellata > Lumbricidae > Allolobophora > Allolobophora icterica. The sequence goes on from OY744607.1 coordinate 63,610,380, forward strand.
ATTTGACATGTTGCTTGAAAAACAGGTTTCCTATCATTGGGGAGTCGTAGAACCAAATATCTAAGCTTCTGAGCAGTTTCTGTAGAGGCATGCAATGGATGAGTTGCAAATACCTCTAGAGCCTCTTTTTGTTTTGTTTAGTTAATTACTACACCCCCTAGCCAACTCCGCTATAATGAGTACACTGACTGTACACTGTCGGTGGGAAGATGAGATGGTGAGGGAGAGGCTGAGAAAATGAAGTTGCTAACACTACATACCCATGACTGCATCAGGGCTAGCTTAAGGACTGCTCTGCTTCTTCTTTTTGTAAGCCTTAATAAACAACATAGCAAGTAGTTAATGGTGCTTTTCAATGAGTAGGAATCTTACCTCAAGTCTGTGCCAGTGACTTCTATATTGCCGTTTTAATGCACAAGGCATCGATCGATGTGAAAAATTGTCGTCCGTTGGAGACGTCCAGTCAATCTCCAATGGGTTGGGAAACCAGAAATTCGTCGGTGAGGATCTGCCCGACCACCGAGCGAATGTTGTGGTACGGGTATTTCATCCTGCAGAGTCGGTGGCATGAGAGCCAGCTGATGGCAAACTTTCCACAGTCGTGGAAATTTGAGCCGGCCGTCGGCTCCTTTGAAGAGAATGTCGCGCGCTGTGCAGAGGACACCGATTTCAGATAGCACGGTGAAAGACCTGGCTACAGGGACAGCCGTGGTGACAACGGTTCGTATCGCCTTTGCCGGCGGATCGAGCCCACGGAAGAGGCATCGTCCTCATCTTCGGCCGCTTCCGTCGGCCGTGCCGGATGCGGTTCGCCTGTACCGGATGATCGAGAATCTGAAGAAGACGATGAATACTACCGCCTTCGCACGTCCCGCTCCGGCGTCAGGCGTCGACTGGTCATCTCGTCGTCGTCTTCGTCATCCGAAGCATCCACGTCCGGCAACAAAAGCGGGTCTTCAGACCACACTGTGAACACACGCCAAGTCTGCCGCAGACTTACAATAACTCTTACCAGATGTGACGACCTTTGTCCCTCCGCTGCCAATGCCAGCCGTCCGCCCGTTATGTACGGGTTGGTGCCGTACGGCTTCGACCCTGACGACGAAGTCAGCAGCGTTGACGATGACTGCACCATCGTTACAGCTACGGCTACGGGTACGACGATGGATGAGGATGACAAGGAGGATATGGACGTTGCCGACGAAACTGAAAATGCCGTCGTCATAGAAGGCGCTGTCCGCGACGTCTCTTGCGCATTTGTGAAGTACTTAAGATGCACTTTATTAAGTGTGCTGGTACATACTTGCTTTAGCCACGGACACGATGGCAGTTACTAAATTACAATGGCAAGTGTTTACGTTTTTGGTAGGCCACTGTCAAATTGTTCAGTAGCATTACATTATTTTTTATATCAGATGTCAAAACAAGTACTCGAGTCTCCTGCAGGCGCCATCATCTGCCGAGAAACTTTCGTCTCTTGTCGGTTTTACCATCTTCATGGGAGAACTGCTTCTTAGCATCAAGGTAAGATGGTAGACATCGACTGAATGTAGTTTTTCTGTAAATAGTGTTATATAAAATGTCTCAATGCTGTGCAATAACTATGTCAGAGGATGCCGTGATGATTCACTGTCTAACGTAATCAGAATCTAATGAATTCTCTGGCGCAGTCAACAAGATGCCAGTTGGTGATTGCTTGACACGTGTAACGACGAGCCGTATTGTTTTCCAAGGAGCTGTCAAATGCCTCCTCGTTGTTAAAGGATTAAAGTGAAATGTAGTACATCTATTGGAGACATGCAGTCTAAATCTGAGCTGTGAATTGGACAAAGTTATCGAGCAGATTGGTAAGGAAAGCATGGTCTTTGGATAGAAAAGAATCATCTTCAGAGGGATCTACAAGACTTGTGCTGTAGAATTGTGTTTTCAAGTGATTCTGTAAACAATGTTTTCGAAAAACCCTGATATTAAAATGTCATGATCATTCTTTTATTTCTAAAAGAACTGTTCTTGGTGAACGAGCTATGTCGGTTGCTGGACTTACCTTTTGGGACTCTCCCTGTGTCTGTGCGCTGTGCTCAGTTGCTCTGTGTCATTTCACTCTCAACTTAAAACTTGCCTCTTTCAAGTTGCTTATTCACTGTAGGCTGCCTTTCTGTCTCACAGACTGATCTTCTGGATATTGACCTGATTGCAGTTTGGTTTTGGTGTGCCATCGGATGATACCTTGTGCAGTAGACACTGGCTCAATAGAAGTTACTAATTACAATTAGAGTAAGTTTACTGAATGAACATTACGCTGAATTATGACGTCGTTTTTCTTTTCAGGATTCTGGTTTGTTTATTCCCGAACTCCCTCAGCAAATCGCTCAGCTGCTTCTCACGCTCTTAGCTCACCAAACTCACGAGTCACTTCACTGTGCTGTCCAAGTACTCAAGGTAATCTTATCGAATCTTATTTAATCTGATCTTATCGAATCTGATCTTCTATAACGATTTCTGTAGCGCCAATGTCCAAGGCCTGACAGTCGATGGTTGCCTAGATGGAAATTGCATTTATAATCTAAGCAGAGAAGCCAGAAGCCACAATGAGATGCTATGATTTATTCAACTTCTTTTCAGTGGAACAATTTCAGCGCTCATGAATAAACTGGTGCCCTGTGCTTAGCTTTACAGTGGCGTAAACTTACGATTACAATTACAAACTTCCAAGTTCAGGTCTACCAACACCTTCCTTACCTTACTTTACCGTATGTTGCTTTACTTTATATTACCAGAGGCGCCTGCAGCGTGACGCACGTGCGTCCACCCACCAAATCAAATTCATACAAGGAATAGGCATTGCATCGATATTTTTGTTAATACGGCATGTTAAAATATTAGGCCTACATGTTATCTAAATTGAAATTTTTGTTAAGCTTGTCACTCACTACTCTATCTGTGGCAGCTATTTCAATTTTCCTACTTATATCTATGGTAGCAAAGCGGGCAAGCGGCCATATTATTTGTTTACGAGAGAGGTGTGCGTCCAATTTTTTAAAGCCTTTGGGCGCCCCTGTATATTACCTTACTTTACCTTACCTGACTGTACCTTTCCGTACCTTACTTTACCGTATGTTGCTTTACTTTACATTACCATACTTTACCTGACCTGACTTTACCTTACCTGACTTTACCTTTCCTTTCATTGCTTTACCTTACCTTACCTTAGCTTGGCTTACTTTACCTTGCCTTACTTTAAATTACCTTACTTTACTTTGCCTTTTACCTTATGATACCTTACTTTATCTTACATTGCTTTACTTTCTATTACCATTACCTTAGCATTCCCTACCCTTACTTTGACTTGATGTGCATTGCCTTACCTTTGCATTACCTTGACTTACCCTAAGAGTGATGAATGTTTTGCAGTTGACAGGAGCCGTTCTAGAGGACCTTGGTACAGATTTGAGCCAGATCTTTTCGGAGTTGCAGAGGTTCAGCCTCAACTCGGCCATACCTCAGTGAGTCTTAGACAGTAGGATTTCTAGGCACAGGTGGTCAGTATCACCTGTGCATTTGAGATTGGAATCTCTGTGTAGTGGCTGATTTGCTATGCTTGAATCGAGATACATAATTTCATACCTCTGACTTTTGGCATAACGTTCATTGCCTACCTACCATGACAGAGTTTTCAGTTGAAGTGACTCAGTATTATATTATGGTAACCACACTACAGAAGCAATTGCATTAGACACGTTACCTTATCATTCTTACCTTACTTTATCTTTCTTACCTTATTACTCCTTCCTTGCCTTACCTCTTCTTACCTGTCTTACCTCACCTTTCGGTACCTGTCTCTGTGTTACAGTTCTATATAGTTTCAACACCATTTTAAGAAACACACAACTTCTGACAGACTCAGCCCAAAACTCATTTTCAAGCTTGTATTTAGTTGCACAAATATTTCTAGGCTCATCTAAGATACTTTATAAGGAACTAAGGTGTGTACTGTGTAGTATAAATAACTACAGTGCTACGTAAATACTAAGATGCTATATAAATTGCTTATCCTCTGTTTAAGTAATTAATGTGCTATATAAATAACTATATTGCTACATAATAATAATAAGGTGCTATATGAATCTTCGGTTACACTACGTTGCAACTGACTGTGATAGGTCGACGCAGTTTATGATTGCGTCTCTGATTGAGCTGCGAGCGAATAACTGGGGAAGACGAGAGGACGAGATCGCAACCGCCTCTGGGGCCGGGGACACGAAGAACTACATCTCTGCTGAGGCAGTTATACAGTCTGCGGTTCGTAGGTTATTTTTTAAATACAACTGGACACTTGTAATTACGACATTTTATGTAGCACCGTCATGGGTAGCAAACTACTTCAAGGATGCTTTGGATTGTCAACTGTCAGCGCCAATGCTAAGAGTTAAATAGAAAGTGTGGTTTTGTTTGTTTTGTACAAACATGAAGAGTTTTGGCCTGCTCCTATGGTGTCTGTCATTCTAAGGGGAATTTCTATTTACCAGAGTGAGGGACTTTAAGTTAGACTTAGAACATGTAATTATAACTGTGCCACATCAATAGAATCTTGTCAGGCACTCCCGACCTGATAACGTCAGAATACAGTTCAAGAACGTGAGGAAAGAGAGCCAAGGGTGACTATATGAACGCGGTCAAGACCATCCCCATTTAATTTGTATTGTTATCCAGATCTTTGTATCACAATAATTTATTAATTCACGTCAAAACAGTCCTCGATTGTTTGTTAAAGGAGGAAACAGAAAGAAAATAGAGGGGTCATTCGAAGCAAGATTGTGGACATCAATGGTCCCCAGCATGTGGAAGGGCATGAAACCTTGTCTTTAGATAATTGGGATAAACAACTGACCAGAGGAAACTGATCATCCTGAGCATAAAGTATCACTCGACTCTCAATGATATTTTAAACTCATGTCCACCGCCCTTTTCTTCAGCCTTGGCTGTGCTACGGCACTATATAAATCATCTTATTATCATTATCTGAATATTACTATTGTTATTATTTTTATTGTTTTACAATTGTTATTATTATCATTATCATTATTATTATTATTATTATTATTATTATTATTATTATTATTATTATTATCCTTAATTGTGATGATGAGTTGTGAATGTATTTGGCTAGGGTGAACCAGTGTATTTTGATTGTCACAACCAGGGCTACCATGTGGATGAGGTCGAGGACTTTGAGCAATACGGTCACTGGTCTGGAGCTGAAGGCGGAGGCGGCGCAGGCGTCATGAATCTGTAAGTCTTGCGTGCTCTCAAAGTCTATTTTAAACTGCTTTCGGCCGATGCTGTTGCTGGACCCACTGCATGGAACAGTCTTCCCAACCATGCGAAGAATGTGCTATCTCTGGACACATTCAGATCACAGCTCAAGACCTATCTTATCAAACAATCATACATCTCTTCTCAAAGAGTGCTTTGATGGTTTGTCTCCAACCATTACTTCAGTTATTAATTCCTTGTTGCCTTTACTTTTATGCTGTAGTTCATCCTTTAGTTAAGAAACCTTCTCATGACCACGATGACATCATTGACATTTCTATTTACAGGACCATCTTAGCTTTGAATTTATGTAAAAAAATTCGTGAAGCTTGGTTTTGTATGCCGTCTGACATATCTTCCAACTTTTATCCCATTTTTCATTCTGCACATTGTAAGTTTCACTCAACGTCGCCTGCACTTCGAACTGTTTACCGTGACATCATTAGTTTTATGACTGTTGCACTCTGTCATCAAATTGCAATGTACAAGGCGAGTGTGTGAGGCGTGAGACGAAATGTGCTCAGAGCGCTTGCAAGTCCAAAATTGTTTGATTACCTATCAGACATTCTACCAAATAGGTCACTGCACCATACACAACAGGACAAAATGCTGCACACACAGACAGATTTTAGATTAGATCATCTACCAAGATAACATACATCTGGTGGATTTTCTTCAGTAACTTAACATACATCCATTTGCAGTGTTTTATCTAGACGTCTTTGGGGGGGTAAAATTCCCCCCCCCCCAGGATTTATGTTTCCCCCCAGAGGCCGGCAATATTATAAGGTAGAGACCTTTTGGGGAGGGAAAATCCCCCCCCCAGGATACATGGTGATACATGGTTTCCCCCCCCCCCCCCCGAGAGAGACAAATCCCTAAAAAAGGTCATCAACGTTTTTGAGAGAGTAATACCTGTAATAAGTGGAGAAATTTGGACGAATGACTAAAAAAAAGGTCATCAACTTTTTTTGAAGATGAAAGTTGTAAAAAGTCTAGATGAAAGTTTAAAAAGTCTGAAAAATTGGTTGTCCCCCCAGAAACCTGGTTTCCCCTCCCAGAAGAGGGGGACTAGATTAAACACTGATCCATTTGCAACCCTCTGGACAGTCCCTGTGACCCGCTGCAGCTCCTGTGAATAAGCTGGTGCCCTGCGCTTAGCTTTCAAGTGGCCATTCGAAATTTTGAGTTTATGATTGCTTCTGTTTTCTTCAGTAACAGCGACGGCAACGTGCAATACTGGATCGGTGACCAGGTGATGGATGCGGACACGGCAACCGCCTTCGAGGAGTTCATCGCCGAGACCCAGCCGCCACCATCCGTGCCCGCCTACTGGTCCTATCAACCCTAAAGGGGCAGAGTAGTCATCCGTTTGTCACTCACTCTGGTGCTCGTTTGTTTATTTTTATTAGCGTAGAAGTTTTCGATCAGAGAGTGACTGGGAAAGAGAGATTTGGGAGCCATTGACTTGTCCGACGGCTGGGTGTTTGTAGATATTTACCTCATGTTGGATTCGGAGGCCACGCGAATTCGTTCGCGTTCTTGTTTGAAGTGAGTTCTTTAAAATCTGATCCTGAGAATCCGGACAAACTTGAAATGTCACCAAAAGGAGTTTTTATTTCGTCAGGTCTTCTGGCTACGTTGCGAGGCAGCATTTTTACGTCAACACCTAATTTGCTCGAGCCGTCGTATGTGTGTGTGTGTGTGTTCCTTGCTTTCCTTTTGTTGGTTAGAGAAGTGAGTGAGTGAGTGGACAAAACAAGTTTACTGGTTCACGTTACCTTTGTTAACATCACAATTCTAACCGTTGTAAACATATTGTTTTGTTAGTGATTTTGGATTTTAATGTATTTGTTAACATTAATTTATAATGTTCAAAATCTTCTGCTTGTAATTAATTTATTTTGTTTGTTCTTTCGTTTTGGCAGTTTCTTAAAAGTACTGTTATCATTTTGAAAGTAATGAATAAATAAATGATAGTAAGTATTGGTATTATCGTTGTTGTTTTTATTTACGAATAAATGTTTTTGGATCGTTCTGAGGGTCTCGTCTTTCGTCATTTAAAACCTTTGAAGTTTCAAAATGTAGAATTTCAACCTGTCGCATGTGCAGGCCCAGTTCGTCCGTTAGGCAAACTAGGCAGCCGCCTAAGGCCGCCAATTTTTAGGGGCCGCCAATTTTCCATTTTTCCGAAATAAACATAAAAAAATAATTTCTGGAAATGAAACAACGTTGGATTATTTTTTAATTATTATTCGCTAGATGGAAGTATTATAGTGTTGGTGTAATAAATTACGTTCTATTAAGGTAGGGTTCACCGTCAAGTTTTAATCATAAGTTTTTGCTTAGGGCCGCCAAATGTCTTGAACCGGGCCTGCGCATGTGCAGTATACCTAGGTGGCCTAGCTAAACGAAAATTGCTGATATTGGACGGTTTATTAATTAACATGACAGTTGTCCGCATTTCTGTAGTTCTGACTTGTCAAAATTTTCAAGGTTTTAGTTAACTCACACATTGGCGTCTTGGTATCAACTAACCACCGAACGAGATGTGTTCCCAATATCGAACCGATTTTTCTAACGAGTACTTTATTTGTCATGCAGCTTGCAGTGTTTGGTTTAGGCTTGCTAGAGTTTTGTAATGTCTGCGCTACAAGCAATCTGTTTTATTTGCTATTTATTTTCACGATTAATGTACTTTGTGTGACGTTAATCTGCTGTGCGCATCTGTGTAGTTTTTTCCACCTTGTGGCATTTGCTACTGTTTTTCAATCTGTTCTTGTTTATTTTAAAAAGCAACGGTTGTTACCCAGAGGAAGCGCAGTGGGTTGTTTCATTTATTCCTCAATTGACTTATGTAGTTCCTTTTCATGATTCACACTTGCTGGTTGTTTCAAATGAACCATAAAATGATTTGTGATATAGTGTAAAAGTAATAGAAATGAAAATCGTGATGTAATCGCAAGGAAACCATAGTCAGAATCGTAATGTGTTGGATAAGCCTGGTCAGAATTTGACTGGTCAAGGAAACCAGAAATAAGGCTGCTGGCTGTGAGTAAGCAAGCAGCGTGGAAGAAATGAGAATTAAGTTTAGCGTGAATGTTATTTATTAAACTGTTGTTAGTCCTATCATAATAGTTGTGCCATATGTTGAAGATATTGTGAGGCGGCGATCTTGTTTGACAAGTGGGGGGGAACACTTTTGAACCGATCTGGTCGAAAAAGAGGTGAAATTTTTTGCGTTCGCACGTGGAATTCGTTGACTTTTTTTGGTGTTTCTTCAAAAATTTGGGGGGACAACTCTATAGTGTGTCCCCACTGTTAAAGGTGGGCGTCTTGTCCCCTCGACCCCCGGGCTCGCCGCCCATGCAATATTCCCGCAGATAGGCCCATGTATACGGCACTTAGGAAGCTCATAGTGGTTAAGGAAGCTCTCATAGTGGTTAAGGAAGCTTCTACTGATGCCTAAGACCTGCATGGGGCGAAGCCCGATGCAGGAACACTGGCGCTGCTAACCATGCGTGAGGGGCCATACTCCGACCTCCGTAAGGCCGACCGACGCAGTGTCACACTGGCGCTGTTAACCAAGTCTGTACCTCCCTCCCGGCATCACACCTTAAGGCTTCAATATGGCACACGAGATGACGGAAGGGGGAGGGGAGGGAGCAAGGTCGAGGCGAAGACTGGTTAGCCTAAACATCGATTGGTCACGTGCAATACACGAACAACAAATAAAGGGCAAATACTATATTGTTCGTAAATAGTCCTTGATAATTTCTTCTCACAGTCCACAGACGTAATAAAACGGGAAAATACTATATTGTTGGTAAATAGTCCTCGAAAATTTCGTTGTCCCCATGAATGAGAAAGTCCCCAACAGCGACGATTAGCCTACATTTAAATTGTGAGCGACGGCAAAGATGGATGGCCCGACAAAGCCAAGAAACTCGATCGTCTGAGGTTGCAAAGACGGGATACTGATGCGCATTATCACCGGTAACGACGAGCTCACGAAGCTCCTGAACAAGCGCAGGCCAGACGAACATTAGATGCGCATTACAACGGCGCTAAAGAAATGCGAACTTTACGTTTCTCGCTTCTTTCTGGGTCACTAGCGGTGACGTCATTGAACTCGAATCCAATGACGTCAACTGTAACCAATTCAGTTTCAGAATTTGTATTTTAGACGAACCGGTATGCATTTCAACAGGTATGTTTCTGCGCAGTCCTATTCTGATAAAAGTCTGTTAACATATTATATAGGTAGTTGTTGAAGTTTATAGAAAATTGTTAATTGTAAATTTATATAGAGCCACTTGAGATAGCACACTTAGGCCCTCTGTGCGTGGGTATGATATTAAAACATGCAGTGATCAACTTTAGAGTCGCTACGCCATAGGCTGCAAAAACTGCCTTTTAAATGCATTCAGGAACGATAGTAATGTAGGGCCTAAAACAAATGACGCATACCCGAAATAGGTACAATTTTGCGATATTCTAATCAAAACGCCGCGAAATCTGATCATTCGAATTTTATTAGGAAGACTTTTATCACCATGGAAACCGGGATAGAAAAAAATTCATATTTATTCTTAAATCGGATGAAGCTATGATGCCTGTAGGACACATCAATCTCGAAGTAAACATTCCTTTTTGAAAAGTCGAGTTTTTCTTACTAAAAATCGCCGAGTCCCGAAATTTTTTGTTCGTTAGGTGCCTTAGAATATTATTAGCCTACATCTTATTAGAAGGAAAAGGCAGATACTACTACTAGTTTGCGTTGATTTTATTATATAGGCCTAGGTCTAGCTCAGAGCAATAGCTATTAGCCTACAGAGGTAGATAGATATTAGAGCAGTGGTTCCCAACCTTCTTCAGAGTTAAGCGCTCTTACTAAAAGTCCATCATCAGTTTGTTAATGGTGCGTAGCCATCCCTACTGTTCACCTTGTCACCTTGTGCTGTCGATTCGTTGAATCCTAGCGACTGTCATGGTCAACCTTCTCCATGTGCTCCGATTTCTCGTTGCCTCTCTCAGCTCCGAGATGTTCATCTTCAATGCCTCCTGTATCTCGTCCATCCATCTCCTCCTTGGTCGTCCTCTCCTCCTTCTGCCCTCCCCACACGCCAACATCATCTCCTTTTCCAGCCCATCTGCACGCATCACGTGTCCAAAGTATGACATCTTCTGCCTGGACGCTCTCTGCCCCAACGTCAAACTTCCTCTCCAGTGTCCTATTTCTTCCAGGATATCCTCGTTAGTTCTCTTCTCAGTCCAAGAAACCCTCAACATTTTCCTCCAGATCCACATTTCACATGCCTCAATTTTCTTCTCCAATGCCTTGGTTTTTGTCCATGTTTCGCATCCGTAAAGCACCACTGGTAAGATCATTGCTTTAACAATTCTTGTCTTCGTTCCCAAACTCACTGATTTGTCCTTCCATATTTTTTCCAGTCCCTGCGTTGCCGTCTTCCCCAATGTAATTCTCCGTCGTATTTCTCGTTCGCATCCACCTTCACTCTCCATCATGGCCCCCAAGAAACAGAAGCTTGATACCAC
>OY744607.1:63623751-63628751 GCA_963556255.1 Allolobophora icterica
TGGCGAGGGAAGTGTGTCGTCTGCGTAGGGAAAAGGATCTGTCGTTAAGGGAAGAGGAAAGACTGAACCTCGAGGTTGCCTTCCTAGAGGAAGAAAAAGGTACAACCATCTGTAAAGTAAAGTAAAACTCCCGTATCTCACGCGGAACGTAGGGAGAGGTGCTCATTTCCATCCCTTCACCCCTTGAGCCGTTAATGGACGAATCCCAATGTCCTGGACACACGGGCGCCAATGATATCGCAGGACTTTCCGTTTACTTCCCAGCTTTCGCTTCTGCCATATTATACTGCTTTGTGACAGAGACATGAGTGCGCAAACAACTTGCCCAGGGTCGGTACCCAGAGTCGAAGCCGGAACAGCTTTATCATTGATCAAGAGTGTTACCTATATAGATCACCGTGTGGCACAACCATCTGGCAACAGAGCAACAGCCACGCAACACCATGGACAACCAAACAACGCCTCAGACAACCAACAACCACAACACAACCATCTGTTCTGTTGTCTACAGTCATTTTCTGTGTCTTCGTTTGTATATTGCTTTGGAATCTTCATTCTTTGCACATCTTCTCTTGTAATCTGCATCCAGTTGAATCTTCTTCCTGCATCTTCTTTTAGAATCTCCAATAAATAGGCATAGCTATTGTTATTCTATGTCTTCTTTTGGAATCTTCATTCTGTATTTTCTTTGAATTCTTCATTTCTGTATACCTTCTTTTGGAATCTTCATTCTGCATATGTCTTACTTTTCAGTTTCTTTGCAATCTTCACTCTGTATCTTCTTTTTGTATCGTCATTCTGTTATATGTTTTATGTGCATCCTCTTTCTGCATCTTGTCCTGTCTCTGCTGCAGAATATTACCAGCATCAGGTGGAAGACACGCGGAAGATCCTCTTTGATCTGAAGCAAGAACTGGAAATAGCGGTCGCCGAATCATCAAAGTACAAGGTAACAGGAAATGAAGAACAAGGTAAGGCATCAGCCGATGGCGCACCAAAACTAAGCCGTAATCAGATCAACATCCAGAAGGTGAGACCGTTGAGACAGAGAGAGACGCCCTATGGTGGATTATCAAACCGAAACAGATAAGTTTTAAGTTGAGCACGAATTAACACTAACGACTGAGCAGATACAAAGAGAGGATTCAAAAATTTATGTCCAGCACATTTCTAGCTTTAGGCACGACCAAAGTTAGGCAATCTGGTGACCAAAGTTAGGCAATTGGAACTTGGAAGACCAAAGTTAGGCAATTGGAGGACCAAAGTTAGGCAATTGGAAGACCAAAGTTAGGCAATTGGAAGACCAAAGTTAGGCAATCGGAAGACCAAAGTTAGGCAATTGGAGGACCAAAATTAGGCAATTGGAAGACCAAAGTTAGGCAATTGGAAGACCAAAGTTAGGCAATCGGAAGACCAAAGTTAGGCAATGGAAGACCAAAGTTAGGCAATTGAAAGACCAAAGTTAGGCAATTGGAAGACCAAAGTTAGGCAATTGGAAGACAAAAGTTAGGCAATTGGAGGACCAAAGTTAGGCAATTGGAAGACAAAAGTTGGGCAATTGGATGACCAAAGTTAGGCAATTGGAAGACCACAGTTAGGCAATTGGATGACCAAAGTTATGTAATCGGATGACCTTAGCGAACAGTGATGAGACTGAGGAATAGGGGGACTTGTGATAACTAGCTAGCAATCACCTTACCTGATCTTACCTGCCCTTGTCGAGACATGATTACCAGGTGTTGCTGTATATGTTCAGAGTCACCTGGTGCTATCGGAAATCGACAGAAGTGAAGAGATCGATGGCTACCTGGAGGAGATCGCTCAGCTGACCGATGACAAGAGTCACGTGGCTCGAATGATCAAATACGGTGAAATGGAAAATCGTTACTTCGAGATTTATACAGCGCCCAAAGAGGGCTAATAATTGTAACCAGATAATCACAGGAGGCACTCAGTCAAAACAATCTTTAGACAGGTGAGGTCGACCAAGGTTCAAGATCAAGATCCAAAGGTCAGGCGGGTAAACAGCTTTTCTCGCCTCGACTTGCTTGCATGCATGTAAGAACACATACATATAAAACACACAGATACAAACATACATAAAAAACACACATGCATATATAAATACATAAATACCTAGATAGACGGAATCAGGTGTGCCGTTGAAGATAATGACAATGGCTTTAATGACAACAATGGCTTTGCTGCATCATCTATTTCTCAAAGGTCTGCCGCTGAAGCTGGGCAATCTGCGTCACTCCCTCGTCAGAACCGAGGAGTATCTCTCTCAGAAGGCCGATAACAAACGACTACGCAGCGAGGTAACCGTCATTAAAAGCTGTAAATATAATTAGTAACTTCTATAGCGCCGACATATAACGCACAAGGCATAGACCGATGACGCTCCAGTATGAAGCCGTAAATCAGATCAAGAAGAGATATGGTTAGGCTAGGCTAGGTTAGGCCAGACTAAACTAGATTAGACTAGTCTAAGATAAACTAGATTAAGATGTTTATTAGTAACTTCTATTGCGCCGGTGTCTGATGCACAAAGCGTCAACCAATGGCACACCAAAAACCAGTCGTGATCAGGTCAATATCCAGAAGATCAGTCCACTGTGGTCAAGAGGCGCCTATGGTGGACAAACAATTTTTAAAAGTAAGTAAGTCGAACTCATTATTTTCCATAATCGTGATCATAAATGCGCATTTATATAGCGCCTCTTCCAGAAACCTCTTCGGAGTTACTCCAGACCTGACCATAAAAGACGAGGATCGGATAGAGTGGTTTTCAACCGCTGGGAAAACACAGGGATAGTGACAGGGGCAGAGACAGTGATAGACAGTGATAGAGACGGAGATATAGAGAGAGACAAACATTAAAGAGACAGATAGGCAGAGACACAGTGTATATATATATATATAGAGAGACACACACACAGAGAAAGACTCGGGGAGAGACAGACACAGACACAGATATAGAGGAACAGAGCGAGAGAGAAGGTAACGTCGCACGTTACGTGTTTGCAAGCAGCGCGTAATGTTAAGCTTTGTAATGTTGTGGTAATGTAATCGATTATCCTTCGCAAATCAACACTGACCAAACCGCTCGTAGTGACTGCTACGCTCACCATGCTCATCTACGCTCATCCATCCTCATATATGCTCATAATTATATGCTTGTCTACGCTCGTATATGATCAATTGCTCATCTTTGCTAATCTATGCTCATCCGTGCTCACACGGGCTCAACTATGCTCATATACGCTTGTCTATGCTCGTCTACGGTCATCTATGCTCATCGACCACTGCCACGAGCCAGGATCTTTGGTGGTTTATAAACTATATACACTCCATGCAATTGAATGCATGTTTGTCTACAGCTGAACACAGCTTCAGCCAGGATCCTGGCACAGGACTCCTACATCGATGAGCTGGAGCGATCCATCCAGGAGCTGGCACAGATGCTCTGTCGCTTCCATCCTATGCCAACACCAGCTTCCATACTGGCTGCTGCTGCTTCAGGCAGCGCTTCCTCTGTCTCCTCGGCCATCGCAGACAGTGGCTTCCATCTGCAGAACCGGTTCCAGAACTTTCCGAACAACCGTCGAGATCTTGTTCGACGTCAAGACGTGACGCAGTTTGATTAGTGACGATGACGTATGATGATGTCATGATGACGATGTTATAATGAATAGAGTCATGATGACTATGTTTCGTTCGCTTTGACGATTGACGGCAGGCGAATTTGGCTTACAATATAACAATAACATAACATGTTCCTTGTTTGATCAATTGAACAGTAACAACAGCAATGACGATGATGGTAATGATGATGATGATGATGATGATGATGATGATGATGATGATGATGATGATGATGATGATGATGATGATGATGATAAAATTGATGATGATGATGCTGATGATGATGATAATGATAAAGAAAATAATAATGATGATGACGTTGATGATGATGATGATGATGATGATGATGATGATGATAGTGATGATAATGATAAAGATAATATTAATGATGATGATAGTGATGATGATGATAATGATGATAATGGTGATGATGATATTGATAATGAAAAAGATATTACTAATAATGATGATGACGACGACGATGATGATTATGATAATGATAAAGATAATTAATAATAATAATAATAATAATAATAATAATAATAATAATAATAATAATAATAATAATAATACTTTGACCCTACTACTAGCGAAGGTGCGGTCGACAAGGTCCGTGTTTTGCTAAAAAAAAATAATAATTATAATAATAATAATAAACAAGCCGCCGTACATAAAATCGAGAAGTACTCGGGGTTGCCATCATCACATCTCATTTTGCCTATTGCTCTTGAAACACTGGGTCCCATCAACTCTGCCGGGGTTGCTTCACCCGTGAGGTTGGCCAGAGTCTCTCGTCCGTTTCTGGAGAGCCGCGGGATGTCACTTTTCCATCTCGATCCAGCGCTACAACGCCATCGCATTTCGTGGCACTTTCACCAATGTTACGGAGGACCAGACCTGATTTTTCAGACATTCAACAACAGCTCAGCGTAATTTTTTTAGACTCCTGGTGGATAATATTTACCTCGGGGGGAGGGGGGTGGAATAATAATAATAGTGTGTTTAAAAATTATGAGCTCCAGTCGAATGCTTGACACAAGCATCTTCATAGCGTGGAAGTGGTCAACCAAGGTGTCACATCGATGATCATAGATGAGCATGGATGAGCACAGATGAGCACAGATGAGCAAATACGAGCATGAATATGATTGTGTCCGGGACATTGCCACCACACTCCAAGCTCTGCTGAGGTGGCGCTTCAGACAATAATAGCAATGATAGCGATCTTCATAATAACTGTGATCGAATAAAAATAGAACAAAAGTAATAATAACAATATAATAATAATTTTGTATTTTCTTGAAAGTTTTTAATTCCTGAAAGATCTGAGGTACTTCGGGGCAAAAAATAAT
>OY744607.1:63633751-63701251 GCA_963556255.1 Allolobophora icterica
TTAGTTTAATCCCCAAACGAAATGGCTGCCTCTTTATCGTCCAAGCAGGAAGCCCTGCGTCACAGACCGCGGTTTGCATACCTCTCAGGCGCTACTCGACCACGGTTTTTATAGCGTCGGGTGTTGAACGACGACGCACACTCATGCATATAGGTCGACGCCATGTTTGCCACAAAGTCGACGTTGGCGCAGTATAAATTCGGGTTAAGAACGGTCGGTGGGAAAGGCGTCAGAAGCCTTTACTCTTCTGGGATTACGGAGGGCGGGTGGGGCAGAGGTGGAGGGCATAGGGTGGCAGAGACGGAATGGGGTGAAATTATTTTAGTGTTTGTTGCAACGTCTACAGGCGATGACTCGCTGTTTATATTAGATAGTCTTCAGCAGGAGGCGATTTGTCACGTACGAACACACACACACACACACACACACACGCACACGCACACGCACACGAACATGCACACACACACACACACACACACACACCTACACCCACACACACACAAACACACACACACACACCCACACACACACACATGGATATGAAATGTTAGCAACCTCATATGAGGGCGGTTGGACAGCTCTCTCCCTCCCGTCTGATCTTCCCACTCATTATGGCCGAGTTGGTTGGGGAGGGGGGGGAGAAAGTGGAGCATAAATCTCTTAAAGAATTTCTGCTATGACGCGAACTCCGGAATGACACTCCAGCACCACTAACTATTGAGCACCACACGCGTAAAAATGCGCTAATAAAATGCAAATAATCATCGAATGAGATCAAAATAAAAACGAGTTGAGGAGAAACGGTGACAAACATTTTGTGTTTGCATCGTTAACGGTTTTTGTCCCAATCCTCCAATTCGAATGTGTAAGCTTATGCTGCCAATACGAATTAAGCTATAACGTCAATTTACACTAGCCTACTAAAACCTGTCGAAGAACAGTTTTACAATGAATGCAAATTTTGTAGCCAATACGACCCAGGAAGAGAATTTGTAACTCAATTTCGTCGGTAAATATTGCACACGAACCCGCGCCAAGGATTAATATCGTCTGCGCTGTCGTTAGGGGGCGTGGCGGTTCCTCGGTGACGTTTGATAATGCATCAACATATGAGTCGGAAAACGACACCGGGTCTGGTAAGAACTGTGGTTTGTTTAGTTTTGGTTATAGTGACGACGAGTGAGGTATGGGTTCGAAGAGACATAGATACAAAGAAATAGTCGAAGAGACAACCAAAGAGAGACGGACCGAGGGACAGAAACTAGGAAACGGAGAAAGAAGTATTGAGTCTGTCTTTGTCTGCCTGCCTGCCTGCCTGTCTGTCTGTCTGTCCTTCTGTCTTTGTCTGCCTGTCGCATATATTTGCATTTAGACATCACGCGATGACCAACCGCTAGTCAACCGAAGTAGGCTCAACTATATGAGGATCTATGTCTGCTTTTCTGTTCGTCTTTCTGTCTGTATGCCTTTCCGTCTTCTTCTGTATCTGTGTGTATGTATGGGAGGGTTTTCCATCTCTTTTCATGTGTTGAATCACTGTGTATACGTCTGTCTGTCGGCTTGTCTGTGTCTGTGTGTCTTTGTCCTATTTCGTGTCTTTCGATCTGTATGCTTCTGTGTCTTGTGTCAACATCCTTCAACCGTTGCAGTTTCTGTACAAACACAGCGTGAGGATGGTACAGAGTGCTTACAACAATCTCATTACATTCTCTCTGATTATTAATCGTTTTAATCTCGCAAATTAGGCTAATTTCGGTGTTGCACCGGTGTAAAGACTTCAGGCTACCCCCCATTTCAAGTTACCCACCGGTAATCTGAAATCGATTTCACATTACCCCCGGGGGTAGCCTGAACGCGATTTCAAGTTACCCCTGCGCTGTTCACATTACCCCCTGTCTGATTTAGCTAAAATGATAAATTCTTATGCTTACCAGTCATGATATGTTTACGGAATAAAACGCGTGAAACATACAAGATTGAAAGCTAGTCTCAATATTTGAAAAAATAAAGAAATGTCACAGAAATGTTAATTGTATTAAAACCACTCATACACTAGTTCAAAGTGCCTTACATATTACATACAAACATAAGATATACAAAGATTCAACCTAGTTGATGTAATTGTGATCTACAGAGAAAGATAGCTTGTTGTGCATCATGTACTAGAGGGGTAATGAGAGTTTAATGATAAATGTTAACAATTATTATTATTATAATGAGATAGTCGTAGAATGGGACCCGTTAATTTGAGGGGGTAATCTGAAATCGTAGGGGTAATCTGAAACCGTTTTCAAGTTACCCCCGGGGGTAACTTGAAATCGATTTCAGATTACCCCCCGGTAATCTGAACGCGATTTCAAGTTACCGGGAGGTAATTTGAAATGGGGGTAATCTGAAATCGCTACACCTCGGGCTTTATTGTTGCCCGTGTGCTTTAAGTTTAAGCGAAAATACAATAAATTAACGAGATTAAAATAAACCGATTTGTAAATCGAAATCAGCTATATATGTAGACCTATACGCGGTATCTGAAATCCACATGCTTCCTATAGTCTTATACAGAGTCCAAGTGGAAATGAATCAGAATGAGAAGGTGCTGGAGCTTGGACCTCTCCCCAAATGAACCCAATACCGCGGTATATCATTTGTGTCTGGAACGCCTTAGTGTGTTCCGTAGCGCGCCGGTCTTTAGCCCAACGATAGCAGTCTTGTTGTCAAGACCTTAAACCTCAAGACCAAGACCAAGACCTTGAACCTCGAGACCAAGACCAAGACCAAGACTTTGAACCTCGAGACCAAGACCAAGACCAAGACCTTGAACCTCAAGACCAAGACCAAGACCAAGACCCAAACAATCGAAATCAGGTCAAGACTTCTAAAAATTGTAAAGTTGGAATATTCGCTATTTTAATGAAAACATGAGTCTTTTATTTTATTCAAGCAAAATTAACTTTAAATGCAAACTGCAGAGAAATCCGAATTTGTATTCAAAAGTCCTTCATGCAAACTCTTGTACCAAATGCCTTTTGTATTTTATAAAAACCAATTCGCTCAGAATTTTCTGACCAAGACGTGCCTGGTGGGCCTCATCAAAATTCCGCCATGTGAAAAAATACGTTCTACAGGTGCTGAAGTCGCTGACACACACAGAGTAGCTTTTCAAGCACTGGATGTAAATGTACAGATAGTGAGTCCTTTTTGAAATCTTGCCATGGTCTATCATACCGTCTGATACAGAATAACTGCTGCTGCTGCCAATGGGTTTTCCTGACCAACATGACTTGTATCCATCCATATATTGGTCGTATGATGCAAGCAGGCTTGATACAGAATTCTTAAGTTCTGTTAAATGACTGTTGATATTGACAGCCGGTCTTGGTCTTGGTCTTGCGAGACTAAGACCAAGACTTCGAACCTCAAGACCAAGACCAAGACCTTGAACCTCAAGACCAAGACCAAGACCAAGACCTTGAACCTCAAGACCAAGACCAAGACCAAGACTTTTAAAAACGAACTCGAGTGCACTCGAGACCAAGACCTTGGTCTCGAGGACAACAAGACTGAACGATAGTGAGTTCGTCCTTGTGGGACAGAAATCGTATGTGTCCTGAACAAGTCGCTGAGTTTTCATGGTTCAAGGTGCCTGAGTTACTGATGAAGGGATAGACGAAGAGGAAGAACGAGAGATGATGGGAGGTCCTGATGGAGAGATGCAGATGTAAAATGTAAATAAGGAAATTAGGGATGGAATCATGGAGGGACGATGGGAGGTTGGGAGAAAGGTATGGGCGGAAGGAAGAAAGGGAGAGTTGGACGGATGGATGGAAGAGTAGGAAGGAGGAGATTCATGGAGGGAGAGAGGGTGGCAGGTCCAGGAAGTCAGGAACTGTGCAACTGGGATAAAATTTGAAGACAAAGAGAAAGACAGACAGACAGAAGGACAAAAGAGACAAAGACAGACTGAAAGACCGACAAAGAGACAGACAGACATACACCAGACAAATACACACGGACAGACAGCCAGTCAGGCAGACAGACGGACAAGGCGCAGCCACTGATGCATTCTACATGATATTCCGCCACGAATTGCGTGTAATCAAGATGCAAATGGAACGGCTGCTGCTGCTGCTGCTGCTGAGGTTGCCTCCGCCGCTGAAGCTGATGCGGGGATGCAGAAGCCATTATTCAGAGCCATAATTACAGCGAGTGGACACAAGTCGCTCCGTTCCTCTGCCTCCGCAGCCAATGCATCGACGGATAAACGAACAACAGACAGACAAACAGACAGACGCACAGAGAGACAGACAGACGAACAGATAGATAAAGACAGACGAACGGTCAGAGAGACGGATGGACATACAGACAGACGTACAGACCAAATAAGAACGCACGCAGGCACGCAGGCACGCAGACAAACAGACAGACAGGCAGACAGGCAGGCAGACATGTTGGCATCCAAATAAGAGGGCAGATAGAGAGCCAGAGAGTGAATGCAGACACGCAGACATATATCCAGACAGACCTAGAGGCAGGCAAACAGACAACAGGTGACAGTGAGACGAGCAGGCAAGCAGACAGATAGACACGAACGGAGACGAATACAGAAGCAGAGGGAGAAGGGTGCCGAGAAACATACTCGACCCATACACTCAGCACACACGTTATTAAATAAACATACACACGCATATCAACGTCGTATATACATACAGCGAATGCATAGACCGCATCAACATCTAAGGATTCCCTCCCTCCCTCCCCTCCCTCTCTCTGTATATATAAATATATACAATATATTATATATACATATATACATGACCATGCATCAAATGAGCGTGTTGGAAAACTCGGGGTGGATGATCATGTGCACTTCTAGGGGTTGTAATGGATAATATATCAAATATACATGGCACAACCCCATAAGGGGGAGGGGGAGCTTCTTTCCAAATCTATATATGTGTCTATAAACATACATGTTATATAATTATATACATGTATATACATAGCATAATTATATAGTTATACCCATGTATGTAGGCTGCATCAAATGAGCGTGTTGAAAACTCATGATTGGCGATTGACAGCCATGTCCTATATATATAAGCAGAGGAAAGAACGGATGTTGTGGACCACCCAAACAGAAGTTAGAGAGCTCGCCTTGTAACACTGAGTGTGACCGTTTCAAGACTCTCCTGAGACTGTTACTGTGTAGGGGCCTTGAGCAAGTCCTTCATTCACAATTGCTCATCACAATCGATTGTTGCTTGGTCATTAGATAACGTTGCTTAATAAATGTATAATAATAATAAAATTAAAAATAATAATAATCCCTGAAACGGTTATTCCGAAGGGACTCTGAGCAAGTCCTTAACTCTCAATTCTCTGCGCCATCGATTGATGTGTGGTCTTTAGCTAGAGGCGCTTAATAAAAGCCCTATACTTGTAAATAAAAATAACAATGAAAATAAAAAGAATATAAAACAATGCACCGTCGCATATATCAAATATCCGAGCAATATAATTTTTTCCGAGCGTCACTATGGCAACTGTTCTGTAATCAAGTCGTCTGCTGCAGGTTCTGCTAATCGCGCCAAAACGAAGTCTCGACACGCGAGATTTGCCGCGAGATTTTATTCGTCGTTTCCGTGCCTGACGATTGGTTGCGGCGGATTTACTCTAGGATTAGAGGAGGTCATGGCCTGGGGCAGCACATCCCAGAAGACGGCAAGAGTTTAAAAATTAATGAGATAAAGTTTAATATTAAACATTAAATTTAAAACTGCGAACAAGGCGGCAATAAATAAAACTTAAGCACAATTATAATGGTATCAGACAGTTAAAGTTAAAACTTTGAGCCATAAATATTATGGGTGGCCAAAAAATGCTTGACCCGGGGGTGGTAGTTTGTTA
Source organism: Allolobophora icterica (assembly GCA_963556255.1). NCBI lineage: Eukaryota > Metazoa > Annelida > Clitellata > Crassiclitellata > Lumbricidae > Allolobophora > Allolobophora icterica. The sequence goes on from OY744607.1 coordinate 63,639,659, forward strand.
AACGCGTGAGGTTTTGTGTCTACCGAGTGATGGGTTTGGACTAATTGGACCGGCGCGTCCCTCAAGGATTTAGTTAAAATGCCGCGAATGATAAATGAGAAGATCCGTTTGGGCGATTTTTTAACAGCTTTTCGTTGGCGTTGGTTGCTAGGCGCCGTTTCTTCAAGTGGCAGACGATCAAACAACACTGTGGCGGGAAACGCGTGGGAGGAGGCTGCAATCCTAAAAAGCGATGTGGTCCAAGGTCCAGGTTTTTTGTTGGCAGCAGTGGAGAACAAGTTTCGGCAGATAGAAGAAGAAGAAGAAGAGAAGAGCAGTCCCTTGAGCTACCTCTGAGGCAGTCATGAGTATGAGGTGTTAGCGACTTTCTTTTCTTAGCCTCGGCATATAAGGGCGGGCGACCAGTTCTTTTTCTTCGCCGTCTTATCTCTCCACCGACATTGTATGGTCAGTGTACTCATTACAGAAGCGTTGGCTAGGGGGCGCAGGTGGAGCAGAAATCTCGAACCAAGTCTCAGTCCTGGCCGGGATTTAAACCCCGACCTCTCGATTGACAGTCAAGTAGGCTAACCACTACACTTTCGAAAACTCCCACTTTTGGGCAGATATAAGGGGATAGATAAGATAGACGGTGTGGGATTTCCTATAGATTTAAGAAGATACATCTGTAATGGACGATATTCTGTCAGCACGTTACTCCATTCTGATTAGTTTCTGCAACTATGATGAATATCTTGAGTGGCGCTATATAAATTATCACTTATCTATACATATAATATCCATATAGTGTCCGTCTGTCGGGGGAAGCTACGTCACAAACGGGTTCTGTTCTATTGTGAAACATAAACCGGTTGTCTTGACGACGGCGGTCTTGACGACGGCGATAACCAACGATACATATAGGCCTATAATATGACGTCATAATATGACGGGCAAATACACTAGTAATATTATAATTTGCTGCAAGGCAATAACATTATTATAGCGCTACGCTTCGTCAGCGCAGGACGTGGAAGGCAAATTACATCAGGAGGAGTAATACTCGATGCGTCACCGGTCATCTGATGGAGCTGTGATATTAATGAATCGGTCCAAATTAATCAGCACAAGGACCCCATTCAACCTTATACGAAACCAATAAACTAGACCTACTTCAATTAATCATTCTTATCTTTCAACTGTTGTTGGTGTGCCTTGTATTTATCGATAGAGGCATTCGTTAGAAGTTCTTGTGTAAGATGTTCTGAAGGGTCGACTCTTGCACGGGGAAGCAGTAGATTGTGGCTCATTAACGTCACGTATACGTCATTTGCCATTGTGACGTCATCTTTGACCTGAAACCCTTCCACACTTTCATCTGTTCTATGTATCTGTACTTGTGGCTCTCTGTCTCTGTCTCTGTCTGTCTGTCTGTCTGTCTGTCTGTCTGTCTGTCTGTCTGTCTGTCTGTCTGTCTGTCTGTCTGTCTCACTCACTCTCTGTAATTATCCTTTTTATTATCTGGCTTCCTTACAAGGGCCTTCCTTTTCGTGTGCTGATAACACTGGATTTCACATAAGCAATAAAGACGTCATCTTCATCAGCACCTCAATTAGTTCGAATAATAATAGGCTGCTTCTCTATATACCTCTATATCGGACATTTACATTTTGTGGCTATGGTGCAGAAATAATGATACCGAATGTAATGTCTAGTTGCAGGCCACAGACAAATCCGTCCGTCCATCCATCCATCCATCCATCCATCCATCCATCCATCCATCCATCCATCCATCCATCCATCCATCCATCCATCCATCCATCCATCCATCCATCCATCCATCCATCCATCCTTTCATTTATCCATATGTCCATCCAGCCAAACAGCAAGGCGGTAACTCATTCCTAAGTCCATCCATCCATCAACCCACCCATCCTTCCACCCAGCATCCACTCATCTCTCCACCCATCCATAAACCAGTTCGTTCTTTCGTCCATCCTTCCTTCAATCCAGCCAACCAGCTGAAAAACCAACCACTCAAATTCCATCCATCCATCCATCCATCCGCGAAATAATCCGAAAGCCCTACAACACAGTACACACCCAGCCATTCATGCGTACACTGTTATATATTACATACTAAATCCATGTATTCATTGTGTACTACATAAAACTCAACCCCGTCCATTGTTTATTGCACACCCCTTACATAATATTTATGTCTTAGAACTGTTAGAGCGTGCTGGTCGTACATCCTCGACGAGGAGAAAGTTACTCGCGTTTTATTGGAACTGACGCTAGCGACTCCTTGCGACAGATTATGTTCTCGCGAGATTATGATGTAACGAGATCTCGTTTTAGAGCTCACACAATTTCGAGCTACATAAATATGGACTCGACACCGGGTGGGGGGTTTAGACGCCGTGGACTTACCCTCGCTTGATTGATGCGCTGTAGCTCACATACCCCCTCCCCCATAGCAGAATGTAGGGGAAGAGCTCGTTTCCTTTCACGTGGGGCAGCAGGGTAGCCGATTGGTTAGAGCGCTCGCCTTGTAATGCGAAGAGTACGGGTTCGATCCTCCTCCCCTGAGGCGATCAATGTGTAGCGACGTTAAGCGAGTCCCTCACTCACAATTATTGCTCAGCGCCATCGACTGGTGCTTGACTTTGTGTAGTTATATCTCTCTATCTCCTGCACCAGATGAATACACAGATGCGGGTTGACGTGACGGACAAAGGTATGCAGAGATCTGTAGACACACACTGAGACAGACAAGCAGACAAACAGACAGATGCAAGCAGACGTCCAAGCGTTCGTATATCGCACTATCTGGACGAGATTACACTAGACGGAGAATAGCCATCGTCCATCCACTCATCCATCCATCCCATCCATCCCATCTATCCATATATCCACCCATTGATCTATCCATCCATCCATACATCCATCCATCCATCCATCCATCCATCCATCCATCCGTCCGTCCGTCCATCCATCCATCCATCCACCCACCAGTGCCATCCATCCATATATCCACCCATTGATCTATCCATCCATCCCATCCATCCATATAATCCACCCATTGATCCATCCATCCATCCCATCCCTTCCATGCACTCATACATCCATACATCCATCCCATCCCGTTCATCTCATCTATCTATATATCCACCCATTGATCAATCTATCCATCCATTCATCCATCCCAGCTTCCATTTACTCATCCGCTTATAGCTCATCCATCCATTCAATCATCCATTTATCAATCCATCCATTTATATCCGCTTCTATCCATCCAACCACACATCCATCTATCCATCCATCTATCCATCCATCCATTCATTTATCCATCCATTCATCCATCCGTCAATTTATCCATCATCCACTCGTCCGCTTACATCCATCCATCCCTACATCTATCCATCCTATCCGTTGCGCTTCTATCGCAGGGGACACGATGCGGCGAGTAGCGGACACGTGCAGCGCGTAGCCGACGCGCTCCTGCATGCTCAGATATAGGGCTCGTGCTCAGAGCAGACGTTATCCATGCATTGCTCGGTTGCCATAAGAACGCTGTTTTACGATCATAATTACCGCGGATGACACATCGGCCAAGAGGCACCACTGGAACACGAAAGCACCCTACGTCACTTCTAGCGATTACTGTATACGCCGGCTTATTGTCGCAAGGTAGGAAAATACATTACTTTTGGGCTGATACTCAACGATTTTAACCGTGGGCAGGGGCGGCTTTACGGGTTTCTGGGGAGATGGCCCGCCTTAGAAATCGACAGGGCTTGACAACAGCCCATCAGCAATGCACTCTGTCTGTTTTCGTAGGGCAGAGTCGTCCTATGTCAAGCCAACAGATGGTACAGATTATGCATTGCCTTTGTGGCCCATACGTCGTCCGCGCTACGTCTCCATAAATTAGACGAACAAGTACAGTATTTATGCATTCCTACGTCACTGTTCGTACTCTGACAGTGCCAGTCCCAAGTCTGGATAAAGGAGGAGGGCGACGCTAATCATCTTTGTTATGATACAGCGTCGCTAAACTGAAACTACTACTACGCATGCAGGAATAAACATCAACAATAATATGTTAAGCATTATGAGAAGTGGTTTGAGAGACCTAGGCCTACATGATAAACTGTGAGGGTATACGACGTGGGAAATACCATTTACCGTTACCGTGGGCAGATGTTTCTTGTTTCGAAAACCCATCATGAATGTATTGTTTAAAAACTAGTTACGCTACATATCAAAATATTTGCAAGGCTGCGTTAAATCCAATACCAACTCAGCGGGTTCCTTATATGTGGCGTAGAAAATTTCAATCAATCAATCAATTTTCGCTTATTGCTAATACAGGCTGTCAGAACGCAACAGATGGTGTAGGAAAAACTAAAGGGGCTAGGAAAACTAAATGATCTAGAAAAAATTAAAGGGTGTAGGGAAAACTATATGGTCTAAGAAAATCTAAAGAGTTTAGAAAAATTAAAGTCCTGTAAAGCTGGATGGTTTAAAGGACTACGAAAACTGAACGTCTATGGAAACAAAAAGGCCTAAAAACCGAAGGGTTAGGAAAATTAAAGAATTAGGGAAAATGAAGGAACAAATGGAAGAACTGAATTGTCTATAGCAAAACAAAAATCTCAGGAAAGCTAAAGGCCTCCTGAAATAATTTGTAGTGCTAGGAAAACTGGAGGGTCTACAAAACTGAAGAGCTTATTTAGACTAGAGGATCTGCAAAACTAAACAGCCTGCGACAACTTAAAAAATTTAATAAAGTTGTTGACCATGTTTTATTTGACAGAAACGCAGCAAAGATACTAAAACGTGTCGTACGCGTCATTTCCTCGCGATCGAAGAACAATTTTTCAAAGATAATGTTTATTACTCATCTTGCCAGAGAGATCGATAAACCCATAAAATGTGCATCGACCAAAAGTCAACTGCAGACCCAGAATGCACACAATGGCCTTTAATATTCGGAGTTATTACTATTATTATGACTATTATTATTATTATTATTATTATTATTATTATTATTATTATTATTATTATTATTATTATTATTATTATTATTATTATTATTATTATGACCGAGGAATACATGATCCCTCGGGCGTCACAAAAATAGCAGACAAAAGGAAACTAAGGTTGTTCTGGAATGGTGACATCTCCTCCGGGTCCGGTTCGACTAAAGTGCCATGAAAAGCCACCGAGTTATAAGCTCTTGTTATTATTATTATTATTATTATTATTATTATTATTATTATTATTATTATTATTATTATTATTATTATTATTATTATTATTATTATTATTATTATTATTATTATTATTATTATTATTACTAGTGTATTTTCCCGTCATAATTATGACGGCAGTATATAGTGTTAGAGTATTTGCCCGTCATGATTACGACGGCAGTGTATTTCGTTGGTCGTTGATCGCCGTCGTCAAGACAACCGGTTTATGTTTCATAATAGAACAGAAGCCGTTTGTGACGTAGCGTCCTCCGACGGACACATCTGCATATAAGGAAACTATATGTATAGATTAGGCCTATTACAAACATTTCTAACGCGCGCAAAGTCACACAGAAATGCGAATCTAGGGTGCGGTCAGTCTGTTGCCAGGTGAAGAGCTGTTAGATATTCAGATATTTGAAAGCCAGTGAGAAATATACTTTTTGGCGTTGCCTAAAGGAAGAGAAAGAGTTCAAGCATCGAACAGACATTGGCATGGGATTCCATTCCTTTGGGTTACTTTATGTATGGACGTACGCGGTGATTTTGTTGCCGGAAAGGGCCGTAGGGGTCGAACATTTAACAGATTACCAAAGTACACGAACGCAAGTCAAAATCTAATGTTAATATGTTGCACATGAACAACGGACGACTCGTGAGATAGTTTAGTTTTCTGACACCCTACATCTTTTCAGTTATTTAGCATGGTAGGCCGTCTTTTATCATCATCATCATCATCATCATCGTCGTCGTCGTCGTCATCATCATCATCATCATCATCATCATCATCAGTTCCTGACGCCAGCCATTTGACGACGATGTGTACGAATAAATGATCTCCATTGTCCTCGGTCATTTGTTTAGTCCAGTGTTCAATGTTAGTCCAAGTGATGCTATGTCCTCATTTATATTATATATGCAGCGTAGTCTTGGTCTGCCTTTGTTTGCTTTTCTTCGAATCTTGCATACATAGTGCGCTGTGTGGGATTCGGTCAACTGGCATTCTCTCTAAATGTCCAAACCCGGTCGTCTTTGGCATTAACAAAATCAACACATTTCCATCATAACAAGAGCACGCTGCAATGTTTCTCTTCTCTCTTTGCTATTCCCCGTTGTCACCACCTACTGTCAAACGTTGCAATAATTCAGTAGCACGCACCCTGTCACTCCCTCTGACGTGAAGTGAACATTCTGGACCGCATGACTCCATCGAATAACTGAGTTTGGGCGCAAACCAATAAAACGCAAGCATACACAAACGAACAAGCAAACACACATATGGACATACACATGGTTGATTCTGGTATAGCATGCATCTGTATGCTGTCTTAAAACGCAATTGTTTAGATCAATGAGATAGCGATAGGTTTAATACAGCGCCTCTGTGAGTTACAGAAAATACGCTATATTAATTGTTCTCATACAGTACATACATGCATGTGTACAGATAGAGCTCGGCCTACATCACGTGACATTTAAGCTTAAAGCAATTCGATTGATGTATCGTGGATGCCTGGCATTTTGTCGTTCTTCGCTTTAGAAGAAAAGAAGAAAAGAAGAAGAAGAAGAAGAAGAAGAAGAAGAAGAAGAAGAAGAAGAAGAAGAAGAGGAGGAGGAGGAGGAGGAGGAGGAGGAGGAGGAGGAGGAGGAAGAAGAAGAAGAAGAAGAAAAGGAGGAGGAGGAGGAGGAGGAGGAAGAAGAAGAAGAAGAAGAAGAAGAAGAAGAAGAAGAAGAAGAAGAAGAAGAAGAAGAAGAAGAAGAAGAAGAGGTAGAGGAAGAAGAAGAAGAAGAAGAAGGAAAAAAAAGAGGAGGAGGAGGAGGAGGAAGAAGAAGAAGAAGAAGAAGAGGAAGAGGAAGAGGAAGAGGAAGAAGAAGAAGAAGAAGAAGAAGAAGAAGAAGAAGAAGAAGAAGAAGAAGAGTCTCTAGCTAGCCTGAGGTAGCATTAGGTATTAAGTGTTAGCGACTTCATTTTCTTAGCCTCGGCACGTGAAGGCGGTCGGCCAGTCCTCTCCCTCGCCATCTCAACTTCCCACCGACAGTGTACGGTCAGTGTACTCATCATAGCTGAGTTGGCCAGGAGGCGCAGGTGGAGGAGAAATCTCGAAACAAATATCTACCCAAGCAGGGATTTTAACTCCGAGTTCTCGCTTGACAGTGCAGCACGTTAACCACTATCACGCACCTCACACAGAGCAATCCGAGCCAAAATCTGATTCCCTCGGAGCGTCGTCAATGGTTACCGTCGTCAACAGCAACCATTGTTTATTAAATCAATAGCGGTTTCGGTTCACACCGTTGACTGTCATTCAATGTCCGTCATATCGTTTTACATTCCCTCGACGAACCATGGAAGCCAACTGCTTGCAAAGCAGTAAATCATTGGCCTAGATAGCTGCGTCGGTAGCGCATAGCTCTAGGTGGAATAGGTTGTCGGATCGACACCTAATCACGAAACATTTATCAGACATATAACTGCAGCAACGAGAACTTTTAAAGCAAGAAATAGCTTGAATATAGAAACTGACAAGTTGGTGTCAAATATGAGTGTTCGATAGGTTAGCGTGCTGGACTGCTGTCAAGCGATGGGTAGGGAGTTTAAATCTCCGCAAGGGCAGAAATTTGTCGAGAATTCTGCTCAAACTGCGCCCCCTAGTCAACTCAGCTATAATGAGTACACTGACTACACACCGTCAGTAGAAGAACAAGACGGCGAGGGAGAGGACTGGCCACCCGACTTCAAATGGCGAGGCTAAGAAAGTGAAGCCGCTAAAACTTCATACCCATGGCTACTTCTCAGCAAATCCGCATAAATTAATCGAATTTGCGGAGTCGTTGAGTTGTCCTAAAGAGAATAAATTAAATATTAGAAGAATTCAGAGGATCATTACCAGCCATCCGAGACTAAATATCTCCGAATCGTTTATCAATTAATCTATTGTTTCCTGCATTATAATCGTTATAGTATATGCGGATATGCCTCGTCTCGAGATTTCTACAGCGCCCAAGAAAGACCAAGTCACGAGAACCAGCTTATTCGCCTGCGTTCATGACAGTCAAGGCAAAATTGATAGACAGCTAAGGTCAGATTCTGGCAGACGTAAAGATCCAAGGTCAGACAGGGTCAGGCAGGCAGACAAACAGACAGACAGGCAGGCAGACAGGCAGGCAGACAGACAGACGGATGCGGTGCATGGAAGATGTTTAGAATAGGAGTGACGATGAGAGAGGTAAAAAAAAGAGAAGTCAGGATTTTCTTTGTGTATGTTTGTATGCATGTTAATTTATGCATATCTGTATTGCGTGTATCTATGTATGTTTCTTTGTATTCATGTATGCATATATGTATTGTATTATTTATGTATTCGTGTGTATGCATACATACACGCAATATCATGCATGCATGGTTGTATGCATGTATATATATAATTATGTATGTTTGTATGTATATGTATGTATGTATGTATGTATGCATGTATGCATGTGTGTATGTATTTATGTATGTATATGTATATGTATATACATGTATTAATGTGTGTAAGTGTGTGTGTGGGTGTGTGTTGCAGTCACTGTATGGGAGAGTATAACCAAAGATCCCAAGTGCTGTAGAGCGAAGAGTTCTGTTGGAATGTTCTGGATTTGATGTCCTGTCGTGAGATCGTGTCTGAACTTCGTAAACTTGAAGGAAATGCAGTTGTATCAAAATGCAGCTGCATTGTATTGCATTATATTGTATTGCATTGTATTGTATTGTATTTTATAGAGTTCGTTGACCCCGTTGCTTCGATAAATGAGCAGAGCAGCTCTGATGTATGCTGAGCTCCCATATATATATTGTATAGTTAACGTTTGTGTTTTATATATGCCAAAATATATAATATGGATGATATAGGATGTCATATGTTACATAGGCTTAAATGTGTGTTAGTTTTCGATCAGAGATGACCAGCAACGATTGTGATGGATGATCGGTGTAAATATGCCGCATCCAGGTTCAAAAACCGCACTCCGACATCAACCTAAATAAATTATGCCTAGACATGCACAGAAATGCTCCTCCTTCTTCGCCTCCTAATTCTTCTTCCTCCTCCTCCTCCTCCTCCTCGCCCTGCTCGTCCTCCTAATTCCTCCTCCATTTTTCCTCCATCTCCTCCTTCTAATTCCTCGTCCTGTTTTTCCTCTTCCTCGTCCTGCTCCTCTTCCTCTTTCTCCTCTATCTCCTCCTGCTTCTCCTCTTAATTCCTCCTCCTCCTCCTCCTCCTCCTCATTCTCCGCCTCCTCGCCCTGCTACGCTTTCTCCTCCTGCTCCTCCTTCTAATTCTTCCTCCTCCCATAGCTCCTCCTCCTCTTAATTCCTGATTCTTCTCCTCCTCCTTCTCCTCCTTTTCCTCCTCCTCGTTCTGCCCATTTTCCTCCTTCTTCGCTGTCTCCTCCTGCTCCTCATCCTAATTCCTCCTCCTTCTCCTCATCTTTCTCCTCCTCCTCTTCCTTCTGCTCCTGCTCCTTCTCCTCCTGCTCCTTCTCCTGCTCCTTCTTTTCCTCATCCTAATTCCTCCTCCTCTTCCTCCTCTTTCTCTTTCTCCTCCTCCAAATTCCTCCTTCTCCTCCTCTTTCTGCTCCTGATTCCCTCTTCTCGACGATCACTGATGAAACTGGCCGATGACATAAAAACGCATACAAGTATTTTATCTGCTTCGAATTCATGGCCAATCAAAGCAGCTCTCAAAATTACCCCATCCATCAAAAGCTATACGAGTGCTGCCTCGGTAGCTGTCTGCGTACCGTCATGCCTTCCTAACTCCCTGTCTGTCTGTCTGCCTGTCTGTCTGTCTGTCTGTATGCATGTCCCGATGAACCTGTCTATCTATCTTTCTAACTGTCCGGCTGCCTGTCTATTTGTCTGCCTCTAACCCACTCTTTATATGCCTATCGTCCTACCAGCCTTTCTGTGAAATTCTGTCTAACCGCCTGCCTGCCTGTCTGACATTATTACATAGTAACTTCTACAGCGCCGCTGCCCAGTGACAAGGCATCAACCGATGTCTGTCTGTCTGGGTTTATGTATGGATGAATGTATCTATGTATACGTATACGTAGGTATGTATTCAGTCCACCTGCCTGCCTGCCTGTCTGCCTGCCCGCCCGCCCGCCCGCCCGCCTGCCTGCCTGCCTGCCTGCCTGCCTGCCTGGCTGGATCGCTGTACACGCCAGTTTACTTGGACCTCTGTGTAGTCCCCGTTGATCACCGGTTGAGCGTCAGCTACTGACAATCGGTCAGTCAGTCGAGCAACAGCGAGACAGAGACAGAGACAGAGACAAAGAGAGACAGAGACAAACAGAGACAGTAAGATAGAGACAGAGACAGAGAGACAGAGACAGCCGAAGACAGACAGAGAAAGAGACAGACAGAGAGACAGAGACAGACAGAGACAGGCAGAGAGAGCTGCTTTCATCAATATTTAAAGCGACACCTTTCATAGCTTCTAGTCAGTTCAAGAAAAGCTGAGACGAGAATGCAGGATGGTACGTACATGAGGATGGACTTCTTAAAAAGAGCAAGTAAAAGGGAAACTCGACACAGACATAGATTATCATTTTTCGGATTAAATTGCATATATAGCTTGCTATCATTGTTTTTATGCCCACGGTATATAGGATCCCTCTAGAACTTAAATACTAATAAAAAAAAGAGAAAATGTGGAACTTCCACCATTCGTCGGGTTATTATTATTATTATTATTATTATTATTATTATTATTATTATTATTATTATTATTATTATTATTATTATTATTATTACTACTACGCATTTATTAAGCGCCACTATATAAAGACCAAGCATCAATCGATGACGCTGAGCAATTGTGAGTGGAGGACTTGCTCAAGGTTCCTACACAGTAACCGTCTCAGGAAAGGAGGTTCGACCTCGTACTCTCAGGCGAACGCTCTAACCAATCGGCAACCGTGTCCAGATTGTGTCCATAGTCCACAGCCATAATAATTCGAATGAGCTGCACTGCATGTGCTCCGAATGACAGCGTTCTACTTTTGAAGAATCCCCGAAGACTACATATTTTTTTAATATTTAATTCGCCTTCGATTATTGAACCCAGTGATCTACAAAGATACAAGTTTAATATGAAGAACACAACCGCTCTGAGTCTTTTCGAACCGAACTCGTTCGAACTGAGTCGAATTCATCCGAATGATCCGACCTGAGCCGAATTCATCCGAACTGAGCCGAATTCATCCGAACTGAGCCGAATTCATCCGAACTGAGCCGAATTCTTGCGAACTGAGCCGAACTCATCCGACCTGAGCCGAACTCATCCGAACTCATCCGAACTGAGCCGATCGGTGCATAACAATGGGAAACCGAACTTTCGAAGAGAGGGTTCTTCAAAACCTGGTTTGCAGCTATATGCTATAATTAAGAAGTCCAAGAAGAGGGCGTGTCGAGAAGAGACAGAAGCGGAAATTGACTGTGGCGCCACCAAGAAGATGAGGACGCAACCACCTGGACTCCGATGAGAGAAGATGGCGACGACCGTAGGAACATAGGGAGCATTAGGGTGGGAAATGATATTAGGGAAGCAAGGATCGGGCGACGTAAGGAGTCAGGGAGGAAGGGTGAGAAGTAATTACAGAGGCAAGGATGCTGGACAAATGGATGGTGGATGGAGGGAGGGATGGATGGAGAGGGGAGAGGGAAAGAGCAAAAGAAGAAGGGGAAAAGACGGAGAAATAAGAGTACTGGAGGAAGGAAGGAAGGAAGGAAGGAAGGATGGATGGATGGATGGATGGATGGATGGATGGATGGATGGATGGATGGATGGATGGATGGATGGATGGATGGATGGATGGATGGATGGATGGATGGATGGATGGATGGATGGATGGGTGAATGCGTTTGAGTTGGTGGGTGGGTGGGTGGGTGGATGTTGGTTTTGATGAGTGGGTGGATGGATGGATTGATGAATAGATGGACGGATAGGTGGATGGGTGGGTTTAGGTGGAAGGGAGGGAGTGAAAGAGAATGGCAAGGAGAGACGGAGACAGGAAGAGGAATGGAGAATGGGTGGATGGATGGGTGAGATTTTGGGTGGGTTGGTGGGTGGATGGGAGGATGAATGGACGAAATGGATGGATGGAAGCGATGAGGAAGAGAGAGGGAGCGGGAAGAGGTGCACAGAAGCAGAGAAAGTGATCAGAACTCAGGAATTCGAGGCTGCGAAGAAGGGAGACGTAGGAAGGAAGACATAGAGAGGGACGCCGGAAGGCAGGCAAGCGGACAGAGAAGAGGACGCTGGGAATTGCCAGCGATACATTGCAGCAGTAAACACGAATCAGGTAACCATGGAAACCGGCGGGAAAAGCATAGACGCCGTGAATCGCTGATCCTTTTATCTGATAAGGCAAATCCTTTCATCTCGTTATGCGGACCCGAATTACGTATGCAAGGCGTTCGACTCACACAAACTCACATACATTCACACTCTTACAAAACGTATGACTATGCACGGACACGACTAAAGAAGAAAAATGAGTTGTAGTTGCAAAAGCAGTAGTAGTAGTAGTAGCAGAAGAAGCAGCAGCAATAGAAGTGCTAGTGGTGGTAGTAATACTATTAGCAGTAGTAGTGGTAGTAGTAGCAGCAGCAGCAGCAATAGAAGTGCTAGTGGTGGTAGTAATACTATTAGCAGTAGTAGTGGTAGTAGTAGCAGCAGCAGCAGCAGCAGCAGCAGCAGCAATAGAAGTGCTAGTGGTGGTAGTAATACTATTAGCAGTAGTAGTGGTAGTAGTAGCAGCAGCAGCAATAGAAGTGCTGGTAGTAATAATATTAGTAGTAGTAGTGGTAGTGATAGCAGTAGTAGTAGCTGTAGTAGCAGTATGCAACAAATGGCGACATTGCAACGGATGTTCGATTCACACTTAATTCAACGTAAATTTAAATATACAGTAAAAGGGCTGCTCTTTTAAGCTAACTGCTTAAAACGGGTTTGAACGTGACTCTCCTATTTATCAGAAAAATCCTAGAAATTCTCAGCAGCAATTTATAAACATAAATATTCCAAGTGCAAATTTAGAACCTATGGCTCATCCATTGTTTTGTCCTTACGGAGAACCAGTCATCAGCCTAAGTGGCATTGTGAATCATATAATGGAGCGCAGACAACTATAACTCGGACAATAGTCAATAAATTGCAATGAGCCGTGGCCCAAACGACCATTCACGAGAGAGATTTTCACAAATCTTTAAACTATGAAGGTCATAATGAATTTCACGCACATAGGAATAAACATTTTCAAATTGTTTTTAAACCGTCTTAGTACGGGCAATAATCTAGTTTATTTATGTTCATTTAATTGGCACATATTTCTAGGCTTAGTTTTGACTGTTAAGGCGAAGTCTGAGGATCGTTCTCCCTCCCCTTTTCATCGGTCTATCTGTATCGAGTTGTTGATGAGTGGTGGGACGGGGGCGGGAATGTGCAGAAGTGGGTGAGAGGCGGGCGAGGAGCGGAGCGTTCCGGGAACTCTCCGGGAGTTCCGTTTGCATTCGGACAGTTCCTGGAAAGTATGTGTTTGTGTGGAGGCGAGCAGTTGCACGTCGCGTGACCACAGTCTGAGACCTCGGTAGGAGTGTCACATACGCACAGAATAAGACTATCGTAGACAATAAATGCGGCAATTCAGCGACAAAGGAAGACATGAAATGAAGAATTGTTGGTAGTTTATGCTTCAACAAGGAACATTTAATTGAATCACAAAGAAAGTCACAGAATGAATGAATGACTGAATAAATGAATAATATGAGATTTAGGTGCCGAACGTCAATACTTCAGTCAGAGGCAGGGTCAGACCCTAAGGGGAGGGAGACGGACAGCTGATAGTGGACCAATGGATTCACGACATAGAAAGTTGTCTCTTAAAGGACGGGATTTTTGTGGCTGACCTTACAAATAAAGGTACTTTGTTCCAGATCGGATGCAGTATTATTGGCAATCATACGGTACAGCAACAGTGCGAACGTTTAATTGAATCGCAAAGAAAGACATTGGAATGAACTGAAGTATTATTGACAATAAATACTACAAAGGGACGTTTTATTGCCTCACAATAGCAGACTGTTCTTGACAATATCTGCTGCAATAGTATTGTTTTCTTGAACTATGAAGAATTTCAAAATAACTTTATATTAACAAGGTAACCGATTGGTAGAGCTCTCGCCTTGTAACGCGGAGAGCACGGATTCAGAATTTCACGAGGTGAATACTGTGTAGGGACCTTGAGTAAGTCCTTTACTTGCTCGGCACCAACGATTTACTCAGTCAGTCAGTCAGTCAGTCAGTCAGTCAGTCAGTCAGTCAGTCAGTCAGTCAGTCAGTCAGTCAGTCAGTCAGTCAGTCAGTCAGTCAGTCAGTCAGTCAGTCAGTCAGTCAGTCAGTCTGTCTGTCTGTCTGTCTGTCTGTCTGTCTGTATGTCTGTCTGTGTGTCTGTCTGTCTGTCTATCTGTCTGTCTGTCTGTCTGTCTGTCTGTCTGAACACACATTATTCTAAGTCGTGTAGTCCATTAACACTGCATACGGACTGATTTTCTGGATACTGATCTGATTACTACTTGTTTTTTTGAAGCGCCATTGCTTGATACCTTGTGTATTAGACACCGGCGCAATAGAAGCCACCGCGATTGCAATTACTACCGAATCAGTCGCAATTAATGTTACGCCAGGTCTTTCCATGGGTCGTATTCCTACATACAGATCTTGTGAACATATCCTAACACACGTTCAACGTCGTCCTGTCTAAATAATAAATAACTATATAGCGTTCTATGCCAGTATCTATACATATAATATCCATATAGTGTCCGTCTGTCGGGGGACGCTACGTCACAAACGGGTTCTGTTCTATTGTGAAACATAAACCGTTGTCTTGACGACGGCGTTCTTGACGACGGCGATAACCAACGATACACATAGGCCTATAATATTACGTCATAATATGACGGGCAAATACACTAGTATATATATATGACGTGTATATGTGATATATAATGTATATATCTTTTGGCATATATATTATAACATGTATAATAATATTCTATAGTATATATATTATATATACATATATTATATGTATATAATATATATAATATAGAATATATAATATAATATATGTATATATAAAATGTTTTTATATATGAATGTGTAAATATGTGTTGTATATATCTTTTGGTATAATGCATATGACTGTGCACATGTATATATATATATAGGATGCGCTAAAATCCTCGCCTCAGGAGATCCGACCGTTGAGAGAGGACTGTTGGATTCTGGGGCGCGCGAAAATATAGTGCCGCGGACTGACACGTCAGCAAACAGACGGCACTATTTTCCGTCCGTATCTCCATCTAAATTGCTAATAGCCAATCAAGCTTTGTATCGGTCCCGGTCACTTCCTGGCTTCCGGTCGCGTCTCCTTGCATCACCGGACATAGAACACATAAAGCAATATTATGTATATTTATGACGATGCCCAGTTGAGCATATACATATGTATCAGGGCCTGAAAAACTCAGAAATAACAACTGCACTCTTGCTGAAACTGCCAAACTGTACTTGAACTGGTAAGTAAAACTTTCAGTATTAGAATGAAATTTTGTGTAGTTGACTTGAGATAATCTATCAAACAATTCATACTGCAAACTGCACACTACAGACAATTCAACTGCAACTGGACGATGTCAACTGCACACTTTGTGTCAGAAATCACAGTAATTTAGGTCGTGATATGTATATATGGATATTCATATTTCACATGTTTATGAATATGCATTAGACCATCCACCTGGAAATACGCTGTAATTAAGCTTACTTCGAACAGTTCAAGAAATATTTTCAAGCCATCTTCTGAAGCATCCTCTATGATCTGTTAGATCGTCATATCAAGCGCCCTTGTGAGGTTCTGAAAGGCGACAGGTCAATACAATACATACAAACATACATACAAAGAAACAAACATACATACATTAATACATACATAGATACGTACATACATACATACATATATACATACATACATACATACATACATACATACATACATACATACATACATACATACATACATACATACATACATACATACATACATACATACATACATACATACATACATACATACATGCATACATACATACATTAACACATACATAGATACGTACATACATACATACATACATACATACATACATACATAAATATATACATACATACATACATGTACATACATTAATACATACATAGAATAGATATTCACATACATACAGACAGACGTACAAACATACCGACATACATATATACACGTATATGAATACATTTTGTGACAATAATCATTATCGTCATCTTTATCAACAACATCATTATCATCACTGAAATCGTCATCACCCTCGTGGTCATCATCAACTCTCGATCGCCTCGTGCTCGCAACTCTCCTACTGAGCAGCGTTTAATCTAGTCCCCCTCCTCTGTGGTGGGGGGTCAAGGTTTGTGGGGGAATGAACGATCGTCAGAGTGAGTAATTGATCGAGTGAAAAAATGAGGGTGAGCGAGTGAGAAAGTGAGGGAGTGAACGAGGGTGTCAGCGACTAAGTGAGTAAGTGAGTGAGTTAACGAATAAGTGAGTGAGTTAGTGAGTGAGAGGGTGTAGAAGTGAGAGTGATGGAGTGAGAGAGTGAGAGAGTGAGTGTGCGAGTGACGAATTGTGTGAAAGATCGAGTGAGAGAGTATTGAGTGATTGAGAAAGTGACAGAGGAAGCGAGTGAGTGATCGAGTGAGGAAGTAAGCGAGGGGGTGAGTGGGGTAGTGAGCGAATGATGGAGTGAGGAATTTAGTGAGTGAGGCAGCGAGATAGTGAGTGATCGACTGATGAAGTGAGTGAGGAGTGGGTGTGAGTGAGCGTGCGAATGAATGAGTGGATAAGTGATAGCTTAGTTCCGTCACTCATTCATAGTTCCAATTTTTTACTCAGAATTAACTGTACTGATCGCTTCCACATGATCATTCAATGTAATCGCTTAAGGTTTGGGGATACATGATGGTATTTCGTATATTTCTTAACCAACGTGCTCTGGACTCTTGAACTCTTTCAGGCTTGGTAAGGGGTTTGAAACGTCAGGCTACAGTCAATTGCAACAATCAAGATGAATTGAAACGAGACCAAAACAACTAAATTTGCGGGACTCCCGGGATCGCACATCTTCATTCCCATCGCATTGGAAAGTATGGGCCCACTCAATAAGCAGGCATTGGTATCCCTCAGGGAGCTCGGGCGCCGCCTTTCAACAATAACAGGAGACTTGAGAGAAACCACATACCTGTTCCAGCGCCTTTCAATTTGCAACCAAAGATTTAACGCAGTTGCGTTCACGGGCACATTCGCACAAATAGGGGAGGACGAGGCACAGTAAACCATTTTAACCACGCACCTACTCAATCTCTAAGAGCCTGAGGGTCACACCTCGGGCGGCAAAAAAAAAAAATAATAATAATGATAATAATGATAATAATAATAATAATAATAATAATAATAATAATAATAATAATAATAATAATAATAATAATAATAATAATAATAATAATAATAATAATAAAGAACAGAGATTTAAGTGCCATAGTTCGTAGACAGGCGATGAGAAATCGATGCAACGATTCAGAAGCAGTTATCTCGGAGAGGCGCTATGTAACTTCTCGGAATGAATGAATGAATGAATTGCATTGTATTCATTTATTTTGTTCTGTTCATTGCGTTTCTTCTTCTCGTTTCAGCACGCGCAGAACTCTGGCCTTTTCCGATGCACACCCCCGCCTCCTCCGTTGGATCGAACAGCCTGCCCTTCTCCATCCCTCCCTCGTCACCAACCGGAATGGAAGCGCCAGTGTCTCTTCTCTCATCGGTTGGCCCGCCAGACTGTTAAAGCCGCCTGCAGCATGTTAGACGTCACATCCCATCCATCCGATAAGAATCATCCGCTGTCAGGCGCTGTTCGTCCTTCTCGCCCACGCTTCCATCGACTTTAAGCCCATTTTACGCCCAAGCGACGGTCCAACGGTAAAGCCTCACCCGCCAGTCATTCGGTAAGGGTTCGGTGTTTGCCGTTTGTGTTTCGGTGAGGACTTGATCGATTGTTGGAGCGGGAATCGAGAGTGGCGGGATCCCTGAACCGATTCGCTGAACTAATTGACGTTGTTCTGTAAGGATCAGTCGTGCGAAATTCGTAGCTTAAGGGCGAACGTGGAAAGAGTGGGGTCGGCTGAATTGGTTAGAGGCTAAAGGGTTCACTGGCACGGGTTGCTGACCCCATCTGGCAGTTGAGCCATCAGTGGACGACGTTCTGTGGTGATGTCTGCTGTCGATTGACAATAGCAATTGTGACAACGGTGAGAGTGTCAACGACTTTTGAACAACGACTCTTAAAGTTCCACCTGTTCCTGGCTTCTGGTTTCTCTCATCTATCGGACTTCGACCTGGCTTCAAAAATGGATTATCAGTTTTGACTGCGATCTCACTTTTAAAGATAACTGAATAATGTCTTGGGCATTATGAGAACTGCGCTATATAAATCATTAGATTAGGTTAGATTGCAGAGAGCATCTCATTGATTAGCAGAGACATCATCGGGACAGAAACATTATATAATTCTTTACATGACTAAGTGACAGGCCATTTTCAGACAGCGAGGAAGAGTTCCAGACAGCGTGGGAAAGTTCCTGACAGCGTGGGAGAGTTATAGACATCGTGGAAGAGTCCCAGACAGCGTGGGAGAGTTCCAGACAGCGTGGGAGAGTTCCAGACATCGTGGGAGAGTTCCAGACATCGTGGAAGAGTCCCAGACAGCGTGGGAGAGTTCCAGAAAGCGTGGAAGAGTTACAGACAGCGGGGAAGAGTTACAGACAGCGTGGAAGAGTTCCAGACGCGTGGGATTGTTCCAGACAGCGTGGAAGAGTTCCTGACAGCGTGGAAGAGTTCCAGACAGAGAGGAAAAGTTCCAGACATCGTGGAAGAGCCCCAGACAGCGTGGGAGAGTTCCATACAGCGTGGGAGAGTTCCAAGTCCATACACCGTATAAAATATTTGTGTCTGTTTTGGTGATCGACGTAAAACCGGATGTCCCTCGAGAAATCATATAACGTGAACCTTGAGTTGAACTCTGGTCCTCATCGGAGGAACTACACAGTTGGACGCGGTTAATTGTTCCTGGTTGCTGAGCCAGAAGATGCAATGATGCGCGACCAGGTAAACACGCGGCCGATGCACCGCTGGCAAGCGGAGAACCAGCGTGCGGCGTAGCAGTAGCACAGGGAACCATATACAACAAACAGAAACCGCATTTCGACATCAGCTCTTGCAGTTGCAGCGTACACTTCCTCGTATACGTAGACGACGCATCGGATACAGAAATCCTATTTTGCGGATATCGGTTGTACACAGCGGCTGAGCGTTGAGATCGTACAAACACCTATTGTACACATAGGACGTGTACACGCATAAGTAAGTCTGTACGCTGTCTTTGTACACATTGACTAAACGTGAACTGTACACACTGACTGTGTGCGTCTATTGTACAAATACGTTGTACAAGTCTGCTGTACGCGTACAAATCTGTTGGACAGATCCGTTTTACGTTTCGATAATCGGCCGTTGAAGACTTTAATCCGATACCGGGTAAGAACCGGAAGTGGTCCCACCGGAGGGACGGAGGACTGAGTTCTCGCGGATGTTTCCACCATCGCCACCATCGATTCGCTTCTGCAAACATTCTACTTTTACAGATCGATTTGTTCTCATCGCTGGACTAACAGTAAACCAGTGGGACTATAGTTTAGGCCTAAAACGGCCAACAGCAAGAACGATCGTCACCTGAACGTCTTAGAAGTTGCCGAGGAAACGCAAGTTACACTGGAACCGATAGCATTGTTGTACAGCATTGTTTAGAAGCCAAAGGATTCGCGGCCTGAGACATCCAGGCATTGGTAAACAGTGGGAAACCTGTACAGGTATAGTAGTCTTAACAGCTAGGCCTAAAGAAATGGTCTAAACGAAGTTCAATTATAACTTGGCGCAAAATATGGTCTAAAATCATGGCCTAAAACTTTTCCTCTTAAGATGGAGACCTACAAGTTGATGTAAAAACATTTCGTCAGAATTTATGTGAAAAACTGCTGGCGTAAACGTCGTCCTCTGAGAACTTAAGCTACTAGTCTGAAATACCGGACTCTGACATTTTAGGTTTGAACCTCTGACGTCTGTATTTGAACGTCTGACATTTTAGGTTTGAACCTCTGACATCTGTATTTCAATGTCTGACATTTTAGGTTTGAACCTCTGACATCTGTATTTCAATGTCTCACAAAAGTTTGGTTTGAACCTCTGACATCTGTATTTCAATGTCTGACATTTTAGGTTTGAACCTCTGACATCTGTATTTCAATGTCTGACATTTTAGGTTTGAACCTCTGACGTCTGTATTTGAACGTCTGACATTTTAGGTTTGAACCGCTGAAATCTGTATTTGAACCTCTGACATTTTAGGTTTGAACCTCTGACGTCTGTATTTGAACGTCTGACATTCGACTCGACATGTTCTGATAATTCTGTTGCAGGTGAAAGAGAGGCTTATCGTATATATGAGTAGTTCTCTTGTTCGTATATATCCTTATTGCTACCAACACTTTCAGTTTGTGATCGTTTTAGACTCTTCTTGGAGGGTTTGGATCGACGCTGAAAGATTTCCTAACAACATCTTTTCTACGCGAGCCACCACAGCAGTCGACAAGCACTCGTCAGAATCGGAACCGGAAACAGACGTCTGTTTTGATCAGACACCGGACTTGTCTTTCTCCTTGGCTCTGACCGTCACAGACTGCGCTGGAAAGTCTCGGTTGCTTAACACCGTCTCGGTTGATGTTACCCTCTCGGTTGATGTTACCGTCTCAGTTGCTGTTATCGTCTCGGTGGATTTTATCGTCTCGGTTAGATGTCTGATAATCTGTACTGTGCAATCAAACCGTCAACCTTCGCAGACTCGTATGTTCGCAAGTAAATTCTCATCGTTTGTGGCGCAGCCAAAAGCTCGGATCTTCGACGTGCAGTACGCAGAACCGCGCCCCGATGAAGAGATAATGTCCCCTGAGCGTCGATACTCGTGGACCCCGGCGCCGTCGTCCTTCCCTCGCGACAACACGAACACCAGCGACTCCGTGACGCACAGCTGGTTCGGTTCCTTCTTCCGTGAGCCCCGCAACCAGCTGTTCGGGGTTGTACTCCTCCTCTTTGTCCTGACCGCCATCCTCGGCATGGTCAACTTCTGCATCTGGTACTTCGAGAAGAAGCGAAGGCGTGGCCCGGTCCACTGGCGCAGCGCCCCCATCGGCGACATCACTCTGAGCAGACCCGTCGTCCAGCCGCCCAAGAGGTCCTTTCACATCCAACACGCCCTCTACAAGACCGTGCGAAGACCGTCCAGCATGCCACCCTAGCTACCACCCATAGTCCGTCGATGCCACGCGATTCCACTACACCCCACCCTTCTCCCCCCCCCCCAAATTCCCTAAAACTGCCGGAGATTCCTCTCTTTTGCTATTCTACAGTTTCCTCGATAATCCACGTCAAATTTCCCACAGATATGCCTGAGACTCCGATTAGTTCTCTGCGATTATCCATGCGCTTTCGCCAAACTCCACGCCAATCTAAACGATTCTGGCAGATTCCTCTCAATCCCTCAGATTCCGTTTCATTCCATTTCATCGCTCAGGATCCGGTGGAACTCTGTGATCCAGATTCCTCTAAATTCCATCGATTCCATTCGTACTCCATGAGATACAAGTTCATTCCACACGATTCCATGCAAACCTGTTAGATTCTCATCGCTTCCATGAGTGATACAAGTTCATTCCACACGATTCCACGCAAACCCGCTAGATTCCCATCGCTTCCATTTGTGCTTCACAGATTCAAGTTCATTCCACACAATTCCACAATCGTCTGCCTCATTCCAGTGGATTCCTAAACTTCCTCCGCTTCCTCCCTTCCGTAACCCAGCCACGGAACCCGTCATCGGACGTCACGGACTCTTCCAGCAGCGCCTTGTCGTAACCGTGCCATGGACTGATGTCGTGAGGCGCCATAGAAATTCTTAGATCTGACAACGGAAGAGGTTTCTTCGGATAAGTAGAAATAGACAACCGTTGCCTAATGATGGACCGAATGAAGGCAGCGCTGATGCAACGCTTTGAGTAGGGTCTGGCCGTGAGACAACACTACACTGCTGCAGCTTACTACACTAACTACACAAACTACACAACAAACCGAATTGCACTACAGCTTTTAAACTGTAGGTATTACTCCGCTACAAATAACTGCGCTGTGCGGCAACTCATCAAGCTTCAGTTAGCTATACTACATGCAAAACACTACAAGTTACACCGCTACGCCATGCATCGATGCGCTACACCAATAAACACTACAGTTCACTACACGACGCTACATTTCATTTCATTTAACTACACTACACCAATAAACACTACAATTCACTACACAACGCTACAGTTCATTTAACTATACACTACACCACTGAATACTACAATTCACAAAACACCACTAAACACTCCATTTAACGATACGACGATATGGTTCATTCAACTACACAAAACACCACTAAAACATTCTAATTAACTACACGACGCTATGGTTCATTTAGCTACACACTACACCGCTGAATTCTACAAATCACTACACGACGCTACAGTTAACTACACACTACACCACTGAAGACTACAAATCACTACACGACGCTACAGTTCATTTTACTACACACTACACCACTAAACACTACAATTCACTACATGACGTTAGAGTTCAACTAGGTACACTATGCCAAACTCCTTACTACAACAGCGCACCGAATTAGCCTTCGTTGCTTTACGCTAGAATTGATGAAGGTTGAAAAGCAAGAAAGTCAATGGACGACATAAGTTATCAAGGCGCTATGAAAGTCATCATATGTGGTCGTTGAATTGAGGAGGGCGAGATTAGTCTGACGTCATTATGGTAGTGAGTTCATGTGGTGGAGTACGTCCATGTGTGTTGATGCTAATATGTGCCTGCTTTTGTGAAGCTTGGTAGCCTACATGTAACTCAAACTGTAGGTGTAACAGGTACAAAAGCATAGGCATAGTAAATACCAGTTCATTATGTGGTGTGTGTGTGTGTGTGTGTGTGTGTGTGTGTGTGTGTGTGTGTGTGTGTGTGTGTGTGTGTGTACATGCGTGTAATTTGTGTAAAGTGTGTTGTGCCAAAAAGGTATTTTAAGGCAGAAGAGTAAAATATTCTAGAAGTTTCCATTTTCAATTGTTCAGCTACCGATTGGATTGGTCTGTATTGTAAATGACCAGAACAGTAGGCCACATGTGCGGGTGCATTGGATGGAATAGGACCGGATAGAATCGGACCGAATTAGGTAGGATACAATAGGATAGGATAGGTAGAATAGCACAGGATAGAGCAGACTAGGATAGGATAGGATGGGATAAGATAGGATAGGATATGATAGTATAGCATAGGACAGACTAGCTACCCTAACCCATCGAATCCTTTGCCTTTCAAGCTATCTCGTCCTCAATTAAACCCTCCAAAGCAGCTCCTCTGCCTCCTCTTTGACAACCGGACTCGGATATCCACTGGACAACCACTTTGACACGACGCAGCGCTTGTGAATAAGCTGGTGCCCTGCGCTTAGCTTTACAGTAGCGCGTCATAAATTTAGAGTTTACGATTGCCAGAATAGGATAGGACTCCCTTTCACGACTCGCTTAAATGTTGTATGGTGCTACGAAAACAGGATCGTGTCCCGTAAGATCTGAGTTGCTATTAACCGAGTTCAATGCTTTTATCGACGGTTTAAAGACTTAGCTTTCAATTCAACCCTGCTGCACAAGTTGAAGCTGAAGATATATTTTGACAACTTTATGTTTTCTTGTATTACAGAAACGTCAATGTGAAATTGCAGTTTTTAAATGTAACCACGTAGCATGTGAGTTTTTAAAGCTATTATTTTTTCAGTTTCATATGCATCTATTTGTATAACCTGTATTGTTAACCACAGTGCGTTTGCAGGTGGTATAATAAAGAATATACTTACTTACTTACTTAAGTGTATGTAAGACTGTAAATACCGCAGTGTTGATGTGAGGTTGCAGTTTTATATGTGAAATTGCAGCAACCATGAAATTGCAATTTACACATGTGTTTATGTATCAAAGTGACTTGCTTTGGGCGAAACAAAACTTTCGTGTTCCATGAAATGTACAGAATCGTCGGTCATAATCTGTCGTGAACGTAAATGTGAATTGCAGTGTTAATGTTAAGTCACGACGCCCGTGCTAAATTACCGTTTGTGGAAATGTTGAACAATGTTGTTTAAATATTTTTTGAAGTGGTAGATGTGACGCGCCGATGTAAAGTCGTTGCCGATGTTGTGATAGTGCTCCTAACGTATTGTAGAGTGCTACAGTTATGTGTTGTCGATTGTAAAGACGTGTGCCATTTATGTTGTATAGTCGTCAGCCTTTGGAAAACAACACCGTAAGGCCTATTTTTGTCACCATTGTCTTAGGGTAGTATTGTGCTTTAACTCGTGCATTAATCTATCTGCCGTGATGAAATTTTGTATTGTCAGACTCCAAATCAGCAGAGGAACGAGATGGCTTCGGTTAAGACTTTTCATTGTAATCGTAATTAGTAACTTCTATCGTGCCGGTGTCCAATGCACAAGGCATCAACCGATGGCGTACCAAAACCAATCCGTAATGAGGTCAATATCCAGAAGATTAGTCCGTA
Organism: Allolobophora icterica; assembly: GCA_963556255.1. NCBI lineage: Eukaryota > Metazoa > Annelida > Clitellata > Crassiclitellata > Lumbricidae > Allolobophora > Allolobophora icterica. The sequence goes on from OY744607.1 coordinate 63,664,795, forward strand.
ATACAGAGAGGCAGTCTATGGTGGATAAGCATTTTGAAAGGGGTAAGTTTTAAGTTGAGAACGAAATGACACAAGCGACTGAGCAGAGCGCACAGACACAGGGAGATAGTTTCCAATCTAGTTACAGCAACCGAAAAGGTAGCACTAGCATCAAGTCTTGTCAATCAAGCTGAAATCACTTAAACAGAAAGCATCAGCGTTTGAAGCGTTGTAACTGCAAAACTCCCAAACAATGCACTTAAAGCATCGCCATCAATTACCGCTTTGAGGAGCGTTGTCAAAATTGCCAGCCACGTCACGTAAACGCCATTCAGTGTTCTAATGTGAAGCATTCTGTGGGAGAACTGTAAATAAGACGAGTAGATGGATGGATGGATGGATGGATGGATGGATGGATGGATGGATGGATGGATGGATGGATGGATGGTTGGACGGACGGACGGACGGACGGACGGACGGACGGACGGACGGACGGACGGACGGACGGACGGAGACGGACGGACGGACGGACGGACGGACGGACGGACGGATGGATGGATGGATGGATACTACCGAAAGATCATCCAAATGCGAATTTGATGATTATCACTGAAACCAGCATACCTACACTAGAGGCGGATTTAACAATCTGCCGTCCCAAGCCAAGGTTTTTTGCCATTCCTAATATTTATGACCCAAGGTTACAGCTCTAAAATCATTTCTATTATAGTTACTTACGGTCGTCTGACTCGAAGCCTTAAATTAATTAATTTAATGTTGAATTTGTAAATGCTTAATTTGCATGTTTTGTCGCCATCTGGAATGCGCCTCCCCAGGCCATTGTCTCGTTTGTTGCTATAGCAAATCCATCACCAGTTATTAGAAGTTTCGGATTCCACACGTTACTCAACTATGTCCTCTGCAGCCTTTGTCATACTCTGGCCTGGTCCCCACTCAGATTCGAGCTCCCGCAGTTAGTAATCCTGGGGTCCATAGTTACGCCACTGATTACTGACAGACCACAGATTACTATCCAGTACACATTTATTTTACCAAAGTAAACAGGAGTCGGTGTAGTATGTCATGAGAATCAATCGACAACCAAAGATTACTATTTCGGACGATGGCGCTGCACAGAAAAGCGACCAAGTGATAAGGTATGATATATGTTATGTTATAAATGTTGCCTTGGAAAATGTGTTAACGTTATTGTCTGCCGAAACTTTGTACTGACTAAAACTGTTTTGAAAAAGAGTGTCATGCGTGCTTTTGTATTTGTGTAGCAGGTATAGTTTAGTACTTGTTTAGCTCTTGATGATGAAGATTATGGGCCAAATGATGATGATGATGATGATGACGATGATGGTGATGATGATAATAATAATAATAATCAAATCAAAAACCATTCTTATTTTGAGACGTCAACCACACGTGAAACATTTCACACAGGAAAATAACAACAACAACAACAACAACAATAACAATAAACTTCATTAATTCATTTTTTAACATATAATTTAATAACATAACATTTATAAAACATAATTAATTACTAATATTAATTTATATATATATATATATATATATATATATATATATATGATATGCAACTGAGAATAAAGAAAACAATCTGTTGATGCAAAACCTGATGTAGCTGTACATAAGTCCACTACTTTTGGAATTGAGATCTACAATTGCAATCCCAGCAAATGCAGGAAGATGGATTAACGGACGCTAGTCAACATCAATTTGCCAGTAGACAGACAAATACAGTGACACACACACACAGATAGAGTCACACACATACAAACAGACAAACCTACAGACAGACCGCATCAGGCCAACGAGTCTGTTCCGGTCAAGCCCGGTCCTGACGCCGGAACATAAATGTCGTAAACGGAACGGTTGTGACGCATCGGGCGATCAGCGTTTATAATCGAGCGTCGAACGATGCGTGGATTTACGCTGGCGCCGTTCAAGCGACGGCGCTAAACGAAACTCGACAGATGCACATCGCCCGATCTGTTTATCGTCGCTCGATTCGTCCGTCGGCGTCGTTCACTGAGGGCCTCGATTGCCACTTGGCGGTGATGCGACTCCGTGTCAGAGGATGGACGATCGAATATCGTATATATACATATACACACACACACACACACACACACACACACACACACACACACACACACACACACACACACACACACACACACACACACACACACACACACACACACACACACACACACACACACACACACACACACACACACACACACACACACACACACACACACACACACACAATTACACGTGTGTATGTGTTTGTGTATGTGTTTATGTGTGTCTGTGTGTGGGTGTAGTTACGACCGGTATTCAATTATGAGTTTTCTCGAAGAGGCGCTATATAAATCAGTCATTACATTATATAATATATTATTATGTTTATGTTGTTATGTCGTATTATATTATATTATATTATTATATTATATTATATTATATTATATTATGTTATGTTATGTTATGTTATGTTATGTTATATTATATTATAGTATTATGTTATGTTATGTTATGTTATGTTATATTATATTATATTATTATGTTATGTTATGTTATGTTATGTTATGTTATGTTATGTTATGTTATGTTATGTTATGTTATGTTATATTATATTGTTATGTTATGTTATGTTATGTTATATTATATTATATTATATTATATTATATTATATTATATTATATTATATTATGTTATGTTATATTATATTATTAGGATGATTATTAGGATGATCTATACCCGAATAAAACTTTCAATTACACCAAAGTGCGGTTAGCAGTTGGTGCAATAAAGAATATACTTATTCACTTACTTATATTATATTATATTATGTTATGTTATGTTATGTTATGTTATGTTATGTTATGTTATGTTATGTCATGTCATGTCATGTCATGTCATATCATATCATATCATATCATATCATATCATATCATATCATATCATATCATATCATATCATATCATATCATATCATATCATATCATATCATATCATATCATATCATATCATATCATATCATATCATATCATATCATATCATATCATATCATATCATATTATATTATATTATATACATCTGTGTAATACATATATTTAAGAGATGTATAAATATACACTATAATTATTATATCGTATCGGCTTCTTTGCAATCTTCAGAGAAGTTGGTTGTTAGATCGGCAATTTCCCTGGTGGGAAAGTCGATTCTCCATTCTCCTTGTTAACTACAATATTATTGTCTCATCTATATGTCGTATTTGATAAATGTACTACATGGGCCACGGAACACACGTCTAAGACTCTCATAAAGACATACCGATGTTTATCTCGCGCTGTTCATATGTTCATGCTGACTTGACCCACAATCGTTATAGTAATCTGTTTCGCCCAAGGAGCAAAGTCTCGGGAACCAGCGTATTCACAGAAGCTCAGTCAAAACAAACCCATAGGCAGCTATAGGGTCATAATCGGTTTCTGCAGGTCACGATCGATGCCTCTACGCTCCACGCAGACGGGCAACGGTGGGGGAAAAGTAGAGCGTTTCTCTACAATCTCATCAGAAGCGTGGTCCCTGCGTCTACTTAACGATCTGTCGGCTGAAGCGCTCACCGCTACCACAAAATCAAACGCCTCGACACGTGTTTTAATTCCCAGCACTTCACACTGACGCTGTTATATATTTGTTTGTCGACCCCGAAACAATACAAGGCTGCATACAGATTATATGTCCCCACCCCCATGCAGATGGCGTGATATTTCAAGCGTTCTCACCCATACAATTGCTAACCCTGCTCTGTGTACTTAATTTCACTCCCTCTGCCAACGTAACGTCAAACAACGGCCACTGATCGAAGGCGAAGAAGCAGAAACAATCCAGAGAGGCAGACATTAATATGGTCTTAATTTTCTCAGCCTCGGCATATGAAGGCGGTTGGCCGGTCCTCATCCTCGCCGCATGATTCCCACCAACAGTGTACGGTCAGTGTACTCATTTTACAGATCAGTTTACTTTGGGGGGTGGCGCCGGTGTTTTAGTTATGCTGGGGGTCTAAAATTTTCACAGATTACTAAAGTACACGCACGCAGGTCAAAATCTAATGCTCTTACTTAATATGTTGTACACGAGATATTTTTATTTCATGACCCTCAACATCTTTTCCGTTTCTTAGCTGAGGGGGTTGGAAGAAGGGGGAAGTTAGGGGCTGCCTGAGCACACACTGTGTGTCTCTCGGCCGTGCCAGCATGGCAGGAGGCCTATGTGGGTGGACCGCCAAGTCGATATTGCGACAGTCACGTAGTCACGACAACTGGTCGCGAGATGTGACCGCGCCTTGACAGACAAGTGCACAATTAGACCGGTCTCTCTTCAGTCGCCAGATCTGATTACTCGGAAGTTCGGCAGCGAAGTCGGAATACGAAATGCCACGGTTTGACAAAGACTTCTCCCACCCCTCCTCATTCCCCTTATCCTGATCTCGTCTGTCTCTGTCACTCTCTCTCTCTCTGTGTCTCTAACACTCTGTCTCTCTATTCGCCCTCTTCCTTCCATGCAATTCCTCCTTCTTCCTCACTTCTTTTTTCATTCCTTCTTTCCTTTAATCCTTCATTCCATCCTTCCTTATTTCCCTCCTTCATTCCTTTATACTTTCTTGCTTTATGCTATCCTTACTCACATACTTCATTCCATCCTCCTTCCTTTCAGTCTTCTCCCTTTCCTTCCTCCATCCTTTCCTTCCTCCGTCCTATCCTTCCTCTTTATTTTCTTCCTCCGTCCTTTCCTTCCTCTTTGTTTCCTTCCCCGTCCTTTCCTTCCTCTTTATTTCCTTCCCCCGTCCTTTCCTTCCTCTTTATTTCCTTCCTCCGTCCTTTCCTTCCTCTTTATTTCCTTCCTCCGTCCTTTCCTTCCTCTTTATTTCCTTCCTCCGTCCTTTCCTTCCTCTTTATTTCCTTCCTCCGTCCTTTCCTTCCTCTTTATTTCCTTCCTCCGTCCTTTCCTCCCTCTTTATTTCCTTCCCCCGTCCTTTCCTTCCTCTTTATTTTCTTCCTCCGTCCTTTCCTTCCTCTCTACTTCCTCCCTCCCTTCCTTACGTCTTTCTTTCCTTCGTCCCTTCCTTTCTTTCTTTATTATTTCGTCTTTCATTTCCTACTTCATCCCTTCCGCTTTGCCTTCTTTTATTCATTCCCTACAACCTTCCAACCTTCCTTCCTTCCTTCCTTATCTCCAGTCTCCTCTCATCCTCATCGACCTCAACTTCGAAGAGTAAAAGTTAAAAGAGGATTATCTTAATCATCTATAGCTCCTCTGTCTCCTTTCCTCATCCTCTTTCTCTGTTATTCTTTTTATTCCTCCTCCTCTTCCTCTTTCTCTACTTCCTCCTTTTCTTCCTCCTAGTCCCCTTCTTCTTTAAATCCCTTCTCTTTTTCCATTCTACTTCTCTTATCCTCCAACTCTTCCTCCTCTTCCTCTACGTCTTCGTCTTCCTACTCTTCTTTCTCCTCTTCCTCTACGTCTTCCTCCCCTCTTCCTCCTCTCTCTCTTCTCCTCTTCCTCTAAGTCTTCCTGGCCTCTTCCTTTTCCTCTTCCTCTACGTCTTGTTCCTCTACCTCTTCTTCATCTTCCTTCTCCTGCTCTCCACCCTCCTCCCCATTTCCTTCATTTGGTCCATTATTCATCAGTTCCTAATTCAATCGGAATCGACAAAGTCCACATTCAGCGCACAAAGACCTGGCAACATTCAATTCCGCGAAGAGCCACAGCCTCACAAACGGATACAAACAAACCGCCTCCGACCGCTAATCGAATCAAATCTCGTCCAATCTAATCAAAAATCGGCTAATCTAATCTCGTATAATCTCGAGTGTACTCTAATCTAAACTAACCTAACCTTCGTGAGTATGATATATGTATGCGTGTATAATGTATATATGTATGTGTATATGTACGCATGTATGCACGTATAATTGAATTTAAATTATGTATCTATATATGTATGTATGTGGGCATACATGCATGTGTATGTGTGCAATGTGTATGTATGTATTTATGTATCTAGTGATGCATGTATGTATGTGTGTACGTATGTATGTACATATGCATGTGTGTGTATATATGTACATAGGCGTAGCTACATTGAGGCAAGAGGAGGCATTTGCCTCCTCTTAGTTTTTTAGATTCAAAAATTTTCCTTGGGTTACAGCCCTGCATCGAAGTACACCCGATTACAGGTGGATTTTGCCTCCTCTTGAACGGAAGAAATCTCCCAAAACAAGGTCATCAAATTTCTGTTGAAGAAATTCCCCAAAAAAGGCAGTTGTTGCCTCCTCTTGAATTGAAGTCTGGCTACGCTCCTGTGTATGTATGTATGTCTTCGTACATATGTACGTATGTATGTGTTTATGTGTGTATGTATGCATTCGTGTGTATGTATATATGACCTACTAGTTGGAAACATTCGATTCCGAAAATAGAATGCAACGGTAATGTGTCAATAAACGAATATTTGATTCTGATTGATTGGTACATACACGAACAATGTTAGCTCGATACACTGACCGACTGTTTGCCCAAGTCAGACTCAGGCAAACAGTCGGTCAATGTATCGAGCTGACGTTGAACGTCTGACGGTAAAGTCGACGATTACCTGATTTCCGACGACGGTATTTATTTTCCAAAAGCCGCGAGTTAATAGCGAGTCTTATTTTCGATGAAATTCGTCGAAATCGTGAATTTATCTGTTTTTGTGCTCGATGGTGTAGTGGTTAGCGTGCTGGGCTGTAAATCGAGAGGTCGGGAGTTCAAATCCCGCCAGGGCAGAAAGTTGGTCCGAGATTTGTGGTCTGCGTGCGCCCCTAGCCGACTCAGCTATAATGAGTACACTGACCATACACTGTCGATGGGAAGATGAGACGGCGAGGGAGAGGACTGGCCACCCGATCTCATATGCCAAGGCTAAGAAACTGAAGTCGCTAACACTTCATACCCATGGCTGCCTCAGGGCTAGCTTAAGGGATTCTTCTTCTTTCATTCTAACCATCGCCATTTAGCGAATAGAATAAAATCTTGTGGACATTTTATGCAACTGCTCTACCACCTAGCGAATGTAAAGATATGTCCCTCGAATCCATTAATCTCCTAAGTTATTAAAGCAACATTTATATTAAATGACAAGAATTAGTCGAGGACACCAAGAATTAAGTACAGATGTGCTATGGAAGTTTTAAGAAATTTTAAAAGCCATGGTGTTATTTATTTATTTTTTGAATTTATTTAGCCAGTGGAGGGTGTGTGTACATGAATGTTACATTACATTCATGTACTACGCCTACGGTGTACGAACCGTATCTATGAGTATACACTTCGAACGCGGCTTGGATGTTAATGAGGAATAGGCGGTAAACGATTACCCAGGTAATAAACAATCTATGCAGCTGTTCCAAGGCCAGCAATAACAACAACAGCAGCTCTGAAATCACGCAGTTACGTTTTAAATCAATCTAGACTTACAGTATGACGAACATTTTTTAGCAATCTTTCGACAAATATTTTCCAAGTAAGTTCATACCGGCAAATAGTTTAGCTCACCTTGTCACCTTGTGCTGTCAACTCCTGGAGCTCTAGCGTGACGATTTTCTTGGCATGTTAACAGGGGTGGTTTGCCATTGCCTTCCCCTGGTTTTGCCTGCCGTGCCCGTTCGTTCCCCTTCCCATGGAAGGGTATTAACGGTCCGCACCACGTGAAGGTGGGCACGGAGGACTTTGGTTCATCAGCCCAGGTCGGATCCGAGTCTACGCTCTTAAGAGACGTCGGTCAGGTCGCCTCCCTGCTTTACTCTGAACCAGAGTGACTGATGAACCTTTAGCTCATTAAGTAAAATTAGATATCACAGCCTTCACAGGTAATTAAAGCAAAAGATTCTGCAGAACAGTATAACGATTTGGAAACACATCACAGCCTCTCAAATGGTATTCGACCTCCAAAATAGACTTTAAGGCAAGTTCTTGGCGGACAATATAAGGCATAGGGCCTACAACGCTTAGGCATTGCGATATAATTTTGCTTAATACTTCGGCAAAAACAAAAGACAGATAACAAACGTAAAAAATGGCTGTGTGAACCAAAATAGAGTTGTCACAAAGGAAACGATCTAAATTACTCATCTGTACCCTCTGAACATCCAAATTACTCATCCGTAACTAGTGAACATCCCAATAACTCATCTGTGAACATCCAAATTACTCATTTATACCTTGTGAACATCCAAATAACTCGTCTATAACTCGTGAACATCCAAATAAGTATACTCTTCGACACGACCTTTGTTAAGCCATTTCTGATTCCAAAACGCGTAGGACCTATAGAGGTTTCACGAACCGATTGCTAGTAACCAGACGGGTCATCATAAACAAATTAAAACTTCAAAAATTGTTTACAATATGCAATTATCTTTGACAAAACGCGACATACAAAAGAAAAATGTTTAATGCACGAGATTCTGACACGAATCTGATAAATGGAGAACTTCATCAGAATTTTAATGGTAGTAATCGTAGTAATAATCATAGTAATGTAATGAAATCACAGACTTATATAGCTCCTCTTCAAGAGAAACTCATGGAACAAAATGGTTTTCAAGCGTCATACTTAATAAGATACAAAACAATAATGCACGGGCCTATGCACAACCCTCCCTCGTCCATAAGAAAGCAGTATAACATCAAATAACAGCAAAATATTTCTAATCTGGCTCTACCGAATTTCTTCATTCGAGTAGAATAACGTATAAGCGCACGGAGTTGCCAATAAGGGAATGCATTGATAACCGTGTAAATTGCCTAAAAGGTGGGGTTGAGGTAACGACCTGTGTAAATTACCAGTAAGGTGTTGCAGCATACCAATGGGCAGATGCAGTATTTACATATTCTGGGCCGTTTCCTTAGTATTTTAAACATGGTTTTCTTTGTAATCTTTTCTTTTTCAATTGTTATATTCATTTTCCTGCTACGACCAGAGATAGTGGTATTAGACTTTCTGTTCCTGGTTAACTCAGCTGTGGAACTGAGAAGACTCCATAGGGATGGGGTGGTAGAAGGGAAACGCATTGGCCATTAATCTCTATACGCTGGGGCTGAGAAAGGTAGTGTGGCATACATGTTGCATAGTCTCGTTTGGATGAAGAGGGCTTATCTAAATATATGTTACAGTCAGTGATGGGCACTAAACTATTTTTTTTAGTTAAACTAAAACTATTTTCCAACTAAAAAAATATAGTTTAACTAAAGTTGGCAACTAATTTTGGAAAGTAGTTAACTAAACTAAAAAAAAGTAGTTAAACTTTTTCCAACTTTTTTCGACAAACATTGTCACAATAACAGAGGTTAAGTGAACTGCAATGATGCAGAGCGTCAATGACAATTTCACCTTCAAACTATGCAATGTGTACTGTTCTGGCATACAGTTACAGGCATACTGTAAGTAGTGTATGAATTTGAAAACATGCTTAAACCATGCAGTGTTAATCAATAAGTTTCGCGTTGAGTTGTTGACAGTGTTCAATGTTCATTGCGAAAAATAGTTGCATATTGCTAATTTTTTTAGTTAAACTTTTTAGTTAGCAACTAAATTTTTTTAGTTAAACTATGGTTTTAACTAAACTATTTATTTTTAGTTAAACTTTATCCTTAACTAAATAAATTTAGTTAAACTAAAAGTTGGCAACTTTTCAGTTAACTATTGCCCATCACTGGTTACAGTCTTGTAGCGCTAGAGTCCCAATCCGCATACAACTCATTTGCATCAGGCAGCTGTTGATTGACATTATGCAGGTGCCCTTGTCAGATGTAAGTTAAGGCTAATCGCTTATGCCCTTTGTTAGGTATAAATTGTCGAACCTAGGCCTAATAAACTTACAGAATGATTCAAAAAATAAGCGTAAAATAAATGAAGCTACAAATGAAAATCTGAGATCACTGTGGCTGCTAAACTTTTGGCACAAAGGTTTACTAAAGTTTTGAAACATTCTCTGATTAAAAGCTTCCTCTCTGCTCGAGAGACACATTTTCAAAATCGACCAAATAAGGTTTTTTAAATTTTGTCCAAAATTTAAATCCTTTGTCTCTGAGATTATTAAAGGCAGTCTTCTATGCTTTATACATGTCGCGGTTGAGATATCGGGGCTGTTTTGCAGTTGTAGTCTATGAGATTGGAGTAGAGATGTTTGAGTACACGCATAGAGTTAACGATGTCTCTCAGGAGCAGATAGTCGACCCAGTTGCGTGGGATGGAGTTCAAACTGTCGTCCAGAAGTTGTTCGTAACTGTTACTGGTGCGCTCCAATGCCTGTAGGGTGTCGTTGGAGAGCAGGGAGTCGATGGATCGAGGGTAAACGATCTGGTGAACACGACAGAGCATGGTGTCCACGTCGTGTTGGATACGCATGAACGATTCGCTCAAAGGATCCGGTTCATTGCATTCCTCGTGTATTATCGCTCGCTGGAGCAGAAGAGAAGAGAAGGAAAGGACTTCGACTGATCGACTGACGATCTCGTTTAGCTATGATGACACAAAAATGCAATTTCATTATCATCTTCATGGCCATCATCATTATTAATAAGAGCATCAACAACCAGGGCATATTTTAACTGTATAACTAGTGGGACAAATGTCCCAGTAGTCTTAGGATTTGTCCCAGTAGTCAGAGCGATTTGTCCCAGGCAATGTATGTATAAAGTACAACTAGTGGGACGAATGTTGCAAGAAATTAAAGATTTGTCCCAGTAGTATAATGAGAAAGGTATGACATTATTGTTGAATGACCCCTTGTTATTGGTTGGGAGACCCGAGAAAAGTTGTAAAAGAAGGTGATGACTAAAAAAAGGTCATAAACTTTTTTTCGGAGATGAATTTTGAATTTTTTTTAGAAAAAGTCTAAAAGTTGTAAGTTTGTGAAGATTAATTCCTAAAAAAACGTTCTTCGACCAGATCATGGCCGACTTTCTCCGACCCACCTCTGAGAGACGAGTTCCAAAGAAAGATCATGAACTAGACCCATGGCTGATTTTGTCGCAGTAGTCAAAATTCCTTAAAATATGCACTGTCAACAACATCATCATCATTATCATAGACAACAAAGACATCATCATTAGGAACAACACTAAGAGCAACATTCTTATTATCATCGTAGACAACATCATAAACAACGACATCTTCATTGCTAACAGTATCATCACTATTAACAACAGCAACATTATCAGCAACATTATCAGCAACATCACCAGCATTGATAGCGATAAGATTAATGTTGTAGTGGCTTCATCGTCATCAGCCTAGTCTTTGAGTTCTTTCCGAACGAAATTTGGCGGCGACCGGATGTTCCGCCAGCGAGACTCCGAAAATAATTATCATCTTCATAAGCAACAATCGTCACTGGTGACAGTAACGACATTATCATCATCATCATCGTCGTTGTCGTCGTCGTTGTGTCGTAGTCACCGTCATGAGAAATCTATATTTTACTTACTTTCTGTTGAAAGTGAATGTCTTTCCCTCTCTTTCTTTGTTTCTGCTTTTCGTGATCATCACTAGTTGTACTGCTGCAACTGACTTCGATTAGGGTCAGAGGTTGAAGGTCAGGGAATTCTTGGCTCTTGGCATATTGCTCTTCGATAAAGGCAGCAGTTAGTCCGTCAATCCTCAGACTCTTAGATACCTACAATGCAATTAAATTTAATCTAAGATTATCAAACATTCGTACAACGCTACTTAACAGGATAGACATATATTGATTGTTTGATTGGTTGGTTGATTGATTGATTGACTGACTGACTGACTGACTGACTGACTGTCTGACTGACTGATTGTCTGACTGACTGAATGAATGAATCAATCGATCCATCTATCCATCCATCCATTCATTCATCCATCTATCCATCCATCCATTCATTGATCAATTATTTCATTGACTCAATGATTAATTTATTGGTTAATTCAATCATTCACTCATTCATTCATTGCTCGAGAGAGCTTACAAGTGCCTCAGCCTGTTTAGGTTACAGGACAGAGAACGGAAATTCGGAAAATATGAGGGTTGAGACTTTCGCAACGTGACTTTCGCTAAGAAATAGGAATTCACGATCGCTCATCAACACATTCGAAACAGGATATTCGTTCACACTGTCGCCCATTTAGGGAAATCGACAGTTGTTCATCTAATTTCTGTAATTATTGCGCATCCTAATTAAGCTTCATTAGCCTACATATAAAATGCCCTAAAGGATAATTTGGAGCTTTCGAGTTTTGCAAAAGTAGATGCATAATTACCCGCAGCTTACTACGTCAGATTATGATTCAGCAAACTATTTACCGCAATTATCATAATCGTTGTTGTTTTTGGCGTCATCATTGTCGTTGATGGTATTGATTGTGTCGTTGACGATGAGTGGCAGTTTCTTAGGCTAGCCCTGAGAGGTAACAATGCGGTCAGGCTTCAACGTCGTCTGATCGACTGTGGGGCACAGTCCCGATTGGTTAGAGCGCTCGACTGTAGCGCGGAGAGTACGGGTTCGAGCCTCCACCGAGTCGATCGTTGTGTGAGCACCTTGAGCAAGTCCTTCACCCACAATTACTCAGTGCCATAGATGTTCTGTTGTACGGTCGTGGGTGCACTTCTGAACTTTGGAAGGGGGGGGGGGAATATCAAATACTCTGTTATATTGTATATTCTGTATCGACAGTGCGCTGTTGGTTTATATTAATAGATGAGTTCGTTAGGGGGCGCAGGTGTAGCAGAAATCTCGGAACATCTCACTCGTCTGACGGCGGGGATTTGAATCACGACCTCTGAGTTGACATTCCATCGCGCTTACCATTAGACTCTCGCTTTACTATTGCGTAGAACACGAATGAAGTGTAAGCTGAGGCTGTGAAGGAGAGGACTCGCCACGCGCACTCATAAGCCGAGGCAAAGAAAAATGAAGTCGCTAACACCGTCTCTCGTAGCTAACTGAAGGAATTGCTCTTTTCTTTTCTCTTTAAGTGAATTTCTCATTTGCTATAATTCTCTTAAAGCGAATTCCTGTATTGTTTCTCTGCTTTATTTACTTCATGTCGGATGAATTGATTTGGTTACGTTACAAGGACAGCCGTATTACTCTGGTAGCCTAATAATAGCCTGATTATTATCTATTAGCAACTTCTATTATTTATTAGCAACTTCTATTATTTATTAGCAACTTCTATTATTTATTAGCAACTTCTAATGCACAAGGCATCATCCAATGACACAAGGAAGATCCGTCCGTCAAGAGAGAGACTGAGAGACACAGAGACAAGCAGGCAGACAGAAAGATAGACAGATAGACAGAGAGGACAACCTATGGTGGATAAGAAAGCCTAAGCAATTGAGTCCAGAGACTGGAACTCGCTTTCTGTACTTACTTTCTTGTGGCGTTAAAGAAATACGGGGTTTACAATTACAGTTCAGATTATGTTCTACTCCTATGGGCAGAGAAAGTTGAGACTTCAGTATACTTACGTAGCGGTTCTTCAGCTTCATAGCTCTGTGCTTGACTGAAGCTGAATCCTGTTTCAGTAACCGAAGCTGTTGCTTGATGCTCTCGACGGTAGCCTCCGTAGCAGCCTCCGTAGCTGCTTCATCGGATGGAGCGATGGAGAGTTCAGTCGATCCTCGGCACGGATGTCTCCACGTGTGTCTTAGATGGTGCTGCGAGGTGCAATCGACAGCCAAAGATTTGCCCGACACAACCTGTAGCATCGTCATCATCATCAACACCACGGATGAAGCAACTGTTACCAGCACGCACATTCTCTGTCTCAGCAACCCGGCCATCGCTCTCTATTTCACCTACTGTAAGGTAGTCTGATGCAATATAACTTTTGCAGAGACGAGATCTTGCTCTCTTCGATGTTTTGGGTGTACTCCTTGCCTTGCTACTGAACATGATTCCTAATTCGTTTTGCACTTTATTTATACGACACCAAAGTTTCATAACTTGGAAATTGGGATAAGACTTTGGATTTGGAATTCCTCTCAATTTGATATTCTATTTCCTTGGTTGCATAATATTTTGGCAACTATAGGCCGACACGAACAAGCTGCACAATCCCTAGATAAAAAGCATTATTCAAAGAAGTTTCAGTCCCATTTCTGTGGTCGTGGAAAGGTAGGCCTCAAAATCGTGGTTATATTGCACACCTGCTTTTACACCTCTAGCCAGGAACTGTTCCCATGCACGATGCTAGGAGTATAGGCGCGGATCAGTTTCCCTTTAGCGGCACTGTTTTTTTTTCATTTTCCCGTTCCGCGGGCAGAAGCCTGTGAAATACCAAAGCAAAGTATTCCTATTGTCAGCGACGGGGAATTTGTTAGTGGCTGCTAAGTTTACGCGGTGTTTCCAACAAACAACTTGGTTTTGGGGTCACAGAGCAAGCGACGCGCCGCGCCAGGTTGCAACGTGTACAGTAGCCTACGCGTGCTGCATAAGAAATGTCAGTAAGTTGCTTTCGTTTGAATGGAGGGCGGTCCTTCTGAGCTTGTTTCGTTTGCCGTTTGATTCATACGTCTGAAAGCTCATACGTCTTTCTATTTATGACAAAGTCGTCTGCAGTGACAGTTTACGCCAATGGCACGGTCGCGTATACAATGGGTGTTGAGGAAATAAATACTACCGCACACTGGGAATGTATCTCTGATGACAAAAGTTGATGCCGTTCTACTTTCCTACGACTAGCATTCCCCCTACCGGCCATTGCTAGCGCACGCAAGGGGTGCGTGCACTAGCAAAGGCCGGTAGGGGAAATGCTAGTCGTTGCTAAGTTTTCACGGTGAATCCAACATATAAATCAGCTTATAAGGGTCAAAACACGAGCATTGTTGCAGGTCGCCACGTGTACACTTGATGAAGGAAAATTCATATGTCATCGTATTTGTTGCGACAGACCTACATATCGTCAGCAGCGACATTGCACCAAGGACGCGGTCTTATGCAATGGTTGTGCTTTAAACTTTTGACGAATATAGGGAGAGCCCCCCCCCCGGTGATACGGTTTCGCGGCATTCTCATCTGCACAGGTTCAGGAAGTGCGCAGAGAACCCCTGCAGCGATTAATTAAGAAAACCTTAAGCCCCAGCAAGTAATTAAGACACTCTCCCAATTGAGGCACATTTTGTATCCTCATTCGTATCGCCACTACCCCTAGGTATTTCTCTGCCCTTCCAAACACATAACAACATACTGGTCAAGGCAAACGGGCCAGTTACTCCGGAATTCTTGATACCAGTGGGTCCATTGTTATAAACAGGTTACTTCTCTGGGTCGCGACCCACTTGTCGATATCTTGGCAGTCTCGGTACCCACTGTGTAAAATTAAGCATTGTGTACTCAAATCTGCTTTGTAAATTCGTATCGAAATATGCAAATTTTCGTACAGCAATTAAAAATGTAAAGCATTAAAAGGAAACTTAGGTAAAAACAGTATTACAAATTTATTGCAATCCAGCTATAGTTATAGCCCAATCATAGCCAAATGTTGTTGCTGCAAAAAATAAATGTTTCTCAAAACAATTTGGCGACCAACTTGCCAGAGCTTCGCGAAACACTTTTGGGTCGCGACCCACAGTTTGGGAAACTCTGGGTTAGCGTGATGATGCAATCATCTGTGACAGGCAGCTGCCATAAAAATTCGTTTCAATAGCAATTTGACCTACGCCAACTGGAACAGGTGTCGATTGCTGTTCTGTTCTGCCATTCATCAATATAATTCTTAAAACGTCCCTCATCCTCATGCATGTAATAAGTGGGAGGGTTCGCTTCTCTGCCTTAATCTCCCCAACTTTTTCATATATTACTTACCGTTCTTAGTCCCACATTGCTCAACTTCCTTGCCTTGTGTTTCTTTACCAATACAGCACTGCTTTACCCACATATCCTACCTATCATTGTATTCTAGTAATTGTCGTCGTCGTCATCATAATTATCTTTATCATCATCGTCATCATCACAACCACAACCACCACACACATACAAACACACAAGCAAGCACACACACATACAAACACACATATACAAACACACATGCAAACACGCACATATACACACGTATAAACATACACATACAAACATGAAAACACACACACGTGAATGACTTGTTTCGTTCTTTAACCTAAGGTCTGTTTCGTTCAGTTTTTCTCTTTCTATACGGGGAACGTTGATGCAGACTGAAAGGCAGCCAAGCAGAACAACATTTCGTATAACATGGTTCACTGGTTTCTTTTTTCCCTTTCGACGGGAAACGACATTCGTCTTGTCGTTGAAAAACCAAACGATGACTAAGCCATTCATTCTGTGTAAGCTCTAGTGTGTGTGTGTGTGTGTTTATGTGACTGTGTGTGTGTGTGTTTGTATGTGTGTGTATGTGTGTGCGTGCGTGCGTGCGTGCGTGCGTGCGTGCGTGCGTGCGTGCGTGCGTGCGTGCGTGCGTGCGTGTGTGTGTGTGTGTGTGTGTGTGTGTGTGTGTGTGTGTGTGTGTGTGTGTGTGTGTGTGTGTGTGTGTGTGTGTGTGTGTGTGTGTGTGTGTGTGTGTATGTGTGTGTGTATGTGAGTGTAGGTGCGTGATATTCCTGTATATTTTGCCATACATTACGTAGACCTCGCCTCCAGTCGTCTCTCCTGTTCATCGACGTCGTCCAGGAACTCCGGACTATCTACTCTCAGCTCTGGATTCGAATCCGTCGATTGGACTCTATGTGTCTGCGAGAGTTCACCAGTGTTGACTCTTCTAGTTACCTGACCGCTGATGATGTAATTATTAACTTTTTTAATTGGGTAAAAATAATTTAAACAGCAGTTTGTGAGCTACACAAAAGGCGCAGTGGTAATTATTTGTCTCGCCGCTTATATTCTAAACACCATCCGCTGGAGCCGTGTTATATATAGTCTACCTGTTTGACTCTTGGATCTCGACCGAGAACTCACCTTACCTGCCTACCGACTTCGTTTTGACTGAGCGCCTGTTAATTAGTTGGTTCCCGCATAGGCGCCGAGTTGACCAAAATAGTGTGAGTGCCCAAAGAGAGTAAAAGGAATATGCGCGAAAAAAAATTTTCACCTTTTTTTGTTACAATGTTATAGACCAATGCTACAAAATACCATGGTTCTCTCCAGTATCAATTCTCAATTCTTTTGTTTTATAATTATAATGTCAAATTAATGTCAAATTATCAATACCGTGGCTTCTCTTGTCCAGGAATTCTTAACTCCTTCGTTTTATAATTATAATACCTTTATATGTTACAATGATTCACAACTAATTGGCTTCTCTCTCAACTCAAGGTTTCCTACCCTAATCCATCTGATCCTCTGCCTTCCAAGCTTTCTCGTCCTCAACAAAACCCTCCATAACAACTGCTCTGCCTCTCCCTGGTCTCTGTGGCAAACCGGACTCGGACCACCAACGGACATCGATCTCTGGATACGACGCAGCGCTCGTGAATAAGCTGGTGCTCTGCGCTTGGCTTGACAGTGGCGCTTTAGAAAATTGGAGATAACGGTTACGATGCATTGTTTCAAAGCATGACATTCTTTTAGAAGAGTGTCTGACAAAATTTATTAAATCTTTGACTACATGTATATTGATCGTGCCTCTGCATTGTGGAACTCTAGATATTGCTTCCTGAATGCCTAAATTAATTAAGTGAGTGATTTGTATAGTGAACACAGAAACCTTTATTTAAACCTCCTTAATTCGACTGTATTCCAGTTATCCCTCCGCACATGGCAGAGGCGTCGTCACACCCTTGTCCTTTGCAATTTCCCACTGATAAGTCAAAACCAAGCAAATTATCCTTGGTTATATTGAGACCATGTAGGTATACTTATCTGCATCGAGTTGACAAAAACAGTGTGAATGCCCAAAGAGAGTCAAAGCAATTTTCGCGCGTATGCGCGGGAAATTTTTTTTGGATCTTTTGATAGATAAGTAATGTCAATAGAAAAATAATCTCTTAAAATGCGATTTTCCAGGCTGATTTCTGGTGGTGCCCAGGCATAGGTGGGCCTCGCAGGGCCAATTTCTGGTGGTGCTGAGCACTCACGGGCCTCGCAGAGTCGGCGCCCATGGGTTCCCGCTACCTATAGGTATAGCTTGGACGCTGTACAACTCTCGAGATTCCCAGTACAATGTATCGAATGTTGGCAAATCTTAATCTCGAAATGTCTAAAGAGCTACTTTACAGCTAAGGGCAGGGCACCAGCTTATTCACGAGCGCTGTGTCGTGTCAGAAGGGTTGTTCAGAGATACCAAGTGGAGATCATGGCTAGACTGACATAAAATGACCGGAATCGGTTTGGGCAGGAAAATAAATTGAATATATTGGATTGTTTACTTTTAGTGCATTGCACAAAACAAGTATTACATTTACCGCCATGAATCAGCAAATGTAAACTGTGCAACAGAAGCCGAGAAAAGCTAATGACTTAGTATATTAACCTTGGCCACTCTTTCTTGATTATTAGCCTCATATACGTGTTTGTTACTTAATTGGTACTTAAACTATAGTAATAATAAAATACTACTAATAATAACAATAGTGTATGTATGTATTTTCGTTTATTGAGTAAACTGGTTGTCATACCGCAACCAGGAGCGAAACAGTTAATAATAACGAAACAGTTAATAATAACACAACTAGTAATAATAATAATAACAACACAACGGCAAATGATCCCCTCGGAAAATTTAATGCAGGCCAAAGACTAAAACATTGAATGAACAGAACAACCGACAATACTGAGATGTAGTGAGTCCCCGTCGCGAAACTCTGACCCACTTAGACGATCATTTTCTGCTCTTGGTTCTCCTTTAACGCTTCACTGAAGAACGTATTCAAACGTCCAGGGATCAGGGTAGAAACATTTAACGAGGTGAAAATACCCATTACTCATATACTTCAGGAATGCATCGCTGCGGTATGTATAAAGCTGACAGCTAGTTTATGTACGAGTGAGCAGAGTAGACTGGGGTTGAATATATGGGGAGAGGGTACGAAAGGGCGATATGTTGATTGTAACATGAATAGATACATACGTGTACACATAAATGCATATATACATGCATACATATACACATAAATGCATACATGCACGCATGCATACATACTTACATACATATATACATACATATATACATGCATACATACATGCATGCATACATACATACATACATACATACATACATACATACATACATACATACTAGGGTGGTAGTGAAAAAGTTTTTTTTAATAATGCCCGGGACACCCCCTAGTTCTGTTCGTATTGGTAGTAGAAACTCATGTGCAAAATCTTTTTAAAATATTCCATTATTTAGGCGTGCCACATGACAACTCAAGTTTTGCATATGACACCATGCATCATTGAAGCCGTAAAAATCAACTTTCTTAGTTTTTCAGGAGCTGGATGAAAGTTCATCACTTCTAGAACCTATTATTTGATTACTGTAATTATGTGATGAGTGTGATGCACCATAGATTGTTGGATACCATATTCTCTGATGATTTGTTTATAAATAAAAAATCATATAATAAATATATAAATTAGAACCAACTGGAGCTGAGGAGTAAATAAATATTTGCAATTTTTTAACAATTTTCTGAACTTTTGTAGCCTGTACATTTAAGGCTTTTCTAAAGTTTAATTATTTATTTACTTACTTACTCACACTATCCCACATTATTCATAATCCATTTCAAATTAATCACATTTTAAAAGTTGTCTTAAAAGATGTTTTCAACCCTCTGGCTGGACCGTTTCCTGGACCTGAAATACCTTTGCTTAAACGATATCAGAATGCATTGCCTTTGATCGTCCATGACATGCTTGCTGATGGTTTGTCAGATGATGAAATTGCAGTTTAACAATAACAACGAAATGATGGAAGACGCTGTTGAATTTGAAGTGGAATGTTTGCAGAAAGACAGTCAGCCTCGTGATGATTATCTAGAGCTCTTGGAACTTGCACTGATCTACATAGGTCATGTCCCACCTCGAGGGTTGCATATTACAGCCTCTGGTGTCATGTCACCGCTCTCTTCGCTCTGCAACCCGTGGTGATCTCTCTGTCCCTTGTGCACTTACCGCTACTATGCAGCAGCGCGCTTTCTCCGTGGTTGGACCCACAATTTGGAATGGGCTTCCTCCTGAGCTGCGGTCTCTTTCTCGTAACTCATTCACCGCTTTCTTCTCTGCTCTAAAGACTGTTCTCTTTCGTCGGGGTTGGGCTGGGAGCACCTTCGAGTAGCTTCCTTGTAGGGGCGCTATATAAATGATTGATTGGTTGATTGATGCATAGGGCCAGGTGGATGGCCAAGGCCATCTATTCTCACAAAGTATTCCTTTTGCAATCTCAATTGCGAATTACCTTCTGGAAAATAAATTTGCTATGTTCCCTTAACCTGTTCATCTGCTTTGATTATCTCAGATCATGGTTCACAGCTTCACACTCTACTCTAAAGGCACTTTCCGTCATGCTTGTTACCTCAGTGAGGATTTGGTCGATTTCTGTTTTTTCGATGACTGCATTGATGCCGCTTCCAAGGCCTTGTTGGTGCAAACAATGAGAACCAAAGTTGGTGTTGGCATTCCATCCAAATGTCCACAAATTACTGTACACACAGCTTCATGTAGTCGGGAGCACCTCTGAGTAGTACTCCTTGAAGAGGCGCTATATAAATGCCCGTTATGAATGAATGAATGAATGAATGAATGAATGAATGAATGAATGTACTCTTGAGATTTTGTGACTTCAAACATGATGAATACTGAGCATACCCATTGATTGGCTGGAGAAAGATCCAACTTCGTGGAAACAGGACAGCATCTTGTAGCGGCATGGTCACGTTACGGTGCTATAGAAATTGTCCGTGTTATTATTATTTAAATTATTTATTTGGAGCGTCATCAGAAAGGTTGAGTGTGGTGAATGATAGAGCAGAAAGGGGATTGGCACTGATCCAAGAATACAATCAAATACTGACCAAGGATGAAGGTCAAAAGCAGGCTTTGCTCCATGTGGTGTCCGAACATTGTAAACAGTATCCGGACCCCAAGAAGTTAACGGTCACAAAAATGGACTAATAAATATTTTATTCTTGAATCAAACTGACAGAGTTCAATTATGCTCAAAAATACTCTTTAAGTATTGTGCCTTAAACCTAGCAATTTGAAATTTACTTTCGGTTTCACAAAATACAAAAGAATATCGATTATATCGATCACAATTGTGCTTACATTCCTTGTCTAAAATTTGGAAAACTTGTCATCTCATGTGGCACCCCTAAATGATGGAATATTTTTTATAATATTTTGCACACTAGCTTAGTATATCAAAAGGAACATAACTAGGGGCTGTCCCATCCATTTCCACAAAATAACGTTTTTGAGCACCACCCTAATACATACATACATACATACATACATACATACATACATACATACATACATACATACATACATACATACATACATACATACATACATACATACATACATACATACATACATACATACACACATGGAACCTACTTCCAGTATGAGAATTGTAGGAAAAAGACTGGGGGGTTAGACTTTGATTTACTTGGAGTTGGGCTGTGCAATGAAGACTTTACTGTGGGGTCCTAAGAAAGACTGGGGGGTTAAACCCCCACCCAACCCCCCCCCCGGACAATTCTCACCCTGCCTACTTCTTGATCTAGAATTCTAGATGCATACAGCCTACTCCTTGACTTAAATACATGCACCCTACTTCTTGACCTAAATACATGGAACGTTATTCTTGACCTAAATACATGCAACCTACTCATTGACCTCAATATCTCTGACTCCAGCACGCTGTCCATATATAGCCTATTGAATAAAGTTGTTAATAAGATCTTGGGTTCATGCTCTTCAACAATGTACGCCCTAAAAATCCTTCGGGGCGGGGGATGCCCACGCAGGCGCTTCACGAACTTACCGCAGCCACCGTGATAGCAAAATTGATACTGGTTGGGGGGAGGGGGATTTAGCTCGGCAATGGGGAGAGTGCTAGATTGGAGGGGATCGTTCAGTGTCTGAGACGAGTGGGGCTCCTACCACAAGACATACCTCGCAGCGAGCATGGCTGGCCAAGCGGATGACGAGATAATCGGAGATAGACAGGAGAGTGTGTCGAGATTGACAGGAGACCACCTACAATATGCGGGCCAGACCCCACCCATTTGCCCTCCCAGTCATGCAAGGACAGGGAATTTTTTTTGTCTCGTCTGGTGTATTTACTAGCTATTTCAAGGACGTGCCTGACCACTCCATTCCAAGACATCCTCCCTATCAATTGACATAATATTTATGACCTGTTGATCCTCATTGCTACATCAGCTATTCTCCAGTTTAATTGTTAATAATGAAAGCGGGCCATATTTTCTCGAATAAACGAATATGCATACATACATCATTGCTGCTTCTTTCATTAAACAGTATAATTATTGGTTTTAACTGCATAAAAATTATTAAATATTGTGTGGACATCGCCACACGTGTCCTTTAACTTGAATACTGGTGACGTATACCCCCTCTCGCATTGACTTCGTCACCCATGTTTTTCAAAGCTTCTCATTCCGCTCCCCCCCCAACCCACTCTCGAAACGTGCTGACGCCATTGTTTTATAAAGTGCAGACAGTCATCTACTATTAATACATGGACGCAATTAATATTAATGTAAGCAATTAATTATACATGACTGCGTACCCAAGAGAAATGTTAGATCGCACGCGTCTCCGTTTCAGTGTTTCCTTCACTGTCTCTGTATGTCTGCCTAGGTGTGTCTGTATTTGTTTGCATGTCTACTTCTCCGTCTGTCTCACTCTATGTCTACGTCTCCATCTAACGTCTCTTCCTGTCCTTCCTGTCCCTTGCGTTATATCTCTCTCATTCTATGTGTGCCCGGCTGCACGCCCCGCTTTCTTTCTACGCTCGACCGCTTACTACCCTCACCCGGTGCGGTTTTCTCCTGGAAAAAACATGCCAGGACGCGTACGTAGCAGCCGCGCGTTGCTAAGGAGACCGGTTCTTCGTATCTATGGTAAACAAAAGCCACTATAGGTGCCGCCTGTTGACCATTGTATCACTGCACCGTTAGTATACTAGCCTACCTAGTAAAGACTGCTTCGCTGATCCTTCGAGGTACACACGTAAACACGACGCAGAGTCCAGGTGTAGGGTTCAACGCTGTCGTCGCTAGGTCGAATTTGTTTACGTTTGGTTGATCTGCAAGCAAATCTCTCTGCCTAGCAGGTGAACGAACAGGTGCGTGACAGAACAGAACAGACGAGAGAGGAGCTTCGACAGACAACACCTTCTTATCGATATCTAGAATCTATCGTTTTGGTGAGTATCTTGCAAATCAGTATTAGATCTCAGGTGTTAGGTATATATATAATATTATATATATATATATATATATATATATATATATTACTATCAGGTGCCAGGTATATATCACTTGTATACATGCATGTACGTTCGTGTGTACGTGGATATTTTTATATAGCGCCTCTCTTAAAAACCTCTTGAAGGCTGCTACTGATAAGAAAGCATAACAAAACTTCATTGGCGTGAGGAATAAACTAATATCGGGTTATCTGATCCGGTCTAATCTAATCTATAGCGTAATCTAATCTAATCTAATGACTTCTATAGCGCAGTTATCCTACTATTAAAACGCCTATGAATTTTATTTTGACTCCGCGCCTGTGAATAAGTTGATTCCCGCGACTTCCCTTTTTGGGCGTGCTGTAGAAATCTAGAGATTATGAATACGACTTGATGACGACTTTGCTCTGGGGTTTGAAGCCGCAGCGGTCGAACATTACACATGCATGCAAGCCATGTTTGACTAAGCGCCAGTGAATATTTCGGCTCTTGTGTCTTAACATTATGCTCTCGCCTGCCGAGACTAAGTAATTGTACTGCGCTATTAATTAAATCAATTGGAAATTGCAATCGTAATATACTAGAGATGAAATTATACAGCGTTACTTTAAAGGTAACCATTCACAGCTCTCATGTTCTGTACAAAACATTTTCGTACGGAACTCGGTTTTGACTATACCCTTTGGAAAAAACCCTCTGACTTGATGCAGCGACCGTGAATAAGCTGGTGCCCTGCTCTTGGCTTTCGAGTGGCGCTTTAGAAGTCTGGAGTTTACGATTACTATTTGATATGCAACATTTAAAGCACAGACTGATTCAAGATAAGTCCTCAATTATAACATAGCTAAGCTTTTCGTTGATGTAACGCAATGAAAGAAGAGAAGGAGGATTTTGAACCCCGACCTTTTCATTGACTCTCCAGCAGTGGTGTAGTCCTAAAAAATGAAGTGGGGGAACGCCTAAAAAATGAAGTGGGGGAACGCCTGGAAATTGAAGTAGCAACTGTAGCAAAAAGTGCAATCTTGCAAGAATTTTGCATAGTGTGAGGAAAAAAGTGGGGGAACGGCGTTCCCCCGCGTTCCCGCCCCACTACACCACTGCTCTCCAGCACGCTAACCATTTGACCTCACCCTCGTACTGCATGTGTAATGTGTATTGAAGTAAGATTTAAAACGATACAATATGAAATTTTTTAGTTTAGCGATATGACAGGTTGCAATATCTTGGCTTGGACCGATAGGATGTATATTACATTCTCAGACAGGGTTGCAATAAAGCGATGAATGTCCTTCCTTTCATAAATTATATTAAATTACAAGCACATGCGCGCACACACCCGTCAGCTTTATAGGCCAGAAATATAGGTTGGATCAACAACAATTACGACGTCTAATTCCCGATCGATATTAGGTCGTATACAGCAACGCAGGGTTTAAGGACTTCTTCGGGCGCTGCTCTGCAAGTGGCCCGAGTCACTTCCACCTCCCCTAGGAATCCTAAGGAATGGCGCTAGCTTCTCATGCAGTCACGTTAAAATTATTGTTGTTATTATTATTATTTTGCCCTGAGGTACTTAGTTCCCCCAGGGTCTTAGATATTACAAGTGTAATAGATCTGGAACGGCTATTATTATTATTTATTAAAGCATTTATTACACGCCACTATATAAGCGCCACTATGACCAAGCACCAATTGATGGCACTGAGCAATGGTGAGTGAAGGACTTGCTCAAGGTCCAGTACCGTCACAGAAGAGTAGGCTCGAACCCGTACTGTCGTCATTGCAAGGTGAGTACTCTAACCAATCGACTGGTTGAATGGTACACACGCTGGCACGCAGATCAGAAGGACGCGGGTTCGATACCCGCTAGCCCCACAAGGTTAGCTCAGCCTTCATTCCCTAGGTGGCGATTGTAAAATGAGCAGTAGTAAAGATGGGCGCCTTGCATGGCTGTCGTACAGTTAAATTCGACTCCTGTAAAACTTGTTATCGTCTGTTACTACTATATCATGTAATCTTACTGCGTACTTGTCAGTTTGAAATAATAAACGAAGATATTATTATATTATTATAAGTAGGGTCAGCTAGCCATTATTTTGAACTGTTTATGTATGTATGTATGTATGTATGTATGTATGTATGTATGTATGTATGTATGTATGTATGTATGTATGTATGCATGCATGCATGCATGCATGTATGTATGTATGTATGTATGTATGTATGTATGTATGTATGTATGTATGTATGTATGTATGTATGTATGTATGTATGTATGTATGTATGTATGTATGTATGTATGTATGTAGGCCTATGTATGTATGTATGTTTGTATGTATGTATGTATGTATGTATGTATGTATGTATACATGTATGTATATATGTATGTATATATATTGTATGTATGCATATATGCATGTATTTAGATATTTAATATAGCGCCTTAAGTATAGGACGATCAGGGTTAGACGCTAATAATAGTTTTCTTGCGCATGCGTCACGCGTGCTTCATGAGTGAACCTCTTTTTGGATTATAAATAAATAAATTATATATACACACACATTAATGTTGACTCATGCTTATATTTACTTTATCACCCGTGTTTGTGTGATTACGCACACGCACGCACGCACACACACACCTACACACACACATGCACACACACACCTACACACACGCACACGCACACACACACACACATATATATCTATATATATGCATAAACATCTACATTTATACAACCTATGGATGTACATGTATATATGTATGTGTGTAGAAAGACATATATCTTTTATTTATGACCTGTTCAGTCGACGAGCCTATACATGGTTACGGGTGTTGTGCGCATGCGCCAAGTGATTGTTTTTATGTCTTGTCGAAACAGGTCGTCGTCATGGCAACCCGGTGACTAAAGCCCGCTAAGTATTGATCCGACAAAAACACTTGGCGACCCATGTATTAACCTATATATAATTATACACACATATACAGGCTTATATGCACGTAAATAAATAAATACACATTGCGATAGTTAAGCATGCAAGAATACACCGCCATTAATTGCCGTTGCTTTAACTTGCTTGAACTTGCTTCAAGCTGAAATAACGCTCTCATGTCGCAAAAAAATTTCAACAGCGGCCAAAAAGTGGTGTTTACTGTGACCGGACACCTTCGTCGCAATCAAAATTTACGCCTCTGTGTATATATAAGCATATATGCAGTATATATATACTGCATACTTAGCTTGGGTTGTCATATATATATATACAGTATACACATATATACATAAAATATATATTTCATCCGCAATGCATATTACTTAACGACAATTTATAGAGTTGTCAGTAGCGAGCGAGTTCCGTGCACGGTGCTTAACATGACAAGGTCAAATACCAGCGCAAGTATAAAATATTAGTCTGCATAGTAAATAGCATTTCAATTGGTTTGTGTGCATGTAAAATTATGAACATAATGTTCCCATGACTAAGCTTAATTATAGAATCAATGTATGAATATGTGCATAATATATATATATATATACATATATATAAATTATATATATATATATATTCTGCACATATTCATATGATTAAAATGAGCGTTCTCATATACTACTATATACTACTATCACCAGTCGCTTGGCAGGCCGATATAAAAAATTACGCCGAGAAGGTGTTTCGACTGCCCTTGAATCCTTGATGTATTGAAGCAGTCGGCAGAGGCACTTCGGACTTCCTTATAACAACAGACTCTCCACTCGATCGTTCAGCGTATACCTGCTGTCTATCTATGGGTTTTGATAACGTATCGGTCACTTTGTCGGTTTTGGTCTCAGTCCGCCTTTTACAACCACTTTAAAACAATGTCGTCGGCGTGGCTAAAAATTAATCCGACATTTTACAACTGCACAAAGGTTAAGAAACGGGATTTATTTGCGCATGTTGAGACCAAATTGGGCATGATATGTTCGTCATAACTGGACGCGGTGGTGTAGTGGTATGTTCTGTGCCTTGTAACCAGAGGGTCGCAGGTTCGAATCTGCCTCAAGCCACTGCGTAGCGAACTTGGACAAGTGGTTCACCCACAAATTGTCGGTGACGGAGGCAATGGGAAACCACCTCACTCATCTTATCCCCGGGTGGCATAATGCTAATGGACCTGCCTTTGGGCAGAGAACTCATCATCATCATCATCATCATCATCATCATCGTCGTCGTCGTCGTCGTCGTCGTCGTCGTCGTCGTCGTCGTCGTCGTCGTCGTCGTCATCGTCATCATCATCATCATCATCATCATCATCATCATACGACATATTTTTCATCATCATGTATCGTTTCCTGTTGTAAATACCCCACATGTCTAATGCTACGCGTAGCATTAGACATGTGGGGTATTTACAACAGGAAACGATATAATTATACTCTCGCTCCAAACCTTCAAAAGCTCGTTTCATCCGAATTGTAAATTTGTAATTTAAGTAAGTAAGTAAGTATAGCCTATTCTTTGTTAACCAAGAATTTTGGTGTACATAGGCCTACATCTATAGTAAACACAGTTAAAAGTATATAGCATCTTAACAATAAATGTTTTGCGCATGAGGATGTCGGCTGGAGGGAGGGGGAGAATGTTATGCGATCATGGGCATGGAGACGGAGAGAGCAGTAGGTGGGTTTGTTTAGAGGTAATAGTTGGTGCAGGACGTGGTCCAAGTCCGTCAGGACAGCACCAAAGAGGCGGGTGTCGACGTTAAATAAATGTTGGACGTTACGTAAGTAGCAAAATCACAATTTGCAATTATAATTACAATTTATATGGCGCCACTTAAAGAGAAAGACTCATTAGACTGGACTTCACGGGCGTTGAATCAGCACTTGAAATTCCGTGCAGTCATTAAGGCAAGTTCAGGCGACGATTAGTAGAATCGACTTCGCTTGCATTCTATATATAGGCCTAGGCCTCCAAGTACATTGTTGCCATTCGTTGTCACTAGTTGCTAGGAAGTAAGTAAGTAATTAAGTATAGTCTTTATTAACCAATTGTTAATCTGACTTTGGTGTACAGACATCTAATAAACAAAGTTAAGGGTGTGTGTTAAGTAAGAGTCGCCAGTATCGACAGCTTCTTTGTGGGAAATGGAAGAGACGTTTTTATTTTCAATAAAAAATTCCTTGAATAAATGGACTAAATAAATGATGTTTCTCTGAAGTTTAGGTCAGTGTAACCTGGAAGATATAATAGGTCGATCAAACATCATTTTATTGTTAACTAAAGTGCTGATTGCGGTGCTGATCTATCTGTTGATTTAAATTCTGATTAATCTGCTTATTGATCTGGTGACTGAAGCGCCGACCGAAGTGCTGACTGATCTGGTGATTGGTATGTTGATCGATCTGGTGATTGGTATGTTGATCGATCTGGTGATTGATATGCTGATTGATTTGCTGATTGGTATGTTGATCGATCTGGTGATTGGTATGTTGATCGATCTGGTGATTTTTATGTTGATCGATCTGGTGATTGGTATGTTGATCGATCTGTTGATTGGTATGTTGATCGATCTGGTGATTTTTATGTTGATCGATCTGGTGATTGATATGTTGATTGATCTGTCGATTGATATGTTGATCGATCTGGTGATTGGTATGTTGATCGATCTGGTGATTTTTATGTTGATCGATCTGGTGATTGGTATGTTGATCGATCTGTTGATTGGTATGTTGATCGATCTGGTGATTGGTATGTTGATCGATCTGTTGATTGGTATGTTGATCGATCTGGTGATTGGTATGTTGATCGATCTGGTGATTTGTAATGTTGATTGATTTGCTGATTGGTACGTTGATTGACCTGCTAATCGAATTGCTGATCCGTGTGCTTCTTGTGTAGCGATGGCATCGGGAGGAGGATTGGCCCAGGGTTTCAAGTCGTTCGCGACGAAGGCGGAAGGCAAAGAGATGACAACGGCTGACTTCACGAAATGGTGCAAGGACGCCGCCATCTTTGGAAAGACCTGCAATTCTAACCACGTCGATATTGCCTTCGCCAAAGTCAAACCAAAGGCTTCCAAGTTGGTAGCATCGTCTTCTTTTCGTACTCCTTCATTACTTTCTTGGTCCTTCCCTTCCCTGACTTCCAATTCCTTTACTACTTCCTTCATCCCAACTTTCTCTGGCTCACTACCTCTGTCACTCCATCCATCTTTCCTTCGTTCGTTCCTAACTTCAGCGCTCGTGAATAAGCTGGTGCCCTGCGCTTGGCTTTTGACTGGCGCTTGGAGATTGTGATTGCGATTGCTTACTTACTAATAATCTCTATTCCTTCGCTCCATCGTTCGTTCATTCCATCTATCTTTACTTCCTTTCTTCTACCTATCTTTCGTTTGCTCTGTTCCTTCTTCCTCCCTTCTATCCTTCTCTCCTTCCATACATTCACCCAGGGGCGTCTATCCCCCTAAGTCATTGGAGCAAAGTCCCTTTTCTCCCTCTTCTTCCCCCTCCCCGTTCCTTCCCCCCTAAAATGGTGGCACACACACTGACAGATCTCCCCATTTCTTGGATGGAGCATTTGCTCCAAGGTTTCTATGGTGTAGACGCCCTGCATTCACCTATCCATCCATCCTTCTCTTCTTTCATCCATCCATCTTTTATCCTTCCTCCCTTCCTCCTCCCTCCCTCCTTCCCTTCATCCACCTATTGTACAAGAACCGGCTTCTCTGCCAGAATGCCCACATGAAACTCACGTAGCACTCATATTCTCATAGATGGGATCCGTACAGAGTCAGTAGGAGACCCGTCAACAGGCCCATGGACGTTTTGGCAGGGACCGGTATTCGAAAAACCTATGTTGTGATTATTATAGGAACATAACGTTTAATGAGCTGGACGCCTTGATTACCGAGATGGCCAAGAAATACAAAGATGACCACAAGCTGGACGAAGCTGGAGCCAAGGCCCAGATCATCGACAAACTGTCCAAGGCTGAAGCGAAGGCTCACGGAGCTACGGTCAGTGTATAGCAATGATGATGACGATGATGATGATGATGATGATGATGATGATGATGATGATGATGATGACGATGACGATGACGATGACGATGGCGATGGCGATGGCGATGGCGATGGCGATGGCGATGGCGATGGCGATGGCGATGGCGATGGCGATGGCGATGGCGATGGCGATGACGATGACGATGACGATGACGATGACGATGACGATGATGATGATGACGAAGATGACGATGATGAAAATGACGATGATGATGATGCTGCTGATGATGATCATGATGATAACGATGTTGATAATGATGACGATGATGAAAATAATAATGGTGATGATGATGATGATGATGATGATGATGATGATGATGATGATGATGATGATGATGATGATGACACTGTTGATGATGATGACGATTACGACTACGATGATGATGATGCTGACGATTGTTATTGTTATTTTGACGGAGCACAGAAGATTTCTAAGACGGGTGGCGTTGATCGGATGACGGACACTAAGAACTACACCGGGGCTCACAAGGAGCGCTTCGACGAGAGCGGGAAGGGCAAGGGCATCCAGGGACGCGAGAACGTCGCCTCGAACACGGGCTACGTCGGCGCCTACAAGGGAGAAGGATCGTTCGAGAAGAAGTAGACCCCCCAGCGTCATCATCATAATCATCATCATCATCGGTCAACGACAAATGATGACATGAAGACTTTCGTCGTTGAAATACGCCTGCTACTGCTTTAGACTCGATGATTAGATGCGCGTAGATTGTTTAGTAAAAGGGTTCAATGAACACCTTTAACCATGCCAGCATTTCAGCACATCTTTCCCTGGACTCATTTCCTACTCCTCCGTCTTGGACTCCTCTCTTCTTGGCTTTAGACCTGACTCACCCTTGAAGTTGGCTTGCAAAACGATTTTGCTTAGTAGTGAGCAATACTGAGCATCTACTGGTACCTTGAGCAGTATTATAGTGGCGTTACAGGAGTTCTGAGATTTGATTATATTAGATTTTCATGGCATTAGATTGGACCCATGTGGGCTCTACACAGGTCATGTGTGGGAATATGGGTCCTATATGGGCTCCATGTGGGAATATGGGTCCTATATGGGCTCCATGTGGGAATATGGGTCCTATATGGGCTCCATGTGGGATATGGGTCCTATATTTGCTCCATGTGGGAATATGGGTCCTATATGGGCTCCATGTGGGAATATGGGTCCTATATGGGCTCCATGTGGGAATATGGGTCCTATATAGGCTCCATGTGGGAATATGGGTCCTATATGGGTTCCATGTGGGAATACTGGCAGAGTTATTACGCCCAAGAGGCCTAAACAGCAATACAGAGCGAAAACAAACAAAAGTTTAACAATAGAAACGCCCAAACCGCTAATTAGAAGTCATCATCATCTCAGCTTCTTGCTGTTCACGTATGATTAAACTTGTTCATGTTTTTGTCACCGACTCATATCTATTCATGGATAACGATAGCAATCACATTTTCTTCAATGGTAGCCTTCCATAAATGGTATTGGCCCTACTATAATATCCGACACATACACTGGCGTAAACTTGTCCAAAATACTGGGGGGGGGGGGCATGGGGTCTCGGGTCCAGAAAAACAAGTTTTTTCAATATGAAAAGTTGGTTTTTTGTTGTTTTTTGTCGTTTTTATGGTTTCTGTTGTTTTGGTTGTTTTTAAGATTTTCGGATTTCGGATGATAAAAATCATGAAAAATGGCATGAACAAGAGCTCCAAATCATTTAATTCAGTTGCAATTTCCGAAAATTAAAAATCATTAAATCAATGTAATTAAAATAACTTCTAAAAAAATAAGCAATTTATTTTTTGTAAACAAAAACAAATTTTGTGGTTTTCTTTTTCTTTTGGTCTTGTTTAAAACCAAAAAACGGAAAAACTTTTTTCACCTCTGGTCTGGACAGTCAGCAAAGGCTTCCGGTTTACTTTAATGCGTATGAAATGGGGCGTTTTGTTTACATGTAAATTTGTTTCATATTGAAGATATTAAAGATAAAAATAAATCTTAGTTTCCATTCTAAATTTCTGATAGTATTTCAGTTCTGTGTCTCTGATTTTCTGTTTCTGAAGAAATTTGTCTATATTGAAACATTATATTTTAACATTTGAAGAAATTCTACTCTCGATTTTGGGGGCATTGCCCCGGCTCCTCAATTATTGGGGGGCCGGTCCCCGGCTGACCCCCCAGAGTCTACGCCTATGGACACATATGTATACTAGGCCTATACTGACCATTACCTTAAAAGGTTATACCGTATACTTCTGATTAGTACCTTAAAAGGTAATACCAGGAAAATTCTGACTATTACCTTAAGAGGTAACATATACTAAACGTATCGGACTATTATCTTTAAATGTAATATCATATACTACTATAATTATATAATTTCGTTTATTATGAATATAGAAGTTGACAAACCTCAACTTATTACAGAAAAAGTATGCTACAGTTAAATATGCATTAATCTAGATTAGTCGACGAAAGGATGAATACTATTTAGTTCCTAGAACATGGCGGAACAAAACTCTAGGTATAAAGTTGTGATTGTCCTTGCATGGGAGTTCAAAATCATGAGGTCTAGGGCGTAGGCCATGGGCCCTAGCCTCCTAGGTACAACATCTGGGAATAGAGAATGAAGAACGTGGCTGTGGTTACGTATAACCGCCTGTAAGAGTCTGCCGTCGGCCTCATCCATCATTTGGTCCAAGTCGGGTTGTTGCATCGAGATAAAACTATACTGACCTTGGAAGGCATGCCAGACATTAATGACTCCTCCCTTAAGAGGTAATACCCATCCTAACAGATAATGACAGACAACTCTACTGCCTTGAAAGGTAATATCGTTCACTATTGTGACTGTGAAAGGTAATATCGGTCACTATTGTGACCAGTGCGTCTGATTTGAAAATAGTAGGCGGGTTGAAAATCGATCGCGCTGGATCGAGTAGGCGAGCGATGCGCGGCCGACCTCGGGAGCTTTTGTGTAGAGCGTATTTTATGTACCGTATTCGTTCGTATGGCTGCATATAATAATCATCTAGTAGGCCTGTCTCAATTCAGTTCTAGCGTGCTACTTGGCTATAGTTAATGATTACAGTAACAGTATTAGGCCTACTGTATTCCAGGACAGAAGTAATTGAACCCAGTGAATCACTGATTTCAATATTTTCTTATGAACAGTACTGAAAAAGATTAATGGAAGCTGCACAATAACAACAAATTAAACAATCAAATT
Organism: Allolobophora icterica; assembly: GCA_963556255.1. NCBI lineage: Eukaryota > Metazoa > Annelida > Clitellata > Crassiclitellata > Lumbricidae > Allolobophora > Allolobophora icterica. The sequence continues at coordinate 63,698,596 of OY744607.1, forward strand.
TACTGTAACATTATCTGTAACTCACTAGTCTGCCATTGTGCTGTGACCCATAGACAGCCTTCGATCAGACAGCATTGAAGTGAGAAAACTGAAGCATGATTCGGCGAACCCGTTGCTAACTCCCATTGCCATCACCATATCAACCATGCAGCATGCAGATAGGGACCTACTTGGCAGTTCCGAACGACGGCAACGTAGTGTGCACTGCCAGACATCTGAGACAGATTTTTTTCATAATAATAGCGCACTATGCGCCTAAGGGATTTTAGTTCAGTGGCCAGCAAGTAAGTAAATTGAAGTAATCTTAATTAGATAAATAAAATAATGGTCTGGCTCCAGGTTCATCTATAGTCTTGGAGTCTAACTTAAACTCAGCGAGCGACGACCGACTGTCACCGATGGTGAGAAGTCTTCGGCTAGGCGAGCGGTAAATCGCTCGCCGGTACCTTTGCTAGGCGAGCGACCAAGAAGAGCGATCGATCGCTCGCCTTAAATCAGACGCACTGATTGTGACTGTAACAAACATAATCTATCATAGCTACGATAGGTAGCACATAATTATACCGTCGTCAAATACCGTAACACCGGCATCACTTGAAATTCCTTGCAGTAAAACTACGGCCTATTACGGTATTACTCAGTTGCGAAACAGTTTACGACCGATTGATGTAGCTCTATCAGAGTCTTACTTGACATAACTCTTAGGCGTGCAGGTGAAGTTCTTAAGAAAAAACCAGTATCCTAGAAGTTCTTAAGAAAAATCAGCATCCTAGAAGTTCTTAAGAAAAACCAGCATCCTAGAAGTTCTTAAGAAAAACCTGTATCCTATATAGAAGTTCTTAAGAAAAACCAGCATCCTAGAAGTTCTTAAGAAAAAACAAAATCCTAGAAGTTCTTTGAAAATAGGCGGTTTGAAAATTGATCACGCTGGCTTGAGTAGGCGAGCGATGCGCGATCGACCTCGGGAGCTTTTGCGTACAGCGTATTTAGTGTATCGTATTCGTATAGCTGCATATATTATTCATCTAGTCGGTCTATCCCACTTCAGTTCCGTTGTCTATCCCGCATCATAATTGTAATGTTTTAGCGTCTCGGAACGCATTCACCGCTGCCGCAAGTAAGTGAATTAAAGTAATGTAAATTAGGTTTTAAAATAATGGTCTGACTCCAGGTTCGTCTATCGTATGTATGGTAGTTGAAATCTAACTCAAACTCATCGAGGGACAGCCGACGGTGCGACGGTTAGGCGAATGATTTACCGCTCGCGCAGAGCTTTGCTAGGCGAGCGACCAAGGAGAGCGATCGATCGCTCGCCTCAAATGGGAAGCTAAGTCGATCAGACGATGGATCTACGTTTGGAACACTATTCCGCATCAGCTCGTTTTGCTCAAATCTCTTATTCATTTCAGTCTCAACCTATAACTAACTTTTTCAAATGGCTTATCACCATAGGCTGCCTCTCCGTCAAAGCTGATTCTCTGGTATTGGCGTCAGCAAAGTAGACTTTGATTCTAAAAGAGAGAGGCCAAATATAGAAATCTTTAAACATAAAGAGGTTCGCCCGTTTAAGTTAACCCCAGAACTCTTGTAGCGCCACTCAATGGCCCACTATGTTGAGTCGATGTTATCTAAAACATCGAGTCTGGGTTGATTTGGTCAAAGTACACCGTTTCTTAACAGTCATGCAACTGAAAACGGAACTCAGTTCGAAATGAAATGCAATAAACCGATATAAACGACAGTGTTTACGATTCGTGTTTTTCAGTGCGAGTCTAAATTGTGCTCATAATTTAACTACTGCCTTGCTGCGTACTCTATATTACAATTTAATTTGATGTGAGACTCACAATTTTACCCTTCCTGCTAAAGATAAATAAGTTTTGTTCAAAGATACGTATTCATTAACATATCCCTCTATGCTCTCCTCTTAAAGCCATTCTATTATTATCGTGCTTCTGTAATTTGTTACGTTATTGTCAACTGGATTTGTTGAAGTAAACAAATATAATATTGATTGATTGATTAATTGATGAAAACCTGGAATAGGCTGTTTGGATATAAGTCGAATAGCGACACTGAAGTTGTCGCTTAAGATTATTACATCCGATGCGATTGTCTTTTTATATTAGCCGCACGATGTCACAATAACCAAATATTACGTCATTTCCAAAAATGACGTATTTTCGTTTGTCCTCATCAGTTTCGTGGACAGCCGAGAGCTACAGACGACAATGTCGAAGAAGACGACAAATTTAGTATTATTATCTGTTACTGTAATTAATAGCTGCCCACTTTGAGTATATCGACTGGTTCCGATAGTGCTTTGCGTCCAATGGTGTTCAGGTCATCAAGACTTCAACTGGAACTCACACGTCACAAGTCAAACAGGTATCGTCATGCCCTCCTACTTTTAAGTTTTATTTCAACATAGCATGAAGAATTACCATGTATGTGTCTCGTGTTGCATAGTATACTATACTCTACTTTCAGTCTATTCTGATCTAACCTAACCTGGAACTTCTATAGCGCCATTGTTCATGATGCACAAGTCATTAATCGTCTGTCACTTCTAAGTTAAAATTCTAGTCCAGAAACAGAATCCACTTTACAGAATCAGAATCAGAGGTATTATGGGTAAATTATGGAACTGTGAAGA